>CM035133.1:40792869-41127869 GCA_020205605.1 Panax ginseng
CGTCCAATACCAACTAGTATTGGAGACTCACTTTATTTATTTCTTTATAAATAAACACCGATTACAAAACAGATTCTTACAAAAATTAATTAACAATTACTTTCTCTTGAGCACACTTGCTCCTTGTGCACCTATGCACTCTTCAAGCACCTTTGTTTCCTTGAACCTGTTTGTAAGCTTTTTCTCTAATCCACTAGGATTAACACCTTTAGACTACACTTAGTCTAAATAGAAAATTAAATACAAATTTAGAGGTCTATGATCAATGCAAGGATAATCAATTTAGCAATTAAAGGCTCAACTATATGCAAATGATCAATTTACACAAAATATAAACAATTAAAACTTACCAAATACCAGCTCAAATAATATTGGAACTTTAATTGCTTAGCTGCTCAAAGGTTGCACTTGATTAAAAAATAAGTTGCTCGATATAAACAATAATTAGTGCAGAAAAGAATTTCGTGAGTTGTATTCAATTCAAGCATGTCTTACGGTTTTTATAATCTAATTAAAGTAACCGTTGCACAAAGAGTCCAAGTGTACAACACTGTTACGTTGCCAACAAGATAAGCAACGAATAAAAATTTTGTTGAGAAATAATCTAAACTACATCTTCAATTATAATAATGAATGCATGTTGGACTCTTTTTAAAATTAACCCACTAACAGCTTTGACTTAATCTTTTTCCCTTTTAGAGTGGCGTGTACTAGTGAACAACATATCTTCCTTTATACTTCAAACAAGATTTATATATATATATATATATATATATATATATATATATATATATATATATATATAGTAACGCTTTATAGAATAGAGTTTATTGACATACACACTTAATTCACATGAATGCACACAACTAAAATCGAATATATATCCAGTATATCCAATATTTATGCATTGATATATATATATATATATATATATATATATATATATATATATATATATATATATATATATATATATATATCAAGTGAACTTGCACACATAACCTATATCATAATGCAATCCTTTTTATATGCTTTGATAATATATATATATATATATATATATATATATATATAATCTGATCTTATTTTATATTTAGAAAACCTTTTTCATTAGATTTTTAAATCATTTTTCATTTCGTACATATAACAAAATGCAAATAATATGTCCTAGAGCCTTTAAATGAAAAATCAATTATTATGCAATTGACCTTACATTTGTTTTCCTAGAAAGAAAAACTTCTTCGTCCATTTGAAATTCCCACCAATGTTCTTTTATCAACAGATACCTGAAAAGCCATAAAACAATTTAGTATATGAACAATTCATCATCAAAACTTAAGGATGGAATATGACTAAGTCAACATTCTCCCCCTTTTTGATGATGACAACCCAAAATTGTTTTAATACTTATTAGCTCCCCCTAAATATATGCATAATATAATTAGCTCCCCTTATATCCATGCAACAATATCATTTCAGGATTCTGAAAAACGATTTTCAGTAAATCCAAAAAATCCTGAAATTTTTTAAACAACCTGTTATCTGTAGTCATGTTAGTTCATCAAATATCAAATATTAAGTACTAACAAATATATCAACTTTAAGCAAATATTAAAATCCCAGTCTTTTGGTGATGCACACCAAACTAAAAACCAAACATAACAACATAAGTCTTTGCAGTCTAAAATCCAAAAAAAAATAATCATCATCATAAAATCATCATAAAACTTCTCCCCCTTTGTCATAAAACAAAAAGGGAAGTAGTCATCAATCGAGATCTACCACGGCTGCGCGCTGAGCTGCCCTTTGTGTGAAATAGGGGCTATTATTGGCACGATGAACTTTTTCAGCAATGCTTAGATCAGTAGCGAATTGAGGAGGTCGCGGAATGAAAGTTCTAGGGGGTAAGGGCACAACAAGAAATTCACCAATGTATTTAGCAAGCCAGTTACAATGAACCCATTCCATAATCGTAGAATGCTTACGCTGCATATATAGTTTAGATCCTACATCATTGAAACGTGTAGAAATGAACTCAGCCAACTCCCCGACCTGATTACTAACAAACTTGATCTCTTGACTCAACTGACAAGAATTCCGATTAAGTCTTCGTTGCATAACCTCTGCCAAAGCAGTGGTTTGCAGTTCAAAACCTGCTTGTAAGTCAATAAATTCATCTTTAAGATTGTTATAAAGTTTTTTAATTTCAGGAGCACCCAAAGGTAATTTTCCTTTCTCCAACAAAGTTATACGAGTGTTAAGGCCAGACATTTTAGCTTGCATTTTTTCTTGATTACTAAGCACAGGTTTCAACATGTTAATGATCTCAGAAGAAGATTGAGTGGGGCGCTGAACAGGAGAAGATGGAATGGAGATGGGAGGAATAGGATTCTCAGAAGTAACACGAACAAACTGACCATCAATCAAAGTGATACGAGACATCTTTAAAGTATTGACACTGAGTGAATCATTCACAACAACAGAAAGTTCATTCTCAAAAGAAATTTTAAAGTGATTGAAGAAAGTGGTGAGGCTAGCACTATAAGGAAAACATGTTTTTGTTTTTCTCAAACAACTTGTCATTTGATGGAGCAACATTTTGGATAAATTAAAAGACATACCTTTTAAAATCATGGCAATAATGATCAAATCTTGATAAGTAAATTCAGCACTACCACCTAAACGAGGCAAAAGATTAAACCTAACAAGATGATGAATCACACAAGTAAGAGGAGAAACATCTACGATTTTTGGAGTAAAAACATCATTCAACAAAGGGTTATCCATTACAATCTGTAATTGTTCCAAAGGGGAAAATGGAGAATGGACAGCCCATTTTTGAGTAAATGGATAATCACCAGTGAATGGAATGTTTAAAATGCTATCGAAATCCATGACAGTGAAATACAAAGATTTTCCTTTAAGAAATGAGGTGTAAAACTCCCCATGACATTCCAGATTAGTATAAAATTGTTGAACTAATCTGGGATATGCAATAGAAGGAGGAAAAAGCATGGAAGAGATACCACAAGATTCAAACAAAGTTTTCAAAGGAGACTCTTGATAACAGATTTGATCCATTAATTTTTCATAAACCAACTATTTTGGAAAAATGACAGTTTTAAAACGCACCTCATAAGCATTACTTCGAAAGAAGTTGTTAGGAAGATCAGAAGAGAGGTTAGGGTTTACCGAAATTGGTGGAGGTGTAACCTCCGGCTTAAAGGATGGAATCGTTGACTGACGTCGTCGAGAGGGTCTAGATGATTTCGGCAAGGAGGGACTGAAAGTTGATTCATCAGAAGATGAAGAGTCCACATACTCCGTTTCCTCAGACACGACTTTTTTCAATTTTCTTTGCTTTCGTGAAGGTCCGGCAGGTTATTGGGGAGGAACCGTCGTCTGATCGTCGTCAGAATCCATCATCAATCGCTTATATGTTCGAGTTCTCATGATATTTGAAAGTAAGGTTAGAGAAGATAAACGTATAAGGAGAGATAAAGAAACAGAGTCAGAAAGGTTTTGAGAAGTATAGAAAATGGAGAGGAACAGATAGAAAGATATATAAAAGGACTGATGCATGTACAAAATACACTCCTACACGCCTATGTCTTCCAAGAACCTCAGCCGACTTGTCTTTTCGATTTTCAAAACCATCATGAGAGACGCCTAGAATATTGCGTCCATGATTTAAAGACTTAAATGAGCAGCCAAAAATTCAAACTCATAATTATCCTAATTTTATCAGTTAATAAGATATATATGCATAATAGGATAACGATAACACAGATTTTAAAATGAATTATGTGAGACACATCCCAAGTTCTTTTCGTAGCATGCAAAATCTATCTTCACTTAATGGTTTAGTAAAAATATCTGCAATTTGATTTTCAATAGGAATAAAAATTAATTTAATTAAACCTTTTGTCACACTGTCTCTTAAAAAATGATGCCTTACTTCTATGTGTTTTGTACGTGAATGTAACACAAGATTTTTAGATATATCTATAGCACTAGAATTATCACAATATATGGGCACACATTCACATAATATATCAAAATCACATAAGGTTTGTTGAATCCATAAAATCTAAGAACAACAACTTCCTACAGCTAGGTATTCACCCTCAGTAGTTGATAGTGCCACTGAAGTTTGCTTTTTACTATGCCATAACACGAGACTTTGTCCCAAGAAAGTACAAGCACCACTCGTACTTTTTCTATCAATTTGACACCATGCATAGTCATCATCTGAATAACCTATTAGTTCAAAATTATTGGTAATTGGATATAATAACCCTAAGTTAATAGTGCCACTTAAATATTTCAAAATTCTTTTAACAGCATTTAAGTGTAATTCTTTGGGTTTTGCTTGAAATCTTGCACACAAACAAACACTATACATTATATTGGGTCTAGAAGCAGTTAAGTATAGTAAGCATCCAATCATACCTCCATATTTAGTTATATCAACATTAATACCTTTGTCATCAGTGGTGAGCTTTGTTGATGTGCTCATAGGTGTACCTTTTGAGTTAGATCCTTCAAAGCCAAATCTCTTGAGTAATTCTTTTGTGTATTTGGTTTGATAGATGTAAATTCTGTCCTTCGTTTGCTTGATTTGAAGTCCCAAAAAGTAGTTGAGTTCTCCCATTAAGCTCATATCAAATTCTTTATGCATGCACTTGGAAAACCACTCACAAAGATGATCATTAGTAGCACCAAAAATTATGTCATCTACATATATTTGAACAATAATGATATCTATATTTTTATGCTTAATAAATAATGTAGAATCTATTTTACCTCTAATAAATCTATTTGACAAGAGATACTTACTTAACCTTTCGTACCAAGCCCTTGGAGCTTGTTTCAAGCCATAAAGTGCTTTCTTTAATTTGTAAACATGATTAGGATACTTTTCGTGCTCGAATCCAAGAGGTTGTTTAACGTACACCTCTTCATTGATGTATCCATTGAGAAAAGCACTCTTTACGTCCATTTTATACAGCTTAAACTTTTTGTAGCATACAAACGCCAACAAAATTCGGATTGATTCTAGCCTAGCCACTGGTGCATAGGTTTCTTCATAGTCAATCCCCTCTTGTTGGTTATACCCTTGAGCTACTATCTTTGCTTTGTTACGAGTGATTGTTCCGTGCTCATCAAGCTTGTTTTTGAATACCCATTTAGTACCAATAATGGAAGCATCTTTTGGAGGAGGCATAAGTTCCCATACTTGGTATCTCTCAAATTGTTGAAGTTCTTCTTGCATTGCCAATAACCAGTTTTCATCAAGAACTGCATCTTTTTCATTCTTTGGCTCAACCTGTGACAAAAATGTAGAGAATGAACAATGATTTTGCAAACCTCTACGTGTGGTTACTCCTTTGTTGATATCTCCAACAATATTCTGTAGAGGATGATTCTTGATATATCTAGCTATTTTTGGCATTTGGATATCATGTATAACTTCCTCTTGATCATGAGAATCATCTTCAACATCCTGCAAATTCTTAGGTTCATGTTCATTTTGGTCATTAATTTTAATTTCCTGAAACTATTCATTTGGTCTCCTGTTTTGTTTTTGGTTTGCTGAATTCCTTATTATCTCCAGATTTCCTGCATCATCTTCACTTTCTTTTGGAAGATCATTGTTAGGCTCATTGAAAGTAACATGAACAGACTCTTCTACACATAGTTTTATAGTATTGAAAATACGATAAGCCTTACTATTTTGAGAATAACCAAGAAATATTCCTTTATATGATTTAGCATCAAATATTCCCAAATTATCACTCGTATTTAATATAAAACACTTAGAACCAAATATTTTGAAATAACTTATGTTTGGAATTTTATTATTTAAAAGCTCATAAGGTGTTTTCAAAATAATAGGACAAATGAGTACTCTATTTAGAACGTAACATGATGTACTTACTGCTTCGGCCCAAAATTTCTTAGGAAGCTTACTTTCTTGCAGTATAGTTCTTGTCGTCTCTTGTAGAGTCCTATTCTTCCTTTCCACCACCCCGTTTTATTGAGGAGTCATTGGGGCTGAAAATTCATGGCTAATACCCCTTTGATCACAAAAAGTTATAAAATATTTTTAAAATTCAGTACCATGATCACTTCTAATTCTAATGAGTTTGTAGCTATACTATAGACATTCGAAATTTTCTGCACACCTGTTACTGACATTGTAGGAGGGCAGATTCGTCTTTAGGAGATAACCCTAGAAGACAGCTCACATCCATTCCGGATACTATCGGAAGTTCAGTTTCAAAACCCAGAACACACACCGGAAGGATCATTTCCAACCTCGGAGATAACCCCGAGTTTCGTTCTTAGAGATAACCCCAAGGAATGATGTTGCAGTTCCGGCGATAACTCCAGAAATGCTTATTTCAAGTGCATGCTATCAGCTTCAATCTCAGACCTCCTGCCAAGGCACTCATACCTCGAGCACCTTGAGCTAACACCCAAGCAGATAGTACTCTCTCACAGATGACCTTGCGGCATTCAAACACTTGTCAGCAATCCAATCTCGGATGTAACCTCGAGCAACGCCCCGCTTTCAACTAAAACCGAGATAACCCCATGAGGAATCAAACGTCATCTTGCCACCTCAACACCTGCGCGTCGTCTCAACACTTCATACATACATACAACAATGTCCTACAAGAACCAAGGAGTTCTAATCCTGAGTGACTATTATGCGTGGCAGCACACCGGATAGAATTTAAAGCTTGAAGACCATGGGCATGGTCCCCTCTTCCTGACTTTGTACAATCTCTAATCCATGTCATTGCATAACTCTTGATACAAGCAGTCCGAAGAAGGTCTTATATACCTCTTTCGGATGCTCGGATTGAAGTTCTGCAAGTTTAAGCGGACATTACAGTGCACGAGTGCACGTACTTCGAGACGACAGGACCTACGGAGCCCGGGGCACCTCGGGTAGCCGCAGTAATCATCATACCGGCCACAGTAGTACTCATGGCTCCCCCTCTATAAATAGAGGGCTTGGGGTGACCATTTGAGAAAAAAGAGAGGCGAGGAAGCCCTGTCCAATTTGCTCTGTACACACCCCATATTGAGTGTTTCCTCATTTTAAACATCTGTTAGCTCACATATAGCTATATTTTTTACCAATGGAGTCGAGTGTTTACCCATATAGATTCATAAAAGCCTGCATTGGCAGCCCACTGTAAGCCTTCTCACACTCTATAAAGCCTTTCTTTTCATCTTTGCACAAACTATTCTACACATTGAAAGTCGTGTTGTGTGCGTATGCTTGGACTTCTGGCCCTCGTGATTTTCATTTCGCCTCATATATATATATACTTATATATGGACTAACATTATCGAAGTTATGCCTCGATTGAGCCTGACTTATGTCCTGAGTTTTACTTGTTTTTATATATATATATATATATATATATATATAGAATGATTATAGTGGATCCTCATTTTCTTAAAATGAGGACTTTTTTTGTTTTTTTTTTTGCTTTTTTTTTAAACAACTAAAAAAAGTTTAATATTTTATGGAATCAAATTTTCCATAATATAATGTTTTAGGCGTGTTTTGAATACCTATACCAAAAGTGGTGGTACAATCACCTGCATCGCATGTATATATATGTTTTGTTATACGCACTCAAATCACACCCAAAACATCAGATTATGAAAAAATTTCACTTCCATAAAATATTAAACTTTTTTTAGTTGTTTTAAAAAAAAGCAAAAAAAGCAAAATAAAAAGTCCTCATTTTAAGAAAGTAAGTGATCCCTCACCGATCCTCGATCCTCGACCTTTATATATATATATATATATATATATATGACATATCCGATGAGCCTGGATTTTATATCCGGTGCATTTACTACATATATATATATATATATACATTTACATGCCAGCCCGAGAGTTTACTTCGAGGCCTTTTACTGCTTTATTTACATTTAGTCCCGCCTGGATTTACTTTGTGGCGGTTGATCGTCTTTACTGCTTTATTTACTTTTCTGATCCCCCATAGAGTTGCTTCATGGTGGTTGATCATGTCCATATATATATATATATATATATATATATATATATATATATATATATTTTACCGCTTTTATATATTTATATTTCCGATCCCCATGGAGTGGAGTTTTCATGTGGTAGTTGATCATGTTCAGATATATATATATATATATATATATATATATATATTTACACTTTTATATATATAAACTGCCATCGCTTTTCATATAAACATGCAGATCATGTGAGCTTAGAATCATAGATCATGATTCAGCTTAATCAATCTAGATTCTGCCTCATTATAGACATTTTTAGTAATAGTTAAGCCACTTGTACATTATTTATAGTGTACTAATTTCCTTAGATGGTTGTCATGCTCAGAGGAGTTCTAAGATCGCTATATATTATTTTTCTCAAGATGCTTCAGATCTCAAAAATAAAAGCAAATGTTTAATATTTAATAATAAAATGGAAGTATGAAAAGGTCTCAATTCCTATTGAGCATGTGGTTTGAAAAATATCTTCTTACAAAACTTCATTGCTATATCTTGCTTAAAACCCAATTTTTCTATAAATTCAAACCCTTTGTATATAGGTGCGAATGAGGCCTCACACTACTTTCAAATAATTGCACATTGATCCACACACACACACACACACACATTTACATAACAGTTTCTTGAAAAGTGGCTACACATCAGTATAACACGGATGTCTGGGTGCCTAACACCTTCCCTCCGCATAATCAAGCCCCCGAACCCAAATGAATCTTGGTTTCACAATTCGCTTAGTAGTGTCATATCATCGGGTCAATGTGCAAACCTTTTTTCTATCATTATGCTGGTGCAACAAGTTAAAACACCAACTAGCGACTCTTAATAAATCCATCGTCGACATTATACATATCGACCTTTTTTCACTTGTTTTTTTTTCAAACAAATCTCACATTAACATGAGAACACCAAAGAACAAGTAACGGTGGGACAACTAAAAATCACTTGCGTCGATAGGTGGCTTAATGCAGAATTTAATTCAAAATTCATACAATTTAATTCTCGACTTCGGTCGTTAATAATACAATCATCCTCTAATTTTACATCATTACAATTTAATTCTCGACTTCAGTCGTTAATAATACAATCAACCTCTAATTTTACATCATTAAACGGTAATACAACTATTGAAATTTGCAGAATAATTAAAACTTTTATACATTTCCTTCTTTATTGCCCTAAATTGCAACCTTTACATTACATCTCTTCGATTCAAATTTATATCGTGAATCGTTACAATAAAATGACTATACAAAGTCTTACATCATAAATAGGTATCCGTATACACCGGATAACTCAACTTACAATTCAACAACATGTTACATTCAAAATATTAAATACATTTCCCATAAAACATAAGCAATCTTTATGAATATGGATCTCTATAATTCACGTAGCACATATCCTTACCTTAAATCTTTAACATGCAAAAGTGGTTATTTGCAAGGTTGAGCTCGACAATGACCAAAGAAAATCTAATAAAGCTTTTCATGCATCACGTAAGTACATAATAACATGCTCAACATATATCTCATAAACATCGGACTAACATAACATACATGCTACAATTCATATAACAATTATAAAGATTGAGTTCCTTACTCAATCAGCATGGTTTAGTCAAACAACGTAGTCATAAATTGACTTTAACATTTCATACATTCAATATATATATAAAACATCATGTTCTTTGCAATAAAGATTTAAAATAATCAAATTCACATAGCAAATAGGAACTAAAAGACTTGCCTTAATCGTTGTTTACCAATAACAGTTTAACAGCTTACAGATATCTGCACTTCACGTGCCCTACACAATTATATAATCATTCACATCAACTATTGGTCACATAGCAACGCATAGTAGTTGTAATGTAAACTTTAATCTACATCCTATAACTCTTCCTATTAATCAATACACAGTGTTCAATTTGATTGTGTTAACTTTAGACTTATAACTCACTATATTTCATATTCGAAGATCATTCAAGTGCTTAAGTCTTGCTAAGACTACTTATTGATTTTATATTAAATCCATTCCATATCTTATAATATTCATTTCAATTGAATTGAAACACTTTTTAAGTTTATTTACACTTGGCATGGCGTTTCGACGTTCATTCGTCACACGCCCGATTCGTCTCTCTTGTGTGTGCTTAGTATGCTTATACAACTTATCTAATACATCATTTATTAATGTTAAGCATCATTATATTTTATAATATTCATGTTCTATAACTTAGAACAATATTTTTTTATCGTCAAGAGCACTACACTTGCATACGTGCATGCCCGACGCCCTCCGATTGTCCCCGAAAACACAACAGTCCTACAAATTACCATTTTGACCCTTCCTAAAGACCTCAAATTGAAAAAACTTAAAGAACAAAAGTTGTAGGTCTATTCGTCCTCATTCCGGATAATCTTGAATCACCTCAATTGGAGTTTATATGAAAAAGTTATGACCATTTTACTACAAGAGGTCAAAACTGTCTGACCATTCCACTTTTCCAAATACTTGGCGCGAGACAAGGCGCGCCTGGGGCACGAACTTCACCTATATTTTGGCACCGAGGCGCTAAATTTTGTGTCTTTGCTGAAATTTGGCAATCGGGCTCTCAATTACGTAACACCCAAAACCAGAAACAAAACCAAGCTACTGTGACTTAATTTCTAACACCAATTAACATGTGTAATCCATGTAAAGCACACATAAATATTACCAAGCATATATGTACCAATTTAAACAACTTAAACAAAAATTTTAGAAAACTAAAATCCTTGAAACCATAGTTTAAAACCCAAAACTCCATGTTTGATATTTCTTGACATAGTGAACACTGTAAATGCTAATGATAAACTAATTTGATGCCTTTAAACTATGTTCTTTGTATTTCTTAGCCAATTAACAAATTCAGAGTTAAATTTTGCAATTAGTATACACCTCAACCACCAAATTTACTACTGTCATTATCCATGTATAAGAACATACACTGAGAAATAGTTTGTCTTTCTTTGTAAACGAAATTAACACAATAACTCTTGTTTAAAGAATATTCTTACATCAGGAAACCATATAATCACCATAGTTCAGTTATATCACAACAATTATAGAAAATTTATAAAAACTTTATACTACCGTCAAGAACACAGAGACTTCAAACTATGTCGTAAAACATATTAACGCATATATGTAAATATAACATTAAGGTTATTGGAAAAATACCTTTTGTTGCTTTGAAAAACCTTGCTAATCCTCCGAGAATAGCTTGAAGAACTCAAAACTTTCTCTTGTTTTTCTCTCTCAAACTCTCTCTCAAGCCTCTGACAAACCTTTCTTCTATTCTTTTCTTAGACTTAAACCAATTACATTATACGTAAAATAAAAACACAAACAACGTACGATTTTTAAAACGTCTAAATCGACGCTATACTTAATATACTAATAAATTATCAGTTACCAAAATAATATATATTATATTTATATTTTATATATTTATTTTATTTTGTTATAATTCAAAATTCAAAAGAAATCCAAAAGCCATAAGGCTCCGTTTGCCAAAACCCTTTTAAAATTAAACACTTTATTATTAAATTAAATTAGAATATTATCTCAAAACAATTAATTTCCTTAACCCATTAATTATTTATTAAACAAATACTTAACCAAATCAAATCAAATCAAATTAAACAAATATTTATTCAACAACAAACAAATATTTATTCAACAATAAATACATCCATTAAATATTTATATAATTCAATAAATATTTATAATTACAATTAAAATTCTGGATTGTTACATTAATCATATCGTAATAAGAATTTTAATTATTAAATTCTTATTTTAATAACTTGTGAAAATTTGGGTTGTCACATCCTTCCCTCCTTATAAGGATTCCGTCCTCGGAATCAAAGAAACCTCCTTTACTCGGTTTTCACCAAATCTCTTTTCAAAAATTTATCGTTGAATATCTTCAACACATTACCTTAATATAGATTTTATATTTCCTACTACATTCATTACTTCAATAAATTCTAGATTTTATTTCATAACTTTCATTTGAACTCAATTATATTTTGAATATTATATACTCTTTAACCCATTCATTTCCTTTGCTAAGGATCGTTATCATAAACACTCGGGATATTACATTCACCCATTCTTCTAAGAATTTCGTCCTCTAAATTTTATCTATTAATCTTATTCATTCAATCTATCAAAATAGATTTTACGTTAATACTTTATTCATTCATTGGGTTCTACAACCAAATTCTTTCTATAAGGATCTTTCTAAGATCATCATATTCCTCACCTCTTCCTCTTCTAAGTGTTTCACATTTTTCTTCTTTCTGGAGTCTCAATTCTTTCTTGAAATTATTATGTTTTGCTTAATTTTCTCATCATTTCCACTTTCACCTTTCAAAATAATAAGAATCTTCCACAATTGCTCAATAATTGGGAAGCGATATGAATAACAGGAATTTCAAAGATTCCAAATCATGCTGAGGGGTCACAAGACCGTGAACTCTATTCTCGGTTTACTAGTGCTTCAACTCAATCCTTCACATCAAGAAACCGAGTGTTTATCAATCATAAAGACCGAAAACACCCTCCACACGCATACTAGGTGGCCAACTCTATTGTACCACTACGTTAGTCATAGCGTGTGTTTTGTAACGACTATATGCATTACGCTTTCGTAACCATTGTCCCCGAAAACATGTCCCCTTATAGGTTGTTCACCTCAAATTGAATCCGCACTCAAAATAATTTGGTTTGGCATAACTTTTCAATAAACGCTTGAATTTCATGAACATCTTTCAATAATCATCTAACTGAATCAAATAGCATAGACTTCTACAACAATTTGAGCATCAATCGAAATATACATATACACACATATATATATATATATATACTTTCATATCTTAAAGAAACCTCAAAAATCCTTTTTATAGCGTCATGATTATGACGTTGTCATACTACATCTCACCATAGGGCTGACGATCATATGATCACATCCAACACCAAGTTCCATTGCATTGATGACTCCATCGTTTATCATATCACCCGATATATATAATTAAAATATATTTTAAATTTTTTAAAAAAATCATTTTTTTCTAGCCGAAACAAATAGCATAGATACGCAAATAATAGCACTGTTTTCAAAATTCTTTAGTTCACTAGTGTGACCCAACATTTTTCAAAATTCAAAAGTATAACCATTGGCACGAAATCAATAAATTTCGAAAATCTAGCAAAGCTAGTAGATTTAGAATATCCAGGTATCCATCAACTTTAATCTTTACTTCATTACTTCATTACTTAACTATTCTATCAATCTTTAACTTCATTAATGCTCTCTATACTATAACCATTTTCTACCCAAAATAGTTCGTCAAACTTACCGCACATTGGAAGTTCAGGAACTTGCCACAATAATATGAGTTTAAGAACTTATCCTAGTCAGACCATAGGCGTCCATTCGCTGAGGGGTTCAAAATATACCATATTATTATGAGTCACGGACTTACCATACACATTAGTTTTAAGAACCGCACCTAATCCTAATAATATCTGACTAATCATAATAGTTCTAACTATCAAATATACACATGAGAAACGAATCACCTTTTCGCCATATATACATTGATAGCACAACACCAACATTCCAATGATTATCAATGTAATAAACTGAGTGCAAGCACAAAACCCTCGCCCATACAAAGGTTTGTACAACTCAGCCATCACATGAGTCCTCAAATGAAATCCCACCTAACTCTATCTTACTCTTAACAACTTACCCTTAACTTTCTCAATACGAATTCCTCGTATCACATCATCTATAACTCCTCGTGAGTTATCTTGTACTATTTCATAGTACATCATCTTCATAACATCAAGCTATAATTATTCAAATATTACAGACCATCTTTCCTTTATAACTTAAAATGATCACGTCGTGATCTTATTCTATAATCATCTCCCTTAAAATTCTTTTCTTAACTCATGATCATTTTGTTTTACGATCCTCTTTCTTTCTCTTTTTCATCGTTTACAATTTTGTTTTTATGCTTTTAATCTTCCAGACTTTGTGTATTCATCATTATTTGTTATCTTGGCTATTGGAGTTAAGGTAACTCCCATTTCTTATCTTTATATCTCTTCAAGATTCTTCTTTGAATTTTCTTGTTTATATAACAATTCTTCTTTTAAGAATTTCTAACTTCATTTACATTACTCAACATTTCATTTGAGTTCCCCATTTTCATCATACGTATCCACTTTCTATACTTGGTACATATCGAGTCTCTAACAGTTTCAATACGGTACGCTGAGTGGTTTCCCACAAACAACTAACAAACTAGGTTCCGAGTTGCTAGTTCGTATATACCTCTGCTCTATGAAGGAATCGTTTAGCCTAGATACCATACATCAACTATTAAAGAATACAATTGTACCATACATAAATATAACTTTTATTCTTAACTTCTTTACCATTCTCTTCTTATAGACATTATCTATTTATTATCACCTTACATCCTTATTATTGGAGTTGGGTAACCCCACATTCATATTCCTTATAACTCTACGAGATTTTTCTTTGAATCCTTTCACGCATGTTTTAATCCCTTCTTTATAAATTTCTTAAATTACTTCTTATTGTTCCAACTCTATTTGAGCTTATTCTTTCATTATCTTCACCTTCCTTCTCTAAGGTTATAGCCTACGGTACTCCCACCTAAGGTTTATAACCTACGGCTTTGATACCAACTGTAACGACCCCAAAATTCATACAATTTAATTCTCGACTTCGGTCGTTAATAATATAATCAACCTCTAATTTTACATCATTACAATTTAATTCTCGACTTTGGTCGTTAATAATACAATCAACCTCTAATTTTACATCATTAAACGGTAATACAACCATTGAAATTTGCGGAATAATTAAAACTTTTATACATTTCCTTCTTTATTGCCCTAAATCGCAACCTTTACATTACATCTCTTCGATTCAAATTTATATCGTGAATCGTTACAAAAAAATGACTATATAAAGTCTTACATCATAAATAGGTATCCGTATACACCGGATAACTCAACTTACAATTCAACAACGTGTTATATTCAAAATATTAAATACATTTCCCATAAAACATAAGCAATCTTTATGAATATGGATCTCTATAATTCACGTAGCACATATCCTTACCTTAAATCTTTAACCTGCAAAAGTGGTTATTTACAAGGTTGAGCTCGACAGCCCAGCAAAATCTAATAGTTTTCATGCATCACGTAGCACATAATAACATGCTCAACATATATCTCATAAACATCGGACTAACATAACATACATGCTACAATTCATATAACAATTATAAAGATTGAGTTCCTTACTCAATCAACATGATTTAGTCAAACAACGTAGTCATAAATTGACTTTAACATTTTATACATTCAATATATATATAACACATCATGTTCTTTGCAATAAAGATTTAAAACAATCAAATTCACATAGCAAATAGGAACTGAAAGACTTGTCTTGATCGTTGTTTACCAATAACAGTTTAACAACTTACAGATATCTATACTTCACGTGCCCTACACAATTATATAATCATTCAAATCAACTATTAGTCACATAGCAACGCATAGTAGTTGTAATGTAAACTTTAATCTACATCCTATAACTCTTCCTATTAATCAATACACAATGTTCAATTTGATTGTGTTAACTTTAGACTTATAACTCACTATATTTCATATTCGAAGTTTATTCAAGTGCTTAAGTCTTGCTAGGACTACTTACTGGTTTTATATTAAATCCATTCCATATCTTATAATATTCATTTCAATTGAATTGAAACACTTTTTAAGTTTATTTACACTTGGCAAAGCATTTCGACATTCATTCGTCACACGCCCGATTCGTCTCTCATGTGTGTGTTTAGTATGCTTATACAACTTATCTAATACATCATTTATTAATGTTAAGCATCATTATATTTCATAATATTCATGTTCTATAACTTAGAACAACATCTTTTATCGTCAGAGCACTACACTTGCATACGTGCATGCCTGACGCCCTCCAATTGTCCCCGAAAACACAACAGTCCTACAAATGACCATTTTGACCCTTCCTAAAGACCTCAAATTGAAAAACTTAAAGAACAAAAGTTGTAGGTATATTCGTCCTCGTTCCGGATAATCTTGAATCACCTCAATCGGAGTTCATATAAAAAAGTTATGACCATTTACTACAGGAGGTCAAAACTGTCTGACCATTCCACTTTTCCAGCGCTGGGGCGCGAACTTCTGACCTATTTTTGGCACTGAGGCATGAAATTTGGCGCTGGGGCGTGAAATTTGGCGCTGGGGCTCCGAATTGCAGAACACCCAAAACTAGAAACAAAACCAAGCTACTGTGACTTAATTTCTAACACCAATTAACATGTGTAATCCATGTAAAGCACACATAAATATTACAAAGCATATATGTACCAATTTAAACAACTTAAACAAAAAATTTAGAAAACTAAAATCCTTGAAACCATAGTTTAAAACCCAAAACTCCATGTTTGATATTTCTTGACACAGTGAACACTGTAAATGCTAATGATAAACTAATTTGATGCCTTTAAACTATGTTCTTTGTATTTCTTAGCTAATTAACGAATTCAAAGTTAAATTTTGCAATTAGTATACACCTCAACCACCAAATTTACTACTGTCATTATCCATGTATAAGAACATACAATGAGAAATAGTTTTTCTTTCTTTTTAAACGAAATTAACACAATAACTCTTGTTTAAAGACTATTCTTACATCAGGAAACCATATAATCACCATAGTTCAGTTATATCACAACAATTATAGAAAATTTATAAAAACTTTATACTACCGTCAAGAACACAGAGACTTCAAACTATGTCGTAAAACATATTAACGCATATATGTAAATATAACATTAAGGTTATTGGAAAAATACCTTTTGTTGCTTTGAAAAACCTTGCTAATCCTCCGAGAATAGCTTGAAGAACTCAAAACTTTCTCTTGTTTTTCTCTCTCAAACTCTCTCTCAAGCCTCTGACAAACCTTTCTTCTATTCTTTTCTTAGACTTAAACCAATTACACTATACATAAAATAAAAACACAAACAACGTACGATTTTTAAAACGTCTAAACCGACGCTATACTTAATATACTAACAAGGTTTGGAAAAAAACAATTCCAGAACCTCAGTTGGATACGACCAACAAAGACCCTGAAAACACCCATCTCAAAGGAGATCCAGACACCGGTGATATCAGGAAGAAGATCCTTCAAATGGAGGAAACTATTCGTGTTCTCAAAGGGATTGTAACACATGGAAATGTCTCATATGCTGACCTTTGCATATTCCCTGGTGTTCATTATCCAAAGAAATTTAAAACCCCTGATTTTGAAAAGTATGACGGATTAGGGGATCCTTATACACATTTGAAGGTGTTCATTGGAGAACTTGGATCTTATGCAGAAAATGAAAAAATCAAAATACAGCTGTTCCAGAAAAGTCTGACTGGAGAAGCTGTAACGACCCCAAAATTCATACAATTTAATTATCAACTTTGGTCGTTAATAACACCTCTACCTTCTAATTTTACATCATTATTCGATGTTAAACTTTATAAAATGCGGAATAATTAAAATTTTTATGTCTTCTTACTTTAATTCTCTGAATCAAAACCTTTATCATCTATATGTCTTTGAATCATTCTTATTTTATGATTCACTTTATCAATGTTATTATATAAAATTTTACATTTCAATCCGATAACCTTTACATATCAGATAACTCTAACTTTAGCTTTACAACTCAACATAAAACTATACATCATAAAACATTTAGTACATCTCATGAATCTTAATCATGATATAAAGAAATAAAAACTTTAGCTAAAATATTAATCTTGGTGTATTATTTCTGATCCACGTCATTCAAGTAGCACATAGTGTTACCTTCAATCCTTAACCGGCAAAAATGGTTATTTGCAAAGTTGAGCTCGACAACCCAGCAAAATCTAAAAGTTTTCATGCATCATGTATCACATAATAACATGCTCAACATATATCTCATAAACATTGGACTAACATAACATACATGCTACAGTTCATATAACAAGTATAAAGATTGAGTTCCTTACTCAATCAGCATGTTTTACTAAATCAACGTAGTCATAAGTTGACTTTAGCATTTCATACATTCAACATATATATAACACATCATGCTTTTTCTAATAAAGATTTAAAATAGTTAATCACCAAGTTCACATAGCAAATAGGAACTGAAAGACTTGCCTGATTCGTAGATTACCAATTACCGAAAAATAGCTTAAATGCTTTGCGTACATCCTACAACAGTTCAAAGGTTCATATTCACATACATTAGTTACACATATAACGAAACCATAATAACTCTTAGTCTTAATCTTTTATAACTTGCGTCTCTTTGAAACTGAACACATATCTTCAGGTGTTTACTCCTCCTCGTATGACACTTATCACTACATAATCCCATTTTGTTTTTCTTACGACCCCAAAATTCATACAATTTAATTATCAACTTTGGTCGTTAATAACACCTCTACCTTCTGATTTTACATCATTATTCGATGTTAAACTTTATAAAATGCGGAATAATTAAAATTTTTATGTCTTCTTACTTTAATTCTCTGAATCAAAACCTTTATCATCTATATGTCTTTGAATCAATCTTATTTTATGATTCACTTTATCACTGTTATTATATAAAATTTTACATTTCAATCCGATAACCTTTACATATCAGATAACTCTAACTTTAGCTTTACAACTTAACATAAAACTATACATAATAAAACATTTAGTACATCTCATGAATCTTAATCATGGTATAAAAAAATAACAACTTTAGCTAAAATATTAATCTTCGTGTATTATTTCTGATCCACGTCATTCAAGTAGCACATAGTGTTACCTTCAATCCTTAACCTGCAAAAATGGTTATTTGCAAGGTTGAGCTCGACAGCCTAGCAAAATCTAACGGTTTTTGTAGCACATAATAACATGCTCAACATATATCTCATAAACATTGGACTAACATAACATACATGCTACAGTTCATATAACAAGTATAAAGATTGAGTTCCTTACTCAATCAGCATTTTTTACTAAATCAACGTAGTCATAAGTTGACTTTAACAATTCATACATTCAACATATATATAACACATCATGCTCTTTGTAATAAAGATTTAAAACAGTTAATCACCAAGTTCACATAGCAAATAGGAACTGAAAGACTTGTCTGGTTTGTAGATTACCAATTACCGAAAAATAGCTTAAATGCTTTGCGTACATCCTACAACAGTTCAAAGGTTCATATTCACATGCATTAGTTACACATATAACGAAACCATAATAACTCTTAGTCTTAATCTTTTATAACTTGCGTCTCTTTGAAACATAACACATATCTTCAGGTGTTTACTCCTCCTCGTATGACACTTATCACTACATAATCCCATTTTGTGTTTCTTTATACTTTTTTTGAAACCGACACTTAACGTTCATTAAAGTCGTCATAGATTCCATTACCACATATTAGATGTATTACACTTGTTAACAACAACTAGGTTATATAACCTCCACCTTATATCTCGTTACACTTCTCTTACAATTGACAGTTTAAGTCTTCTAACACATATTTACATCCTTTTAAACATATATTAGATTAACTACTCAAGTTAACATTCAAATTGTTCTTTCAACTTATATCTCACTATAAACCAACATAAACCTTATCATTTATCTTTAACTTTTGAAAACATCACATTTGGTTTCATTACATAACTTACTTAAATGACAACTAAAATATCCATATTTTGGTATTATATCATACTACAATCTGTTATGATGTCTTATGTAAGGATTCAACATCATTATCACGCATGCCAAGCCAAATTAGACCTTTGTGTAACAACCTTCAAACCAACAGACTTCCTTTGCCTGGGCTCGGGACACGCAGACACGATTACTTTGTCCCAAAGCTCTTGCCGTATATTGCTTATTTGGTGCAGATTAAATGAAAACCTACTATAGCAATTGCGCCATTTCGATGTGGTACCAAACTCATCGCTACCGGTGCCAAGGCCAAAAATGGCGCAATCAAGGCCGATTCAAACTTGAGTGTGGCGCAGCTGTGCCACACCCTAAGCTGTGATAGTGAAGTTTGCTTATTTGCAGGTCATGTATAATGGACTTATGTTAGCTAAGCAAGCATGTTAATGATGTTAAGGCATAATAGAAACTATAATAACAGATTTCAATGTGTTGTAATGCTAAGTGTAAAGATTTGAAAAAATTATTTAAATAAGTTATAAAATAAAACCAAATGTGATGTTTTCAAAAGGTTAGAGATGAACGGTTAGGTTATGTTGGCTTGTAATGAGATTTCAGGTTCGTTAAGTATATTAACCTATGTGACACCCCCAAATCCAGGTTACCTGACCCCCAAATTTGGTGTTCACGATCCACAATATAATACCATCTAACTACCCATTTTAATATAAATAGGAATATATAACTCATTAACATAGATTGTTAATACATAAGTCTCAGGTCTACTAACCTTAACATTACAGACATACCCCTTTAGATATACAAAAAGGGTTTATAATACAATACAACATAATAATAATATTGTTCATCATAACTAATTCATAACTATTCCTTTTCATTTGTTCTTCTTCGCATCACCTTCTACAACTTCGTCCCTAGCTGAAAAGTTTTATTTATAGCAAGGGTGAGCAACAAGTTTGCTCCGCAAGTTAAGAGATACAATAAAGATATAGAAATCAATATCAAACCTTCTCACATTCTACGTAACAATAAGTCGATAATGAAAGAGTACAACGCTTTCAAGGTTTTCTATGATATTCAAATGAATAATCAAGAATTAATTCTATGAAATAGCAAAGTGGAATGTTTTCTAGATTTATGTTGAGCGATCCATTGGATCTTGAACTTCTCTTCTCGAGTAACTATCAAAGTTAAACTTTGATATACCCAGGTGTATCAGATAACCATAAAGATTAAATCATACCCCTCTGCAAGTATATAAAGTGATTAGCTTTAGTATACCCTATATTATGCATAATACTTAATTGTGCGCAAAGGCCGAATACTTGACCGATAAACTATTCCCTTTATATAAAAGGTTGTTCTTCTCAGTCTTAGAATCAAGATTTTGATTTTACAATGAAATACTGTGATTTCAAATTCTATTTACTTCTCGATCTAGCCGAAATACTTGGCATCGATCTGTCAATAATAATTTAATTCTCTTCTCGAACCTATCAAGTTCTAACAAATGTTAAATCTAACGAGAATAATTGGCTAAGACATTTCTCAACATAATTAAGCGATAAACAGAATTATCTCAGATCATCAATTCTAGCTTCTACGGATATGTATATTCAACAATAGTTATTCTACGAATGTATATATATTCTGAATCAGTAATTCAATTTGAATTATTAAACATGCACTAACTGCGAATAATCAACAATAAATCCCTGGACGTGGTCAATTAGCAATAATTAACCACCAATAATAATTAAACAATATTAACTCAAGGTTGAGTTAGGGAACTTGCCTCTTTTGCTGATTACAGCTACACAATAAACTTAACTGCTTTCGAAAGACCTATAACCAATAATATCGGTCTAACAATTAGCATAATCATTTTATAACACATAACACTATAATTCATAGTCAAACTTCTCCTAAGCACATTACCACATAGCCACATCAGTGTTTATAACCTAGATAAACACTTATCAAGTCTAACTATTTTGGTCTGGTTGGACTTCTGTCCATTCTCGGTGATCTGGTCACCCTATCCGACACTTAACACAGCTATTGTCAATAAAACTCGGTTTCTAAGCTTCAATATTATTTTAGATAAGTCAAATATCATTTATAATATTTTTTGGAAGCTTTTAATAATTCATAAGCAATTATAATTTATAATAATTTTTCAAACATCAGAATTATTTTTAAATGATTTAATTATCAAATAATCTTATCATTATTAATATTTGATAATATAAAAATATTAATAACATACTTGTCAAAATATTAAAGTTATTTTCAATAACTTAAAATATTTTTAAATCATCAATATTCTACTTAAATGATTTTTTAAAGTAATTGAAATCATTTTTAAATCATTACCATTAATATTTAAATATTAATGAAATTATCATCAAAATATTAAAAGTCATTAATTATAACCTAAAATATTTTTAAATCATTTTTCTTATTTTAAATGATTTTTAAATCAATAAAATCATTTTTAATTCATTTATTTAATATAATAATTAATAAATCTCATATCATTAATATTAAATTATTAATGAAAATTCTCTAAAAATATTAAAATTATATTTTATAATTTAAAATATTTTCTAACACATTATTCTTATTTAAAATGATTTTTAATAATATTAAATTATTTTTCTCTAATTTATTTAATATACTAATTAAATAAATTAAATATCATTAATAATCAAATAATTATAAATATTAATGAAAAATATCCCAAATAGTCAGAAATTATTTTTCATAATTTAAAATAATTTTTAAAACTATTTTTGGTAATTCTTATAATTTATTTATTATTTTTAATCATTTTTTGGAAAAATCAGAAAATAAAACTAATTAAACCGTCGCTATAGCCTATAGAGACACTTATCTGTCGTCTTAGGTGTTCTTGAGCTCAAGAACACTGTCAGACAGTGTTTCAAGGGTGCATGTTTGACCGGCTTTTAATCTTGGTTTAAAATCGTTTCTAGGCTAACTTAAAGTTCAATATCGTAGTATACATGTAATACTACTACTACCAATTATCAATTTGGTCATACAACAACACATCAAAGAAATCTGGGCTTTGAAATATCTTGTCAGACCTTACCTGGGTTTCCCCAGAAACCCAGAAACTCGAGCAGTCACTTTCTAGCCTATTTTAAGTTAGGTTCCGGTCATGTTTCTTGTGATCTAATTGTTCTAAGTTATAGTCCTTTCGTCAAGGAACAATACCAAAACAACATCTGGGTCCAATAACATAACAATCACACTGTACTAAGCAGTGAAACTATAATAGAAAACTTGCTCAAAGACTTTTTGGAAATTTCCACAAATACAAAAATAGTTTCGGATGGCTACTTTGACCATCCATGAAAACAAATCTGTTTGCTGTTTATGACATCTAGAAGCATGGATCTATAGTGAAACTAACAGGCTACAAACTAATTACCATAATATCAACAAACAACATCAAACCAGTCAGATCTATGCCTTAGAACGTCTTGTCAGAATCTGTTTCATACGTTCTGGGTTGCCCAGATTTTAGCCCAGTCAACGTCGGTCAACCGACTTTGACCGGGAATAAAATGCAATCTAGCTATTCAAACACTGTGATACCACTTCCAGATTGAAGACAACCTAACAAGCTACCAATCTAACACATAAAACATTACAAAACATGAACAGACAAAGATCAGTGGCGTCTGACATTTGCTTGTCATACGACTTTGACTGTTCTTGAGCAGTTTTTGAAAACTTCATTTTTTACCCACTTTGGTGCTATGGATCTATGATGGATCACCATAGATCATCTAAAAGAAACTTCTAACTTGAATCTAAACACATAAACACAATTATTTTCTTAGCATACGAGATCTAGGTTGAGTTTGGGTTTTACCTTCTCTTGTCCAATCTTTGATCCTTGCTCTTCTCCACTGATCTTGATGATCTAAAGGCTTGGTTAGTGACTGAAACACTTAGTGATTTCGTGGGTTTAGGTGAGAGAAAGAGTGAATTGGTGTTAGATAGTTAATGAGCTTAATATGTGAACTTTCTCTCTCCTAGATCTCTTATATCATAGATACAATGAATCTAAGTGTGCAAGTTGGCACGATATGGATAAGATTTGGGCTGATTTTTAGCACATGGGATAATCTCAAGTGATGACTCACTAGATCTTGCAAATCTTCTAACTAAATATCTAAGTAAAGGGATACTTTGGACTTTATACATGAAATTTTAATGGCATACAAGGAATTTACCAAA
This sequence comes from Panax ginseng, assembly GCA_020205605.1. Lineage (NCBI taxonomy): Eukaryota > Viridiplantae > Streptophyta > Magnoliopsida > Apiales > Araliaceae > Panax > Panax ginseng. The sequence continues at coordinate 40,817,123 of CM035133.1, forward strand.
CCCTTAGGGTTTGACCCTTAGGGTTTAACTTTAAGGCTCTAACCCTAAAGTTTTACAACTTTAGTTTTTAGGATTTTCTAAATTAGGATCTTTAAAATAGAAAATTAAGATTTTCAAAAATATAATTAGTGTTCCCTAATTATATTAAAGGTTACTAATCACATTAAAGTATACTGATCACTTTAGAGCTTACTAATTAGGATTAGGGTTTCCTAATTAGGGTTTAGGATTCCCAAATTAAAAATTAGGGTTTCTCGGCTTTCGATTAGGGTTCCTAACTACGTGTTAGGGTTTCAAATCTCGAGATTAGAGTTTCCAATCCCTTATTAGGGTTTACCAATATTGTACCCTACCCGACCAATTATTGATCAACATTCTATACAGTACAAACACGTACTCGTCAGTATAATTATTTCAATTATATTTTCAATCGAATCCCTATCTAGACTTAGGGTTAGGGTTTCTATTCTCTGTTAAGCACAACTCTACTCTAATTTCTCAGTCAATACACAAATTGACTACTTCTCGATACTCGTATCACAGATACACAGTTCAATATTAACAATCAATATCAATATTAAATAAATAAAAAAAAATTATTCGTGAAATTTGGATTATTCGAAATCCCGGGTTGTCACAACCTACGTGGTTAGGCGATAGGTTAGGGTTATGACCTAAATGATGGTTTATACCCTAAAGCTAATATTCATACAACTAATTGTTTTGCGATTTCAATAATGTATGTAGGGTAATTGGAGATTATTTTACATTTGTGTAGCTTACAATCAAGGCAAGTTTTCTAACTCTACCTTGTTATTATTGAGCAAGATTCTAAACCTTATCTCCTTACAATTGAGCAAGTTTTCTAACTTCATTCTTTTCATATTGAATGCAAGTTTCCATTCCTATAATATTATTGTACAAGTTCTTAAAATTGAGCAAGCCTAATCTATCTTGAATATGTTTGTATAAGCTCTTGCGACCTGCATCGTTGTAAAGCTAAAGTTAGAGTTATCTGATATGTAAAGGTTATCAGATTGAAATGTAAAATTTTATATAATAACAGTGATAAAGTGAATCATAAAATAAGATTGATTCAAAGACATATAGATGATAAAGGTTTTGATTCAGGGAATTAAAGTAAGAAGACATAAAAATTTTAATTATTCCGCATTTTATAAAGTTTAACATCGAATAATGATGTAAAATCAGAAGGTAGAGGTGTTATTAATGACCAAAGTTGATAATTAAATTGTATGAATTTTGGGGTCGTTACAGAAGCCCGTTCATAGTATACCAGATTAGACAACTCAAAGATCCATAGCTGGGAAGAGCTAGCTCACGCCTTCCTCACTCAATATAGTTTTCAATCTCAGATGGCTCCTGATCGGTAACAGATTACTAAGGTCAAAGAAACAGTCTAATGAGTCTTTCAAAGAGTATGCTCAAAGGTGGAGGCGCCTTGCTGCTCAAGTTATTCCTTCCATGATAGAATCAAAAATGGTCATCACTTTCATAAATATACAGGAAGCTCCTTTCTATGAGAGAGTTTTAGCTGGTATTGGCAAACCATTCTCTGAAATGATCAAGCACGGAGAGATGGCTAAGATGGGATTGAAGTCAAGAAAAATTCAAGACCTAGCCGTTCTTAAAGCAGTTGCTGAGCACATCCAGTCCGGATCTTATGGAAACAACCCCCGAATGGTCCATAAAAAGAAAGAGGAGGATGTTTCCTTGATACTACAAGGGCAAAAAGGCAATCAGAACATGCCTATACAGAGGAGAAACTAATCCCCTTTCCAAGCACAGTCTTCAAACCCTCCATTGCCTAAAAGTTGAGAAGTAAAGCGCCCTCGAACGTTCACACCCTTAGGGGACTCGCTCGAGAATATTCTTGCTCTTCTGACTACTTAGAAGAAAATTACACGTCTTCTTCCACCAGCCAACCCTAATGGCAAGGGTTTTAATGCTACTCAGAAGTGTGCTTATCATGCCGGAGCACCTGGACATGATACTCAAGATTGTTGGACCTTGAAACACAAGATCCAAGATTTAATAGACCACGGTGAGATCATGGTCACCAAACCAGATCAACCTCATGTGCAAGACAACCCTCTTCCTCAACACAAAGAAGAAGAGGTCAACATGATTAGTTAGAGCACTGGACAGAGTTCCAGTTTTAATGGTGAATCATCCCAGACCATCAAAGACGGTGTTGACAGATGTGATTATTCAAAGTTCCAATTTTCTATGAAATGAAAGATGAAAGCTCTTTACAAGAAAATTTAGCAATTGGCAGAACTAGTGACCCACCAGCATCAAGTCACACGCCAATTAATTATCCAGGAGCATGCCTATCTCCTTCCTTTTGTTATGAATGCTCCACCATCACCTTCAGAAAGCGAAGCTATGGAGGATAAGGTTGCAAAGAGAGCAAATGCTAAAGCCCGTCGGGAGTTTGCCAATCAGAGGGAATTTACCTATCTGGGCTAATCTATGGAGGAGATATTTCAAATGTTGATCAATGATGGAAGAATTACCTCCCTTTTACCTCCAATCAATCCCCGTTCAAGACGATTTAACTCCGATGGATTATGTCAATATCATTCACATTCTCGCGGTCACAGCACAAAAGAATGCTGGGCACTCTGCCATCTCATTCAAAATCTCATTGACAGCGGTGTCCTGCAGCTAGTAGACAACGATACTGTGTAACTCGAGAGTGAGAATACATGTCCTACTAAATGGAAGGGATCAGTAGCAGTTATATCCGCTGAGGATGATGAGACTGTCAAATCATTTCCCATACAAACAATTCAACTCAAAGGAGCTGACAATCCTTTGAAAGTGGCTGCACCAGAGCCAATTTCATTACCTTTCAGACCACAATATCCTGTTGTCAGCTCACACAAAGTTCCATGGAATTATGGAGAAGCTGAAGGATCCATGTCTCATACTCTGCTACAGTGTCAAAGGAAAATCCACTGTATCTTCCTTAGAGAGTGATGAAGTCCGCCATTAAAGTAAAGGGGAAGATTCCCATGGAGAAGATTGAAAAATTCCTCTGCGCTATGGGCCATAAAGAAGCCAAGGTGGTTTTAAGCTTAAGAGAAGCTCCACATTAGATATCAATACTGGACTTGGTTTTCTCTTCTGAGGATCACTAGAAGATCTTGTTGAAGGTTTTGGAAGAAGCCTACTTACCGAAATCAGTGGATGTGGAAAAATTTCAACATATGGTTGATCACATTTTCAACAACAATGTGATATCCTTCACTGATGATGACATACCGCCCGAAGGGACCGGTCATTGCAAGCCATTACATAATGCAGTTTTGTCCTCTGGGTATATTGTAGCTGGAGTTTTGATAGATGGAGGTTCATCTCTAAATATCTGTTCTTATGCCACCTTGGTAAAGATGAATGTCAATCTCAAACGGATCCAAAGCAACCATACGTTTATCAAAGCTTTTGATGGATCCTGACGAAATTCCATCGGAAAGATTGAGCTGCCAATTGAGATTCGTCCAAATACATTCAATGTATCCTTTCACGTCCTTAGGATAGATTCAGGATACATCCTGCTATTGGGGAGACCATGGATACACGTGGCTGGAGCCGTTCCATCCACACTACATCAATAACTCAAATACATTGTCAATAACAATTTAGTCATTGTCAACACTGAGCCAAAATGTCCAGAACAGGGAGACCTACCAATCATCAACTTCAATTTAGAAGTTGAGCCAATCAGTTTTCATACCTTGGAAGTGAGTAACATACAATACCAACCTATTGGAGCACCACTTCCCAGGCCCAAGATTTCTACCGAGGTTATGTCGGCCACTCAAGAAATGATGTCATTGGGTCATCAGCCTGGAGAAGGGCTTGGTAAAGATAAGCAGGGTATTAAGCACCCTATTCAAGTGTCCAGTCAGACCGGGACAGCTGGACTAGGCTATTTTGCCAGTTCCAGTCATAGGAATCCTCATAAGCATAAGCAGGTTCCTCAAGCTTCCGCCACACGACAATTTTTTCCATCTGCACCGCATGAGCTGATACAATCTCCAGTAAAGGTTCCAGCCCATGTTATGGCTATGCTGTTTCCAAAACCAGTACCATTCAAAGCAAATGAGGTGTTGATTCCTGATCCTAAAGTGGAAGAAAGGGAGCGAAAACGTAAACATTGCATTGCCTTGATGATGTCAGGCATACGCATCATTGTCCATAATGAACATACAAACAGATATACCCAGACGATGATTGTCCAGATGTCATGGTTATCATTTGGGAGAAGGAGGACAATGACAATCCCTCCATCACTGCAGTCCATCAGGACTTTTCCCTCGATAATTGGAGCAGCACTCCATGCATTGGTCGACAAGGGTAAAATGGGCAGAAAATTCCTCTACCCTGCAGATAACTTTAATTGCTTACTTTCTATATAGTATTAGCAGTTATTTTATCAGTACATGATAACACTTTTGTATGATTAAACAGTTTCATATATTAAGTGAACGCATATTTTGTTTCAAGACTCTGAATTTAGATGTATGCATGCTTTAGCGATGAGGTGCCTTCTCTCCACAAGGACTGTAACTTTGATGCAAAGTTGGACTCAGACTTGATGGAAATACAAGAGGACATTGAGACACCTCAGGAGATTAAGGAATGGGTCGCAGACAAACCTAAACCCAACCTTGACCAAACCACTTCTTTCAATCTTGGGACCTTAGAAATCCCTAAGCTAATCCAGATTGGTTCAGACCTCACCCCAAACCAACGGAATGACATGGTTGCAATATTAACCCAATTCCAGGATGTTTTTACATGGTCTCATGAAAACATGGTGGGTTTGTCCACTGACATTATTCTTCATCGCATTCCCATTAAAGAAGGATTCAAGCTAGTTAGGCAGAAGCTCAGGCGACTGAAACCTGAGTGGAGTTTAAAGGTTAAAGAAGAAATTTTGAAACAATTTCAAGCTGGCATTATCATGGTGTCTACATATCTGGAGTGGATATCCAACATTGTTCCCGTGCCTAAACCAGGAGGAAAGGTGCGAGTTTGCGTAGATTACTGGGATTTGAACAAAGCTTGCCTTAAAGATATCTTTCCCCTGCCCTTTATCCACATTCTCATTGACAATACTGCTTAATATGGTATGTATTCCTTTACGGGGTACCATCAGATTATGGTCACTGAGGAAGACCGTGAGAAAACTGCTTTCATCACGCCTTGGGGAACCTTTTGCTACAGACGGTTGTCATTCGGCCTTATCAATGTCGGGGCAACCTATCAGAGAGCTATGATGGCTCTTTTCCATGATTTGATGCACAAGGAGATAGAGATCTACGTGGATGACATCATCGTCAAATCCCAAAAGGAGGAAGAACACCTAGACCATCTCAAAAAGCTTTTCAACAGGTTGCGCAAGTACAACTTGAAGTTGAATCCAGCCAAGGGCGCCTTTTGTAAGACCCTGAATTTTATGAAATAAAAGTATTCAAATTTTTTATAATTATTATTCAGTAAATAGTTAAATTGATAAAAATTAAAGTTAAGGGTGATATATGTAAAGTTTACAAAATACGCAAGTGGTTATAAAATACTCATTGTTGTCGGGGAATATTCTTGTTGTCGGGGAATATTCGTTTGACGGCACAGCCATTTGTGGGCCCCATTAATAGAATAACTGTCAGATGAAGAAAACGACAAGTTTGAGTTTTTATAAATAATGGCGTAGTTGTTACCGTTAACACCGTTGGAATACCCGGTGGTTAAAATACAATAATACTGTGTGGTTGCAAAGAAGGCACACTGCGGTATTACATGATTTTTTGAATTATTGATTCTTACTTAAGAAGGCACTACTCAATAATTGTTACAGTAATTACTATTCAATATTTTATTTTATTGATTCAATAATTACTGCGTTGATATTTTATATTGTTGTTGTTTTAATAATTGTCACGGCATAGTATTTCCCATTATCGGATCAATAATTCATATTATTTGGATAATATTATTAGATAACATTATTGGCAATGTCTATAAAGTTCTGTCAAGGAGAGGTTTAGTCACCTAATTGCACGCCAGTAAGGAGAAATCCTTATTGGAAAGCCCCCTCTTTCCTGGGAACGGCTTGGTTGTCATTATTGTGATTTTGTAATATTATTTGTGAATAATTATTTATTAATTTATATGATAAGGAAACATTTATTTTATGTGGCTATTAATGTTGAGGTGTTTTATCAGTATTTTTGTCGGAATGGAGGTATTAAAAATCAAATCAGTGTTCTTGAGATATATTGCGTGAGTTATAATTTTTAATCTGACCGTTGGATCGTTGTGATTTTTAGATATGTTATACATATATAAGTTAAATATATGTCCACAAATTTTGAACTGTTACAAATTAACGTATGTTTTGTTATGAATTTTAAGAGGTGTTGAAAATCGTCCGTATGTGGATTTCAGATATTTTCTGTTTGGAATTTGGAAAAACTTAAAGCTACAAAGTTGTAGAGAATTCGATTTCATGTGGAATGGACATAGAATTCGTATTTTTCTGATAAAAGAGCTATTTATTATGAATTATTAAAGTTTCTGATTATTGTTTAAATGATAAAATATTTTGGAAAATTCTAGAATTAGTGGGCCCCACTTTTGGTTGGTGAGAAATGTGCTCAAATTTTATTTCAAATATGGTGGGTGGCAATAGTAGCAGGTAAAGCCATCAGGTAGCAGGTCAAGTCTGCTTCGGTGTGCTAGCATTTTCCTATAAATAGAGTGCTGAGTTAGAATTGAAAATCACACCAGAAACATAAGTTTTCTCTCCCTATATTATCGAGCGTATTTTTGTGAGTATTTTGATACTCTGAGAGTTGCTAATCAGTGCAAGTTTCCTTCAACGTCATATCCGATATTCCAGTTAGAAGTACTACTCTTTTGAGGTAGGGGATTTTAAGGGATTGTAAGGGATGTTATTTTCTTCTTAAATGATATTATTTTCTTCAATATCATTATACCAAATTATTGATATGAGTTTTATTGTGGAATTTCTACTTTTTTCATGTCGGAGTTACTATTCATGTATACGGCACTATTCACATATACGACACTATATTCATGTATATGGCACTATTTATGTATATGATATTATTTACGTATACGGTACTATGTATGAATACGGGTTACTATTCATGAGTTACTATTCACGGGTACTATTCACGACAAAATTGGTTTCTTTTTCTGACCAAATTATCGTTGATTTATGAATCTTACTCTTGAAATTAAATGCAGTTGTTGATCATATTGTTTTTATTATCATATATAACATTTTTATAACCCTAATGATGATATTTCTCTTTGACTTGAGTGTAAATATGGGTAGATTATTGGTATGATCGTGACTATGGGTTCTCTTTGGCCAGTAGTGCAAAGTTGAATCGTTGACTGGTATGATCATGACCATGGAATTTATAATTGAATATCTTTAGCTTAAAGGTGAATTAATCAACATGGTTATAATTATTGTTTATATAAATTCTGAAATGATTATATATTTCTTTGAGATATTAATATCTTTGGCCCGTAGTGCAAATGTAAGACCCCAACTTTTATAAATAAAGATGAATTTTCTATAATTATCATTTTTGAATATTACGAAATGAATTTGATATAATGTTATAGTTGTGGGTAATATTTATAAATTTTACAAAGTACGCAAGTTATTATATAATATTCTATTGGTCGGGGAATATTCGTTTTAACAGGGAATATTCGTATGACGGCACAATCATTGGTGGACCCCACAACGAAATTATTGTCGGATTGAGAAAATGACAAAAATATTTTATGAAAATAATGGCGAAAGTTTTATCGTTAACTGTTGAAACACCTGGTGTTAAAAGTACAGGAATACGCGTGGTTGCATAGTAGCACACGGTATTGATTATTGATGCTTACGTGAAAGGTCACTCAGTTTTGTTCAATTATTGCTACAGTAATTGTTGCATAGTATCTCACGTTATTTGATTCAATTATTGTCGATATTTTATATTATTAAATCAATAATTGAGATGACAAAGTTATTAATATTATTATTTTCAATATTAACGATGTCTAGAAGTTCTGTCAAGGAAATGTTTGGTCACCTAATTGTGCGCCAATAGGGAGAAATCCTTATTAGAAAGCCCCTCTTCCGGGAATGACTGAATTAGATTAATATTGCGAATTATAATAATGACGATAAATGTTGTTAAAAATATTGAGGGTATTTTTATGAAGTATTTGTTGTAAGTTTGGCGTATTATTTAGACCTTCACTTGACCATTTTTCAAAATAGTCGGGAAAAAATTATCTCAATTTAATTTTATTACTTTATATATAAAGTCACGGGCATGTATATAATGTCAAGATGTGTATTGCTCAAGGATTTGACGTTGATTGTTTGGGGCGAAGTATATGTTATTAGAGAATTTAGTGCTTCTGTTTCTCACACTTATGTATATATTATGTTAATTAATTTGGTAAAACAAACATTAAGGGTTTTGCTTTTTGACTTGCCAGACAAAGTGGTATGGTGGGCTAAAACCATATATATATAAATTTATATAATATATATATAGGAATTCAAAGTAATCACGGGGTGTTACACCCGTGAGTCGTGAGTGGTGAGTGGTGAATGTGAATGATATATATATATATATATATATATATATATATATATATATATTATAAATAGAATATATTATATTTTATTGCATAGTATCCTTTCCATTCTCCTATAAATAGAAGCTCATTCCTTTATTATTTCTTACGAATTCACTGAAACTCTAGATAGAGAAACTATAGAGAGAAAGAAGAAAAGTATTCTCGCTACTTCACTACTCCTATATCCAGGTTGTTCCAAGGTAAGGGGTATTATTTCTTTCAGATTTATGAAGAAAACTTCATTATTCCGCTCTTTATTATTCATTGGAATAACTCAGATATGCTGAGCTACCCTATACTTGGTGAAATTCTTTGTTATTCCATTCTTTATCATTATGTTGGAATAACCTGTCTATACGAAGTACTGAATACATGGTGAAATTCTTCTGTTATTCTATTCTTTATTATTCTGTTGGAACATCCTGTCGGTGCGTTTACGCATGACCTGGTTCCATTATTTATTATTCTGTTGGAACATCCCGTCGGTGCGAATTTCGCCTGACCTTGTTCCGTTATTTATTGTTCTGTTGGAATATCTTATCTCGTAAGTTTACGCACGACCCGTTCCGTTATTTATTATTCATTTGGAATAACCTATCATAAGGTCTATCGCATGCCTGGTGATTTCTTTTGTTATTCCATTCTTTATTATACTCAGTTGGTTAAAGTTTTGACTTTTATACTCCATGAAATTAGTGGAATATCCTTGATATTGTGCTTCATCCAATATCTTTTCATGAAAATATTCTTCTGAGCATTCTTAAATTTTACTCTACAAAGAAGTATCATGTTGACAATTTGGACGTTATTAGTTCCCAAATAAATTAATTCTTGAACTTGTTTTATTGAATTCTTATATCATTGTCATCATCCTCATGTTTATATTATGTTGAAAGTCATCTGTGGCCTGTAGTGCATAGATGGACTTGGTATGATTATGACTAGGGATTATTTGGTATAATCATGACCGTAATGTTACAAATGATATGGTAAAAGTCCTCATTGGCCGTAGTACATTGATGGACAGTTATTGGCATGATCATGACCATTGATGAATACACGAATATCCTTGGCCCGTAGTGCATGGATAATTTGTGGTTGTGATACTAAGGAATATCCTTGGCCGTAGTGCAGGGATGATATGGATTATTTATTAAGCTGAGTCCCAACGATAAAAGTGATGAAAAACCTTTTAAATCATAAAAGATAGTAGATTTTATTCTCTACTTGACTCTTTTAATGGATTGCTTGTTCCGCTGTAGTTAAACTTGATGTTTGTTATATTGTATCAGTTTAACACTGTTGAAGGCTAACGATAATTTATTCTGTATTATCGTAGTCATAACATTTCTTACTCGGCTAGTTGAGCTCACCCTTTTACTTTCATTGTTCTCTTCAGGAAATGAGAACGTAGCAGGGACTAGTCGGGGAATGGAGTGACGGTCGAAATAATAGCATTAGTAGTCCTCACTATTCTATTAAATAGTGTGATAATAAATGTAATGAGGACTCAATTGAGTGTGGATATTTTCTAGATGACAATATTTGTATTAAAACTCACAGCATATGTTTTGTCGTATTTTACATGACTGTTGTATAATTAAGTTGTATTTAAATTTTGTACCACGTATTTGGAGACTCAAGATGGGTGATGTATACCTCTTTTGGGGGTGTCACACAAAGATGACATGTTGTTGAATATCTTTGGCATGTAGTGGAAAGATGAATTATTGATGAATATCTTTCGCCCGTAGTGCAAAGATGACATGTTGTTGAATATCTTTGGCTTGTAGTGCAAAGATGAATTGTTGATGAATATCTTTGGCCTGTAGTGCAAAGATGACCTGTTGTTGAATATCTTTAGCCTGTAGTGCAAAGATGACCTGTTGTTGAATATCTTTAGCCTGTAGTGCAAAGATGAACTGTTAATGAATATCTTTGGCCCGTAGTGCAAAGATGAACCTATTAGTATGATAATGAACAGGAACTGTGATTTGGTATAACCATGATCTTTGATTGTTTCAGGTAAAGACAGGTGATAAAAATTATCTTCGTCCTGGATGAAAAGAAGAATTTAGAACCACAAATATGATTATAAGTTATTCACATGATTGTGGATAGGAACTGTTGATTGATGTTACATGGATAAAACATTGTTGGTAGACTTTTAACATGGAGAAGATAATAGACTTTATGGTCTATTTGACTCTACTAAAGGATTTCTCGTTCCACTGCAACTGTGGTTAAAAAGTTTTATCATCTACCATATGTTCTAAATCTCTGATTTATTACTGATGAAGGCTATTGATACTTTAATTATCTTTAGTCATGATATTCTTTACTGAGCTAGTTGTGCTCACCCTTTTGCTTCACAATTCCTTTCAGGTAATAAGAGTATTGGCCAGATTGAAAGGGGATAACAGGGGAATAGAATCGGTGGTTTATAGTGCATTGAGGTTCTCCTAAATAGTATGAAAATAATTTTTTTGAGAACTTTAGATAAGTGTGTCGTATTGTATACGTCATTTGATATTTAATTTTGGTGAACCGAATAGGGTGAGGTGAACCCAACTTTGGAAGGGTGTTCTGCCACTATCATACAAGATGTCTAATAACATACAACCTCATGTTATCATAAGACAGGGTTATGCACATACACTTGCTGAGTATATCTACGAGCACTACCTATATGATCTTGGAGTTTGGTTGAAACATAATTTTCAATTGCAGATGGTGGAGATAGTTATATGTCAAGAGAAGACTCACCATTAGAAGGAAAATGATAGTAATCTTCTCATTTTTCTTTGGGGTCTATTGGATCAGCCAAGGATAATTCTCTGGATATATGATATCTATCATAACTTAGATTCATTGCCTCCTATGTACGAATGTTTCCTTAAGCATTTCCCAAAGATTTTAATTTTTAAAACAGTTATTGACTGTACCTTTATGTAAGGTATCACTGTGAGGTGTTGTCCACGGTTGGGACATGAGTCACAGTTGGTATATATTTGTATCAAAACTCACTGCATATGTGTTGTTGTAGTAATAAAGTTGTAGTTGTTTTCTGTACAATGTATTTGGTGACTCAGAATAGGTTGGATGGATTGGACCTATTTTGGGGGCATTACACCTTTGGTGTTAAATCAGGCAAGTTTTTAGGTTTCCTAGTCAGCCACACAGGAATTAAACTAGATCCCACCAAAATCCAGGCCATCAAGGAAATGCCCAATCCTCAGACAGAGAAGGAAATATGAGGATTTTTGGGAAGAATCAACTACATTAGCAGGTTTATCTCTCAACTCACAGCAACCTGTGAGCCCATCTTCAAGTTGTTAAGGAAGAACTCCTCCATGAAATGGAACGATGAGTGTCAGAAAGCCTTCCTTACCATTAAAGAGCAGCTGGTTAATGTTCCTGTTTTGGTACCACCTAAGGATGATGTTCCCTTATTCATGTACCTGTCCATTAATGACAATGTCATGGGCTGTATGCTGGGGAAAAGAGACGATAGAGGCTAAGAACGAGCTATCTATTACCTCCGCAAAAGATTCAGCATCAGTGAACACAAGTACACTCTGATTGAGAAGACTTATTGTGCTTTAGCATGGGCTTCCATGAGGTTACAACATTACCTCCATGGTCACACAACCCATCTCATATCCCGTGTGGATCCTCTCAAGTATGTATTCAGGAAGCCCATACTGAATTGTCAACTGTCCAGATGGCAGTTGATCCTACAATAATTTGATATTATCTACGTGATGCAAAAGTCTATTAAAGGTCAAGGGATTGTGGATCAACTGGCCGCCGCACCTGTAGGGGATTACAAACCCTTAGAAACGTACTTCCCCGATGAAGGGGTAATGGAAATTCAGCAATACCATCAGTACGATGCATGCCACACATGGAAAATGTATTTTGATGGAGTCATTAACACGTAAGGCTCCGGAGCCGAGCAGTTCTAATATCCCAGACGCTGAGCAAGCGATATCTCGTCAGTCATCAAATTGCAGTTTGTCAGCACCAACAACACAACTGAGTATGAAGGTTGTATCATGGGACTAAAACTGGCCCGTTCAATGAGCATCAGGCGATTAACTATCTTTGGAGATTCCAAATTGGAAATCAAACAATCCACAGGAATCTATCAAACCAAAGAATTATATTTGTTGCTTTACCATCGGCAAGTTTTACAGATGGCTTTGGAGTTCAAAGAAATCTCATTTCTACACATTCCTCGTAATAGGAATGATTTTGCGGATGTACTAGCAACGTTGGCCTCCTTGATTCACATACCTGACAAGGAAAACATGCCAAGCATCATATTTGTCCTGCAAAAGGCCCCAGCTTATGGGAACTATGTTGGAGAAGTATCGAATGAGCTACCTCCCATCCACAACCCTTGGTATCAACATATCAAGGAGTATCTGCGAGATGGATCTACACCCGCTGAGGCAAACCAGACTGAAAAGAGGCGGATCCATCGACTTGCTATGAAATTCTATCTGAGCGGAGATGCACTCTATAAGAGAGATGCAGGACTAGGTCTCCTCAGATGTCTGGACAAAGACCAAGCTCAAAGGCTCACGGATGAGATCCATGGTGGAGTATGTGGCCCACACATGAGTGGACCCCTACTTGTCAAAAAAATCCTCAGAACAGAGCATTATTGGCTTACGCTCAAAATTGACTGTGATGATCACGTCAGGAGATGCTATCAATGCCAAATTCATGGGAATGCTATCCATGCCCCTCCAAGAAAACTCCACAATATGAGTTCGCCATGGCCCTTTTCAACGTGGGGAATGGACGTGATCAGGCCCATCGAGCCCAAAGCCAGTAATGGACATCGATTCATATTCACCATGATTGACTACTTCACCAAATGGGTAGAAGCAGCTTCCTTCCTCAGGGTTACTAAAGAAGTCATCATTGCTTTCATCACAAACAATATCGTCTATCGATATGGACAACCAGAGGTCATTGTGTTAGACAATGCTAAAAACCTCAATAACAAAATAATGGAGGAGTTATGCAGTAAATTCCACATCAAACACCTTAACTCCTTCATCTACCGTCCAAAGATGAATGATTCTGTTGAAGCGGCTAATAAAAATATCAAGAAGATCATGCAGAAAATGTCCGCGAATCACAAAGGATGGCCTAACCTCTTGCCTCTGACTTTATTAGCCAACTGAACGTCCATGCCTACTTCCACTGGGGCAACCCCCTACTCATTAGTCTATGGGATGGAAGCAGTGCTCCCCATAGAGGTGGAAATGGAATCCCTCAGAGTGTTGATGGAAGTTTAGTTGGATGAAGACCAATGGGTACAAGACAAGTATCACTAATTATCTCTAATAGATGAAAGGCGAACCGCGGCTGTCTTTCATGGTCAGTTATATCAGCAAAGGATCGCACGATCCTATAATAGAAAAGGCCGGCTACAGCAGTTCAAACAACATGACTTGGTTTTGAAAAAGATCATTGACAACCAAGATCAATCTAAGGGAAAATTCGCTCCTAACTGGGAAGGCCCATTTGTTGTCAAGGAGGTATTGACAGGAGGTGCTCTCAGACTACAGGAAATGGATGGCGATGAATTTCCACAGCTTATCAACTCGAACACCGTGAAATGATACTATGTCTGAAGTTACCATCAAGCAAACATCCTGGTATGGATTCATCTAATCACAAGTCATTCCGGTTTTGAACCTTCTTTTTACAAACTCTTCTGCCCCTCAAGGAAACATACACTTCAAACCAGCAGCCTGGTTTCACCTCATTTCAAATCTTCCATACAATTTCGGTTATCCTAAAGATGGGATTGAACCTTTCACATCTGTAGTTTGTCCTGAAGATGGGGTTAAACTTTTCTATGCTTTCAGTTTGTCCTGAAGACGGGATTAAACTTTTTCCACACCTACAGTTTGTCCCCATCATGGGATCAAACTTTCTTCTCCCCGCAGTATATCCTGCACATGGGATTCACACTTCTCTTTGGCTATGATTCGTTCTGAGGGGCGAACTACGTCGAGCTGATATCCCTGATACCCGGGAGTACGTAGGCAACCATATTCTATATGGCCCGGTTGTAATAAAAAAATGACAAAAACATTTCTACCCTTTCCTTACAAAAACAAAAATAACAAAAATACTTCTACACCCTTCTTCATCAATAAAGCTTCTACACCCATTTGCCTTTCACATTCAGCGTTGAACCTCTTACACCAGGTTCGAACTATTCAGACTTGATCTCCTCTTCAATAGGAGTACGTAGGCAGCCATTTATGGTTTAGTCTAACCCCTACCAGAACAAAAATTCTTGTCACACGGTACTAGGATCAAACTTCAATCCATTACAGTTCATCGGCTTCAGACCAAAGGGATGGAATTATCCAACCTCTCCTCACAAATAAGAGATTCAGTGACCATCTAAGCTGCGGTTGTGCCTCAAAGAGCAATACCAGTCCATAAGAGATGGAATTAACTAGGCTTCTCACAAATAGAAGTACTGGAGACCATCTGTGGTGTGGTCAATCTGTAAAGCCCCCGAATCCAGGTACTTGAAACCCGAATTCAGTGCTTCACGATACCATTTTTATGAGCGAAAATAATACTAATAATAATAACAATAATACAAATATCAACTTAATTTACATGTCATCAGAGTCTAATCCCCAGGTACGAGACCTTTAAACATTCATTATATGATAATTAATAAGTATCATTATCTTAATAATATCAAACTGTTACATAAACTACCACCAATCTTATTTGGTTAACTTTCATTTTCCTTTCCCTTATTCTTAGCAGAGCCTTCAGGTTGTTCACACTTAGCTGAAAATATTTAAATTAAGCAAGGATGAGCATTTGAGTGTCCAACAAGTAATAAGAATTATATATATATATATATAAGCTGAAAGAATTTAAATGTTTTCTTTATACTACCCTTCTACAACAAATCAATAGTTATGAAGTAATCTTAACCGATAATAATAACATAACAACCCTCTTTCAAAATTTTGAAACTACGTACTAACTATAAATAGGGTTAAGGGGACATAATATGAACATTGTTTTCATTTTCGAAAAGGTTAAATAGAACTTCATCTGTAAACTGTCATAACTTACGGGCACGGGGGTGATCAGCCCGTTGTACCCTGTATTGATTAATACTACATGCAAGAACAATGTTATCGTTCACTCTGTCCACCTTGGGTGCATAAAAGTTTTCCCGTGTAAGGGATGTTCATACTTGTCGGGGTTCCAAACCAAAGCAATTCGGTTGGATAATAATAAGATTTTATCTTGTTCAACAATAATCTATAATTCAACATATATATACGGGTAATTAACAAAGGTGTATCAACATGTGGTTAAATGAAATGATTATCCAAGCGGGGACACTTGTATAACCATTTATAGAAATTATCGAACATAATATATATCTGAATTACCATATACTAACATGTTGATAATCAATGAGCGTATATAATATAGGGTTAATAATCTGTATAGTAATAATATAATTTTGAAACATTATTACTCATGTCCATTGCATAAAGAAAATGCAAAGGTAGGATACTTAACTGATCTACTGCTTACAAAATGCAACTTAGTTTTATCTCTTATATCACGACCTATCATTAATCAGATCATTCGTTCGATTAGAACAATATACTATAACATATAGTACTGCATTTCGCAGTCAGCACATAACCTAATCACATCATCACACATGTTTAACAGTCATTGCATCACAAACAAATATTAATACACTCAAAATATCTAAGTCCATATCAATTTACGAAAACATGCTTGCAAAATTTGACACCTTTATCGAGTAATTATCGAGTCTAAGACTCTATTCGTAACTCAATATCTTTAAATATCACCATATTATTTTAAATGACTCAATAAACATTTATTAATTTATCACGAATTTTCAAACACCGAAATCATTATTAAATGATTCAAATATCAAATAATTCCATTATCATTTAATTATTATTTAACTATTAATGAAACCATTGCCAAATATTAAAGTTATTTATAATAACTCAAAATATTTTTAAAACATTTATATTACCCTTAAATGATTTTTAAAATATTTAAAATCATTTTAAATAATTACCATTAATATTAAAATATTAATCTACTATTTCTTAAAATATTAAAAGTCATTAAGTATAACTTAAAATATTTTTAATTCACTTAATATTATTAATTTTGATAATATTTAATTCACCTCTTAGTATTATTAGTTCACTAATAATACTTTTATTCGCTTTTCGCTAATATTTTTTTTAACATCTTAATAATATTTTAATACTTTACTAATATTATTAATCCTCTTAATAATATTTTAATCATGCATTAATATTATTACTTTAATAATATCTTATTTATGCTTTAGTATCATTAATCAATTAATAATACTTTTATTCATTTACCAATCGTTATTAATATTTTATTCATTTACTAATATTATTAATCTTTTAATAATATTTTAATCTAAGATTAATTATTTAATAATATTTAAATGAAGCTTTAATCTTAATATTTTTATTTACTTAACAATATCATATTCTAATATTATTAATATCATAATAATATTTTAATAATTTGTTTGATCAATAAATAATTTATTCTAATTGGTCACCCTTTACAAAACCACTTATTTAATATCCATAAAAGGTCAAAAACAATATTTCTTATTATATATTACCAAAATACCCTAAAATAGTCATAATATTATATATTAGGAGTATTCAAGCATTAAAATCACATTTTTCTTATTTAAGACATCATTTAACTATTTATTTTCTTTTATTTATAACTTCATTATTTTTAGGAAAAATACCAAACTGATTCCAAAAATTCTTCTTTTCTGGGTTTAGACAGTATATGACTCAACAATGATCCCCAAACTTTTTTGGTATTTTAGAAAGTGATTTACTAATTTTAAAGTGCCCAAAACACTCGGATCTTGCTTCATTTTTCATAAATCGAGTTTTGCTCAGAAAATTCTAAAAATTTCAAGGTATACTACCATAGCAGATATGAACATACTGTAAAAATGTCAGATTTTTCCCATGTATACACTGTGAGAAATGCGGGTGTTAATATTTAGGAGTCCTTTACGGAAATAGCCATTACGCACAACCTATAAATCAAAACGTGTCCGTTCTTTTTCCTACACGTAGATAACTTCTTCAGGTACCTCTGTAATGTTTCACGGATTTTTAAAAGACTTGAAACTGTCCGAAATAGCCTTAAGAAAAACGGGGACAGTAGCTTTTTAGGGTTTTAAAACTTTAATACCCTATGTGAAATGTTTTGGGTAAAACAGCCCCCATAGCTTCAATACTTGCTAGATTTGTGTTTACAAGATAACTCATGTATCTAGCACCCCCCTTCGACGAATCACAAATCCAAGTTGTAAAACTTGAGTTACACAAGATTTAGTGGAAGAAAAACAAGGGTTTAACCCCTAAGAGAACATATGCTCATTTTCTTCCTCTAAACCTTTGATCTAACACTCAAGATACTTAGTTCCATACATGATGATACGTAGAACTAGGGTATCTTGAGTATTAGTTCATAACCCCAACAAATCTTGCTATAACACAAAATAGAAGAAGAAGATGAAGATTTAGGTTATACCTTGATCTAGTAGCAACATTCCTTGATTTACCAAAGTAATATATAACCTTAGGGTGCATTAATCAAGCTAACACACTCCTCTCTCTCTCTTCAAAACTAAACCCCTCTCTCTCTTTTCTCTCTTGTATCTTGCTAGCTTGGGAGAAAAATAGAAGAAGAAGAATAATAGAAATGAAATGTCTAGCAAAATGAAATGGGGTGATTAACTATTATCCCCCATACTTTTGTTGTCCCTTGGATAAAAGGCTTCACCTTATCTCTTTCAAATGAGCCTAATCATGTGATTAAGGGTGCTAAGTAGATTTTCCACCAATGGGAGATGGACACACTTGTACTTGATGTAAGACTTCTACTTATGGAACTTGATTAGCTTAATATTCTTGCCTTAAAAAGGCTAATGTGGCCAGCTATATATATGCCCACTAATTCCTTCATTTAGCCTTTATTTTAATGCATAAATTAGATAAATCAAAGGTCTAAAATACCCTTAATCAAGTGGACTAAGTTTGGGCTTGCATTTTATTTCTTTTGGGCTTCTCCTTTAATTGTTTTGGGCCATGTAATGAACATAGTCTAATAATTTTAATATATGCTACACAAATTGTTTATTTAGGGTTTCCATTCCCAATCTTATGAAATTTAATTACTTATACATGTGACTTTAGCTCATAACCTAATTAGGTTTACTAGAAATAGGTTTAAAATTATTAGTCACTTGAAATAACAAGATTATCCACTTAAGTTAGTATACATATTAAATACTAACCTTTCCTTATTACCATAACCCTCAGGTTATTTAATTGTCCCACCTAATGTATAATTAGGTTGCGAAGCTTTCATTTAGGGTTTAAAATAAAATAAAATTAGTTTCTAAAATTTGTAATTAGGGTTTCACACAGTAATACAAGGGTTTGTCACATAACACCATAATTGACCAACCCTTATCGGTCCACATATACAGTATATATTTATAGCACTAAAAAATCAAAATATAATTAATATTATATTATTATTCTCATGTCTTGATCAAAATCCAAAAATTAGGGTTTGGATTCCATATCTGCTTTATCTGTCATAATTAACATTATTAATTAAGTTAAAAATAATTAACTTAATAACCTGAACAAAATTCATATAATAAAATAATTATTATAATAATTCAAAAAATCATTTCATATATTATATAAATAATATATAATTATATTTTCATGGAAAATAATTAATAAAAATATTTCTACTATAAAATTAATTATTATAATAATATAGTTTATAACAATCAATAATTCTAAAATAAAGTTGTTTAAAATCATTCATGTAATAAATATATCACATAAATACATACACACATTATCTTGGCACATATTCCCCATATTTATAATAAATAAAAAATTATACGCAAAATTTCTAATTAATTTGTATAGAAAATATCGGGTTGTTACACAATCTCAGAGAGGAAAAGCCACACTCCTCTCCATATTTCCATACAAAAACCAGTCCCAAGACACCAAAGATGGTAGGGATACATACAGATCAATGATCCATTCTGAGAGATCCTATGATGACTCAATGTCCACATATCAAGGACAAGTTCAGAATGCATCAAGATCACAAGCCCTGAAGAAACAGGCAAATATCAAGCAAGTATCAAGGCACAACTAAAAGGGAAGTAAATCAAAATATATTTCTCTGCCATATATAATACTGTTTGATATATACATCTGTGATGTACATGACAAAATAGCTAAGCTAGTCTGTGAAGGAAAATACAAAGCTATCTACGGATCTGTGTGTATACGGACTATCAGATCTAACATAGCATCCCTCTCTGAAGACGAGGTAAAGCTGCAAGCTCCTGCCCAATGGTATCTACACGAGCTAGCAGATCAGAGGCTAACTGCATGGTGACATGATGCTCATCAATGTATGTACTCATATCAGCAAGGATGCAAGTCGTATGGGATCTAACTGAAGTACTGTCTGCAATGGCCACATCCCTAGCAGATAGGGCAGCATCCTGCTCCACAATCAATGCATCCCTGGCTGATCTAGCCTCATCTCTCTCTAATAGAGCGACATCTCTCCCATCAAGAGCTGTCAACATCGAGGCTCTAGCCTGATCTCTCTCATAGGTCATCAGATGTAAGCTCTGCTCCAAATACTGTGTTGCATACTGAGTAACAGTGGCACTTGGGGTGGGAGAATCCATTATAAATGTTGGCAGCCCAGCAGTCGAGTCCCCATTGATGGGAATTTCAGCCTCCTCCATAGGCTCCTCATCGTCGGAATATATATCCTGCACTGTGGATACTACAATAGTCAATGCACCGCTCTGCCTCATCCATGCTAAATACTTTACGTAATAACCCTTGATGACCGATGTAAAACTTAGCTAGCTTTCACTCGGTCTAACAGTATACAATCTAGATCATCTTGGCGATGATAAATGGCAAAAGCGGCTACCGACTCAATGCCCCTCATATAGATGGAAATCTCAAACCGGGTCAAACTGACACATCACGACCAGTGGGTGGTAGGTGATCATCCCTCTCAAACTAGCTAGAGGAAGATAATCCATGCCCAGAGCATAAGTAATAAAGTTGTAGGGTGAGCTAAGCACTGTACACAACGATATAGCGAACAGATCTCCAATCCCTACCAGGAAAACTGACCAAGATGCAGCATCTATACACTCCGCAGGCTGAAAAGGAGTACGACATAGCTATGTCATGGGTAAAAAAATACACATGCCGTCTGAATATGCCAATCGATCTCAAGTGTGATATAAACCACACGTATAGCATGCCTGAGCTGCCTATGAACACTCCAGCCGGATAAGTGCAGTAACATGTGGCTGACCTCAGAGTCTCTGCCATAATCATCGGTATGATGGTGTGACCCTCCCTGAGAGCTTTTACTGCCATAATGACGCCAATGTCCAACTCATCCATATACTGTGGCATGAAGATATATGATAATACACACAATATCAGTACATCCACTCTGGCCAAACGCCAATGATCCTTCGGTGTGGTGAAATCCCCGGAGTGCCGTGCATAACTATCCTCAGAGCCAAATATGTCAAACAAAAAAGTTGAGATATCACATGGCCAGATGTTATCTCATCCTATACCATCCTACACCTCAATCCGATGAGGGTCATGAACTGCCTACTCATATCTCCGATCGCCATGTGCATGCAAGGTCTGTCAAATGGCAGCATCATCAACCATGCATACTCCTCTAGAGTAGGAGTCAACTCTTGGGTCCCGAATCGAAAAACCTATCTCTCCGGTACCCAATGCTCTAGCATACCCTCTACAAATCATGTGGGAACCTGAAACATCAACAGGGTCATAGTATGCTGCAACAAATGATCTACAGTCACCCTGTCTGGTGGTGACATACTATCATACCATGAATGCATACCAGATGCCACCAAAAATGGTGGGGTATGATCAATACTGCTTAATCGTCAAGAAGACATTTGTACGGTAATGTCATAAGACCATCCAAGGGTCAATGCTGAGTATCTCTGGACATACATACATATGCATAACATAATAACATGCATGATACAATAGATGGCAATATGATATAGGGAATGGAAAATTATACATACATTCCTAAGTATATCATCATCTAATACATCTCGGAATAGCTAAAATACAGGGAAATGGGGAGAAGCTACCCAACATCTAACAGAGGCGTATTAAAAGATATAGCGAGAATCGGGTGAAGCTACCCAGCAGCTAACAGAGGCCTATCAAAAGAGATAACGAGAATACATCAGAAGAAGTAAATGGAATCAATGTCTACATCGTCAATCTTGTCCACCTGATGTAACTTCTCCTGAGTCACTGGATCTCTATCTACAGGGATGTCAGACCTATACAAGGGAGGATTTGCACCGGCAAAACCATATGGGTCACATGATGGGCCAGCGCCAGAGCTGGAAGGATCAAAAGTATCTGCCTCTGAAGGATCTCTACCCAAATGCTGGATAAAGAAATGTGCCCGGTCCAACTGCCGGGTCAAACTGTCAATCTATGTCACATGAGTCGGATCTCTGACACAGGCTAGCCAATCCGTCACCATCAATGGATCCTGGAACCATATCCCCCATAAACTGTGTGGCGCGGGTCTGAGCTCCAATGGTACGAGGGAACCACCAATGCTGGAATAACTCCTGAGTGCAGGGACCCTCTGACAATGTGAAACCGTCAACCCCCAACAATGGGATATCAATGATGGGTGAATGCAAAACAGGCCAGTAATACCTGACAGGAGGCAAGATCGGCATACGAATCTCTCTTGTAGTTCTCTTGATAGCACGCTCTCCTAAATAGAGCTCCCATCATCCATCTGTGAAGAGAGGAATCGTACGGGTGGAAATAACGTACTCAACTCCAGTTGGGTACCCATCCTCAAATCCAACACTCAAGTGGTCCCCATAATAGGAAACCCATGTGATGACATCCGCTGTCAATAACTCCAGCTGTAGGCGGCAATGAGTGAAACCCTCACCATGTGGACCTCCGCCAGTATGGAATGATGCCATCTCCGTCCTCGTGGATAAGTGTCTAAACCTAGCACGCTCACAGGACGCAAACATGGAAGCCTTTTATAGGCCCAAAATTGCCAACACAAAGGCAAACATCTGCTGTCAATCAATACTCTTAACCTGTACATGGGAAAAGACGAGAGAAATACTCACCAGTAGAAACGGGTATAATCCTAACCAAGCCTTGGTCAAGCCCTGCGATTGCATGCACATTCTCCTAAGGAAGTAGTCAAAGGTGTAAGAACCCCAATCATACTCTCCTATAAGGTCCACGTGTCAAGTGGCACTGATCAAAGTGAAGGACACCGTAGAAGAGTTATCTGCTATGAAGCAGCCCCTAACGATCATCAGGAACAATCGCCGAAGAATGCGATCCCTGACTCTCACATCATTGGGTATAGGCTCACTCAACAGCCCGCTCATAGCATCTAGGCTCAAAGGACTCAGACGCGTCAAATCCGCCTTCGAAAGCACTGTAATGCCCCCAAATCAATCCTTCAACCTCGAATTTGGTCTGCCACGATACTACTATCGTCAAACTATTTATATCTTTTATTCATAACTTAATGAATATAACTTTGCTTATTAAAATTTAGAATATAAATTCTTTCCATTTCCAGGATCTATGTAATGGCCCCAAACTTTTATAAGTTTCTAATCTTGGTCATTTATCATTCCTGTCTTACATCATATTCGATGTTATATAAATATGCGGAATAATTTAAAAAAATTTAATCTCCTTTGAAAAAAATAATCTTTTGTTGATTTCTTAACTTGAATCAATTACATATCCTTGAATCAAATTATGTTATGATTCAGTCTATTCAAATTACTGTATAAATTTTTACATCTCAATTTGAATTCCTCTAAGTATCACATAGTACAACTTAACATGTATCACACATCGTAAACTACTATTATGTACATCTCCTAGAACTTAAACATGGTTCAAGGGCATATATTTAAATAAATAAATAAATCTCCTTCGATGCTATTGAACTTTATCTATCAAGTAGCATGTAATCTTTATCGTGAGTCCTTAACCTGCAAAAGTGGTTATTTGCAAGGGTGAGCTCGACAGCCCCGCAATTTTAACAGTTTTTATGCATCACATAGCATATAATAGCATATTCAACTCATGCTTTCATAATCAGTTAATAGTTACTACACATGTTACTTCTCACATACCAGGCATAGAGATTTACTTCACAAGCATATCATCAAAGATCAACTTTCACATTTCATACATATCTCATATGCATTTCATATATATACATCAACATTCTCATGGCATAATATAGCTCAACTAACAGTTATCGAATTCATATAACAAATTGGAACTAAAAGACTTGCCTGATTCGTAGTTTATCAACTACGACTTAACTGCTTAAAGCTTATCTACACTGCGTGTATTCCTACACAGTTATATAATCATGGATTCATATCCATTAGTCATACATTTCATACGTTCTTAATATAACAATAAATATTACATCGTTTCTTAACTAGGTTTGTAAAACCTTCATTTCGCTTTCTCATCGGCCTTTTAGAATTGCTATGTATGTATAGGTATTCCTTAACCATCCGTACTTAACATCAACTTCATATACATTTATCACACACTTGACTCGCTATGTGTTCGACACATATTTAAAGTTTATAGATATGTGATCTACGTCATTCATATTCAAACTACTTAGTTCCATAATGATTTATTTCAATCAATAAAGCTTATCAACTTACTTTAACAAGATTCGATGTTATAAGCTTTTAAACCATATATTGGTACTAATAAGTCTCTAATAGCATGCTTCACATGTACATAGCATAGTTCATTATTTGAAGACATATTTTAAACCACACTTGAAAGGTCCAATTCATGCTTAGCTAGATGATTAACATATCTGTCATGTCTAGAGGCATAAGGCATTCAAGTTCACTTTTAAAAGTCATTATAGGCCAAGTTCAAGCAACTAGGTGCAACTTTTAATCTCATTTCATAGCTAACTAAGCCGTGTATATATGTTATCATGTTTAGAACTTTAAGTACACAAGTTACTTTAAGTTCGTTCTTAAAGTTTCAAGTTTTCTTTCGAAATCATTATTAACTAAGCTATTATAAGTTGATAATAAGTAAAGTAACTTTAAATCACTTCTCATTCTTAAGTATACTCATAACTCAACAAGATGTATGTGTTAAAATATCATAACTTCAAAGACTCAAGGTTCGTCAATACTCATTTTTCAAAACTCTAAGTTTCTTTTCAAAACACATACTAAGCCATGCTAAGGCATTATATTATGAGTAAGGTAATCTTATATGTCATGTATACTATCATGCATTTTCATGTTAAATCACTTAGAATAACATATTCCATCGTCGGGAGCATTATACTTGCGTATGTGCTCGATCGACGCCTTCTGATTGCTTCCTATTACGCAATAGTCACCAAGATGACTTTTCTGACCCTTCCTAACGACCTCAAATTGAACACCTTAAAGAACAAAAGTTGTAGGTCTATTCGTTCTCGTTCTGGATCATCTTGAATAACCTCAATCACAGTTCGTATGGAAAAGTTATGGATATTTTAGTAAAACATATAAAATCAGTCATTCGTAACACACTTCCGCCGAGGCGTAGGGTTTTGTTTAAAATGGCTCCACCGAGGCGGGCCTAATAGCCATGAACTTCAATTTATCACCATCGCTATGAACCATTAAGCCAAACTTCATTCTAACCTTCATAATTTGAGTTATATATGTCCAAATTAGTCTGTTTTCGATTCTATGGATTCGTAATTCATAAAACTAAAACATACCAAATACCCATCAACTAACATAAACATTAACTAACCTAAATATGGATTTACAACTCATGTTCATTCTAAATGTTCATGTTTGACAAATTTAGCGAAATTATTCGCTACGAATTCGTTTCTAAACCAAATTGGTCCGTTTAACTTTCATTGTTTTCATTTTGAACTATATTAACAACAATTTATAGATTGAAACAAGCTTTAGCCATCAATTTTTGGACTCAAAAGCTACTTTTTCTTAACATTACTAAGGAATTGAAGAACTTGAATTCATGAATATATAAGTTAATGTTATTAGCTCTTGATTGCTTGAAGTTGCTAATTCTACCTCTTCAATCCTCCCATTGCTCTCAATTCTCCCAACTCTCTATAGCTCACTTTTCTCATAAATTCAACCAACGGGAATTGAGAATGCAACTGTCCTTATATAGATAATTGATGGATTGGATTTTGGTTTTACATGGAAATTGAAATCTATGGTATAGAAGGAGAAAACAAAGGATACAAGAGAGTGGTTCAACCTCCCTTACCAACCATCTTCCTAGCAAATGATCATCTAATTTCATAGCCTTTAATAACAACTTAAAGGTTACGTAAAGAAGAAATAGGCTACTATTCATGTACTAGAAGTGTGACGCCCCCAAATTCAGGTTCTCTAACCTCAGATTCGGTGCTCACGATCTATCATCATCATCAGCATTCTATAACTATTACGAAATAATAAACATACATTGTTCATTATAATAAAGTCTCATAACATGGTCACAAGGTCTTTATAACCTTAACTTTAAACACACCATTCAATTTACAAATAGTTTACTTAAGAAATTCCATTAGATAATAATTAAATTAACATTCATTCTAAACTACTCATGGATCTTGCTCTTGCCCTTGTCCTTCGTGTTGGATCCTTCGGGCTTAACTGAAATACATGTCATGATATAGAAAGGGTAAGCAACTAATTTGCTTCGCAAGTTTATATACAAGGGAAATATATCATGACTTATAAAGAAATATTGTGTTCAATGTTCAACAATAGTATAAGATTGTGAAGGAACATGAATTAATAATCAACAATTGAATATTTGATAATTGAATAACATGAACAGAGTGGTTTTGAAATAACCATGAACATTTGCTAAGGTGCTCAGTTATTTAAACTGGACCTCTTAATAAGTTTTGGTATTCAAGGGGATCAGCCATTCATACCTCGTGATTTATGTATAAACACTTAATAATCCGGCATTGATATCATGTCTTAATCAAATTCGTCCTTTTCTCAGTCAAGAGTTCTTATCATATTAATTTAATAAGAATAACTATTTAAAATACATTTGATTTAACAAATTTAGACATGCTTGATCTAGCTGATATAATTAGCATAGATCTATCTCATAAACAGTCCATGAATGAAAGAACTATAATTTAATTCACAGTTCAATAATAGTAGAACATGAATTCAATTGCACAAAGTGCGAATTTCAATAATCAATATAGATATGAATAATCATCAATAATTATTTACTAACATGCTTTGAAAAATAATAACTCGAGTTTGAGTTAGGAAACTTGCCTCGTCTGTAGATTACAGCTACACAATTATGTTATATCCACTATGCAGTTAACTTATCTTCCTTTGAGAGACCTAATAATTAATCTTTCAATTAGTCATAGTATAACTTTAGATTATGTAATCACATAGATACATTACATTTAGTTCTTATAAACATTATCCTGCCTTGATAATGTTACTATTAATTAACAACTACCTTTAATTCACTTAATATTATTAATCTTGTTAATATTTAATTCACCTCTTAGTATTATTAGTTCCCTAATAATACTTTGATTCACTTACTAATATTATTAACATCTTAATAATATTTTAATACCTTCCTAATATTATTAATCCTCTTTAATAATATTTTAATCATGCATTAATATTATTACCTTAATAATATCTTACTTATGTTTTAGTATCATTAATAAATTAATAATACTATTAATCATTTATTAATATTTTATTTATTTACTAATATTATTAATCATTTAATAATATTTTATTCATTTACTAATATTATTAATTATTTAATAATACTTTATTTATTTATTAATGCTTAAATCAAATATTATTAATCATTTAATAATATTTTATAGAAATTTTAATCTTAATATTTTATTTACTTAACAATATTATATTCTAATATTATTAATATCATAATAATATTTTAATGGATTAATAAACAATTTATTCTAATTGTTCACCCTTTAATAAACCTCTTGTTTAATATCCATAAAAGGGTCGTAAATGATATTTCTTATCATAAATTACCAAAATGCCCTAAGATAGTCATGATATAACATATTATGAGTATTCAAGCATACAAATCACATTTTTATTATTAAAGACATCATTTAGCTATTTATTTCCTTTTATTCATAACTTAATCATTTTTAGGAAAAATAGTAAATTGACTCCAAAATTTCTCAACTTCTGGATTTTGATAGACTATGAACCTAAAAGGATCCCCAAATTTTCCTGGAATTTTAGAAAATGATTTACTATTTTTAAAGTGCCCAAAACACTCGGATAATACAAAGTGGACTATTTTGGGGAAAACAGTCCCAAAGGTTTCAAAACTTGCTAGATTTGTGTTCTATCACTTGGGTTTACTAGGTAACTCATGTATCTAGAACCTCCCTTTGATGAATCACAAATCCAAATTGTAAAATTTGAGTTACACAAGATTTAGTGGAAGAAAAATAAGAGTTTTCACCCTTGGAGAACATATGCTCATTTTCTTCCTCTAAGCCTTAGATCCAACACTCAAGATACTTAGTTCCATACATGATGATATGTATAACTAGGGTATCTTGAGTATTTGTACATAACCCCATCAAAACTTAAGCTAGATAAACAAAGTAAAAGAGGAAGATGAAGGTAGGTTATACCTTGACTTAGTTGCTACCTTTCTTGATTTTCCAAAGTAGTTTTTAAACTTAGGATGCATGAACAACTAGCACTCCTATCTCTTTCTCTCTATAGCCGAAACCCTCTCTCTCTTTTCTCTCTTATGAAGTTGGCTAACTTGGGAGCAAAAGATAGAAGAAGAAGATGAAGAGAGAATGAGATGTTGGAAGAATGAAATGTGTCTACAAAATGAAATGGGTAATTCACTAATAACCCCCATACTTTTATTGACCCATGGATAAAGGCTTTGCCTTATCCTTTTAATTAGCTTAAATTTTTAATTAAGAGTGCTTAATAGATTGCAACCAATGAGAGCTTGACACACATGTACTTGTGTGTAAGAGTTACCAAATAAGGGACTTGATTAGCATAACCATCTTGCCATAAAAAGGCCTAAATGGCCGGTTCCTTTAGCCCCCAATACTCCTCCATTTTGCTTTTAGTTTATTGCACAAATTAGATTTATCAAAAGTCTAAAATACCCTTAATCAAGTGGGCTAAGTATTGGTTTGAATGTTATTACATTTGGGCTCCCTCTTTAATTGTTTTGGGCTATGTACTAAACATAGTCTAGCAATTTTAATATGTGTTACCCAATTTGATTATTTAGGGTTTCTATTCCTAATATTATGAAATTTAATTACTTATACATGTGACTTTAGCTCATAATCTAATTAGACTTACAAGAATTAGGTTTAAAAGTATTAGTCACTTGAAATAATAAGTTTACCCACTTAAGTTAGTATACATATTAAATACTAACTTTTTCTTATTACCATAACCCTTAGGTTATTTAATTGTCTCACCTAATGTATAATTAGGTTATGAAGCTTTCATTTTTAATGAAATCTATAAATGTATATATATCCATAACTATAGCATCTATGTTAATTGACCCATGCACCACTTCATATAGGTTGCCACATATTAAATCACTGTATGACACAATGTTTTAAATATCAATAATATACATACATATATAGTGACTTAAAATTCACTTGTTATTACATCCTCCCCCCTTTATAAGAATTTCGTCCCCATAATTACCTATAGGGTTACTCAAAAGATGTGGATAATTTTCCTCATCTTTTCTTCTTGTTTCCAATGTAGCTTCTTCAAAGATTATGGTTCCTCCAAAGAACTTTTACGAATGTATAACCTTATTTCGCAAATTTCTATTCTTTTCTATCTAAAATTTCAACCAAATTTCTTCGTCACGACAAATCCTTTTCAACTGAATTGGCTCAAATGATATCACATGCTTGTAATCGCTTTATATGGTCGTAGTAACCGACACATGAAACACATTATGAATATGTTCCATTCGTAAGGTAGAGCTACCTCATACGCCACTTCGCTTCTTCTTCTTCAAAATCTCGAAGGGTCCAATAAATCTCGACTCTCGGTTACATTTTTTTCCAAACCCTATCTTCCCTTTCCAGGAGATACTTTCAAAAATGCATAGCTTCCCACTTCAAAATCTCTCTTCCGGCGATGTAAGTCTCAGATACTTCTTCCGTGATCTTGAGTTTGCTACCAATTGAGCTCTTATCACCTTGATGATCTCTACATTCTGCTGCACCAGTTCTGGTCCCAACAGTCGACGTTCACCCACTTCATCCCAGCATAAGGGCGTTCTATATTTCCTTCCATACAGTGCTTCGTACGGTGTCATTCCGATGCTGGCGTGATAGCTATTATTGTATGCAAACTTTACTAATGGAAGATGATCCTCCCAGCTACCCTTGAAGTGCATCACACAAGCTCTGAGCATGTCTTCAAGCGTTTGAATTGTTCTCTCGCTTTGTCCATCGGTCTGCGGATGATACGCAGTGCTCATCCGTTGCGTCCCCGTTCTATCTTGAAGACTAGAAGTTTGACGTGAATCGCGGATCCCTATCCGACATAATAGATACTGGTACGCCATGTCTCGAGATAATTTCTTTGATATATAATTTGGATAGCTGGTCCAGACTATACCTGATCTTGATCGGCAAAAAGTGAGCCGACTTCGTAAGACGATCTACAATCACCCATATGGCGTTGTGCCCTTTTTGCGTTGTTGGAAGTCCCACCATAAAATTCATCGTGATGTGCTCCCATTTTCACTCCAGAATCTCTAGAGGTTGTAGTAATCCACTCGGTCGTTGATGATCTGCCTTGACTCTCTGACAAGTTAGACATCTGCTGACGCATTCTGCAACCTATCTCTTCATGTTTGGCCACCAAAAGTGTTAACGCAAATCTTGATACATCTTTGTGCTTCCTGGGTGTATCGAGTACCTCGTACAGTGCGCTTCTTGCAAAATCTCTTCTCTTAGCTCTGGAACTAACGATACCCAAATTCGTCCTTCGAATCTCAGTAGTCCGGTGCCATCAATTTTGTATTTTAATTCAGCTAACCGCTTCTTGATGATGTCGCAATCTTCGTCCTTCTCTTGAGCCTCTTTAACCTTATCTAATAAAGTCGAGCTCGCTGCCACTGTAAATAATCTCTTATGTGTCTCCATCGGATACTTAACCTCTAAGTCAAGTCGTTCGAAATCTTTCACCAATTCCTCTTGAATGGTCAACTTCAGTAACTTCTCTCTCGCTTTTACGCTCGCCAGGCATCTGCCACTACATTTGCTTTGCTTGCATGGTACAGAATCTCACAATCATAATCCTTGATCAATTCTAGCCATCGGCGCTGCCTCATATTTAGCTCCTTCTGCGTAAAGATATACTTCAGACTCTTGTGATCCGTATATATCTCACACTTCTCACCATACAAATAGTGCCTCCAAATCTTCAAGGTAAAAACTATTGCTGCTAACTCCAGATCATGAGTCGGATAACCCTTCTCATAGTCCTTTAGCTGACGTGAAGCGTACGCAATGACCTTGCCATGTTGCATTAATACAGAGCCAAGACCCTTGTGTGACGCATCACTATACACTACGAATCCTCCCGTGTTGTCTGGTAAAGCCAACACTGGTACTTGACTGAGCCTCTTCTTCAATTCAATGAAACTCTCTTCACATTTCTCCGTCCAAACGAACTTCACTAGCTTTCTAGTGAGGTTGGTCAATAGCGATGCTATCTTTGAGAAATCTTGGATGAATCTCCGACAGTATCCTGCTAATCCTAAGAAACTCTTAATTTCTGTCGGCATCTTTGGTTGTTCCCAATTGATAACCGCTTATACTTTTGCTGGATCCACCGAAACACCATCTTTGTCGATAACGTGACCCAAAAACTGCACTCTCCGCAACCAAAACTCACACTTGGAGAACTTTGCATACAACTTCTCCCTCCTTAACGTCTCCAACACTATCTTTAGATGTTTAGCATGTTCTTCCTCCGTCTTTGAATATACCAGAATTTCATCGATGAACACGACAACAAACTTATCCAAATACTGCTTAAACACTCTATTCATCAAGTCCATGAATGCTGCTGGCGCATTTGTCAACCCAAAAGACATTACTAGAAACTCAAAGTGTCCATACCGAGTTCTGAATGTCGTCTTTGGAACATCCTCCTGCCTCACCTTCAGTTGGTGATAACCGGTCCTCAAGTCAATTTATGAAAAGTATTTCGCCCCCTTCAATTGATCAAATAAATCATCGATCCTGGGCAACGGGTACTTGTTCTTAATGGTGACCTTGTTCAACTCCCGGTAGTCAATACAAAGCCTTAATAACCCATCCTTCTTCTTTACGAATAAGACTGGTGCTCCCCACGGTGATACGCTCGATCGAATGTATCCCTTATCTAACAATTCTTGTAGTTGAACCATCAGTTCCTTCATTTCTACCGGAGCCATACGATACGGCGCTTTAGATACTGGTGATGTTCCTGGTGCCAAATCGATAACAAACTCTATCTCTCTATCTAGTGGCAATCCCAGAATTTCATCTGGGAAGACGTCAACGAATTCCCTTACAATAGGTATCTGACTCAGTTCACCCTCAACTCTGCAGGTATCCACAACGTGAGCCAAATAACCTATACAACCCTTCCTAAGCAACTTCTTTGCTTGCATCATCATCAGACAACAAGATTGTCTCGGCGATTTACTACCATAAAATACCACCTTTGACTTATTCGGAGTCTTAAGGTGTACACACTTTTTCTTACAGTCAATGATCGCTCCGTGAATTTACAACCAATCCATCCCGAGGATTACATCAAACTCTCCAAGATGAATCGGTATCAAATCCACGTTGAGCTTAACCCTCTTATATCTGCACAACAATTCCTATGTATGTAGTCTATAGGGATAATTTCTTTGTTTGCTACTTCTACATTCATTGGGTGTTCTAATAGTTAGCGAGGTAAACTTAATCTTTGAGCAAATTCATCAGATACGAAAGAACATGAAGCTCCCGAATCAAATAACACATAGGCATTTATATCGTTGATCAAAATTATACCTGACACCACCTCCCTGGATGCCACGGCATCTTGCACTATCATATTGAAGGTCCTCGTTGTCGGCTTGCTTGGCTGGGCTGGTCCTCCACTGGTTGTCTTAGTGTTATTGCCCATGTTGCCATTTTTGCCATCCGTGCTTTTCTTCTTAGGGAAATCCTTGATAATATGTCCCACTTCAGCACAGTTAAAGCAACCTCCCTTCTTCACCTTAGGACAATTGGGTGAGGTATGCCCTTCTTGTCCACAGGTATAACATACCATTTTTCCTTTCAAGCACTCTCCCGAGTGACCCTTTCCAAAGTTTCCACACACCGACTTCTTTTGTTGCACACTTCCTTGCTGAATCTCCAAATTACTACCTCCACTGCTCCATTTCCTCTTCTTGTTGTTGCTACCGCCACTGCTAACATTCTGATTCCCACCATCTACTTTCTTCTTGTTCTTCTCCCGATTGTACTTTGAGACCGCTTCGCTTCCACCTTCCGCTATGAGAGCTTTCTCCAACAGAGTTCAGAATGACATGATTTGCAAAACTGCTACCTTCTTCAGAATCCACCTGGTTTAGTCCATTTTCAACCTTCTTGCTTTCCTCACCTCCGTGTCCACCGGCGTGGAGCGAATCAATTTCATTGAACTTCGCAGTGTACTCGACAATCGACATATTCTCTTGTTTCAATTCCAAAAACTTGATCTCCATCCTTGCCTGTGTACTCTCAGGGAAGTAGTTCTCAAAGAAAAACTTCTTGAACGTTTCCCAAGTCACAATTCCAGCCCCGGCTTTGTTCTGATTGGCCTCCCACCAATAGTTAGCCTCACCCTTCATTAAGTAGGTAGCAAAGATTGTTTTCTGCTCTTCTGCTACTCTAGCAATAACGAAGGCCTTCTCAATCTCCTTTATCCATGTCTGGGCCTCTATCGGGTCTGTTATTCCTCTAAACTCCGGCGGTCCTACTGCCTTGAAGTCCTTAAAGTTGACTAATTGGTTTCCCGCCTGATTTCCTGCAGGTTGAGCTTGATTCCTCATAGCTTCAGCCATCACGTTGATAAAGTCTTGCATTGGGTTCAGTTGAGCTCCCGTTGCATTATTAACTGATTCTTCGATCTCTTGGTTCCTTAGTACTCGTTTGGGCGGCATTATCTAGTGAAACAAAATTCTAACACGTTACTCGGGTTTTATTATCATATAAGTACATAGTATGTAACATGCTATTGTATTCAAACAATCATATGATCATTATTTGAGAGTTTTTAACTTACCAAGATTTGGAAGTCCTTCTCCCTGATTAGTGGGTTAAGTTAGTTTTAAAAAAAAAATCCCAAATCCTACTAGATTCACATAACATTAAATAGGCATTTTACTATTTAAATTTTCCAACACATATCATAATAATAATGCATTTATATTCATATACCAATCTTCAGTGTCTTACATGATTAATACAGATATATTTTTATAAATGCTACTATCCCATTTAAACACAAAAGATAGGATTCACTTAAAATGATACTTCCCTACGAACACAAATAGGGGATACTACCTAACTACCTACTACCTCTCACCTGTTGAGGTTTACATCATCATAAAACCCTATTACACAAAGAGGGGTACTAATGCATCTATCTACAACTGGGTCATCACATAGTCATCACTGGTGGCCCTGCTGGGTCACCTGCACAGGCTCCTGGGGAAACAACCCCTCCATAACCCTACGCCGAACAGATCGGCTCGACTCCCCTATCTCCTCGCACGGTCTGACACTCACCCCCTTCTGGCTCTAGAAGGCTGCATCAAGCACTAGCCCTAATGTCTCTATCCTGGTATCATTTTCCAGCAGCTCACCCTCCAACTGCTCGACCCTCGTAACTGCATTGTACCAAGCCTCATCCATCCTGGTCCTCTCCACCCTTTCCAGCTCAAGATCAGCAATCAAGGCCTACATCTGCACCCTCAACATCCCAACTTGCAACTGGGACTCATCCAACTTTCCTTTCTGTTCGACCACCTCCATCTAGGCTTGAAAATCTGCATCCTTGTATTGACTTTTGGTGAATTGGAGGGTGTGGTTTTCAATCTCCAATTCACCCACTCTGTCTTCTAGTTGACTGATCCTCCTCAGCAAATCCTCAATCGGAGGACCATGAG
Source organism: Panax ginseng (assembly GCA_020205605.1). Classification (NCBI taxonomy): domain Eukaryota; kingdom Viridiplantae; phylum Streptophyta; class Magnoliopsida; order Apiales; family Araliaceae; genus Panax; species Panax ginseng. The sequence continues at coordinate 40,852,423 of CM035133.1, forward strand.
GGATATCTCCGGTGACCTCATGCTCAATGGGCTCCTGATCTACTGAGTGACTGCCATGGCGCTCGTCAGACATCCTACAAACACCATAAATAAAACCAACATCAGTACCACAATAAAATATATTCATTGATAAAATGAAATAATATTTTATTAAGTACATCACAAACTCGATGAATTTCCACAATCCATCTCCTAACATACTCTATAAGAGTTTTCTACTAAGGTTATAACCTAGGTTTCGCATTCCTAATGTTTATAACCTACAGCTTTGATACCAACCTGTGATGCTCCCAAATCTAGGTTCTCTAACCTCAGATTCGGTGCTCACGATCTATCATCATCATAAGCATTCTATAACTATTACGAAATAATAAACATACATTGTTCATTATAATAAAGTCTCATAACATGGTCCCAAGGTCTTTATAACCTAAACTTTAAACACACCATTCAATTTACAAATAGTTTACTTCAGAAATTCCATCAGATAATAATTAAATTAACATTCATTCTAAACTACTCCTGGATCTTTCCCTTGCCCTTGTCCTTCGTGTTGGATCCTTCGGGCTTAACTGAAATAGATGTCATGATATAACAAGGGTAAGCAACTAATTTTCTTCGCAAGTTTATATACAAGGGAAATATATCATGACTTATAAAGAAATATTGCGTTCAATGTTCAACAATAGTATAAGATTGTGAAGGAACATGAATTAATAATCAACAATTGAATATTCGATAATTGAATAACATGAACTGAGTGGTTTTGAAATAACCATGAACATTTGCCAAGGTGCTCAGTTATTTAAACTGGACCTCTTAATAAGTTTTGGTATTCAAGGGGATCAGCCATTCATACCTCGTGATTTATGCTTAAACACTTAATAATCCGGCATTGATATCATGCCTTAATCAAATTCGTCATTTTCTCAGTCAAGAGTTCTTATCATATTAATTTAATAAGAATAGCTATTTAAAATACATTTGATTAACAAATTTAGACATGCTTGATCTAGCTAATATAATTAGCATAGATCTATATCATAAACAGTTCATGAATGAAAGAACTTTAATTTAATTCACAGTTCAATAATAGTAGAACATGAATTCAATTGCACAAAGTGCGAATTTCAATAATCAATATAGATTTGAATAATCATCAATAATTATTTACTAACATGCTTTGAAAAATAATAACTCGAGTTTGAGTTAGGAAACTTGCCTCGTCTGTAGATTACAGCTATGCAATTAAGTTATATCCACTATGCAGTTAACTTATCTTCCTTTGAGAGACCTAATAATTAATCTTTCAATTAGTCATAGTATAACTTTAGATTATGTAATCACATAGATACATTACATTTAGTTCTTATAAACATTATCCTGCCTTGATAATGTTACTATTAATTAACAACTACCTTTAATTCACTTAATATTATTAATCTTGATAATATTTAATTCACCTCTTAGTATTATTAGTTCCCTAATAATACTTTGATTCACTTACTAATATTATTAACATCTTAATAATATTTTAATACCTTCCTAATATTATTAATCCTCTTTAATAATATTTTAATCATGCATTAATATTATTACCTTAATAATATCTTACTTATGTTTTAGTATCATTAATAAATTAATAATACTATTAATCATTTATTAATATTTTATTTATTTACTAATATTATTAATCATTTACTAATATTTTATTCATTTACTAATATTATTAATTATTTAGTAATACTTTATTTATTTATTAATGCTTAAATCAAATATTATTAATCATTTAATAATATTTTATAGAAATTTTAATCTTAATATTTTTATTTACTTAACAATATTATATTCTAATATTATTAATACCATAATAATATTTTAATGGATTAATAAACAATTTATTCTAATTGTTCACCCTTTAATAAACCTCTTGTTTAATATCCATAAAAGGGTCATAAATGATATTTCTTATCATAAATTACCAAAATGCCCTAAGATAGTCATGATGTAACATATTATGAGTATTCAAGCATACAAATCACATTTTTATTATTAAAGACATCATTTAGCTATTTATTTCCTTTTATTCATAACTTAATCATTTTAGGAAAAATAGTAAACCGACTACAAAATTTCTCAACTTCGGATTTTGATAGACTATGAACCTAAAAGGATCCCCAAATTTTCCTGGAATTTTAGAAAATGATTTACTATTTTTAAAGTGCCCAAAACACTTTGGATATACAAAAGTGGACTGTTTTGGGGAAAACAGTCCCAAAGGTTTCAAAACTTGCTAGATTTGTGTTCTATCACTTGGGTTTACTAGGTAACTCATGTATCTAGAACCTCCCTTTGATGAATCACAAATCCAAATTGTAAAATTTGAGTTACACAAGATTTAGTGGAAGAAAAACAAGAGTTTTCACCCTTGGAGAACATATGCTCATTTTCTTCCTCTAAGCCTTAGATCCAACACTCAAGATACTTAGTTCCATACATAATGATATGTATAACTAGGGTATCTTGAGTATTTGTACATAACCCCATCAAAACTTAAGCTAGAAAAATAAAGTAAAAGAGGAAGATGAAGGTAGGTTATACCTTGACTTAGTTGCTACCTTTCTTGATTTTCCAAAGTAGTTTCTAAACTTAGGATGCATGAACAACTAGCACTCCTATCTCTTTCTCTCTATAGCTGAAACCCTCTCTCTCTTTTCTCTCTTATGAAGTTGGCTAGCTTGGGAGCAAAAGATAGAAGAAGAAGATGAAGAGAGAATGAGATGTTGGAAGAATGAAATGTGTCTACAAAATGAAATGGGTAATTCACTAATAACCCCCATACTTTTATTGACCCATGGATAAAGGCTTTGCCTTATCCTTTTAATTAGCTTAAACTTGTAATTAAGAGTGCTTAATAGATTGCAACCAATGAGAGCTTGACACACATGTACTTGTGTGTAAGAGTTACCAAATAAGGTACTTGGTTAGCATAACCATCTTGCCATAAAAAGGCCTAAATGGCCGGTTCCTTTAGCCCCCAATACTCCTCCATTTTGCTTTTAGTTTATTGCACAAATTAGATTTATCAAAAGTCTAAAATACCCTTAATCAAGTGGGCTAAGTATTGGTTTGAATGTTATTTCATTTGGGCTCCCTCTTTAATTGTTTTGGGCTATGTACTAAACATAGTCTAGCAATTTTAATATGTGTTACCTAATTTGATTATTTAGGGTTTCTATTCCTAATATTATGAAATTTAATTACTTATACATGTGACTTTAGCTCATAACCTAATTAGACTTACAAGAATTAGGTTTAAAAGTATTAGTCACTTGAAATAATAAGTTTACCCACTTAAGTTAGTATACATATTAAATACTAACTTTTTCTTATTACCATAACCCTTAGGTTATTTAATTGTCTCACCTAATGTATAATTAGGTTATGAAGCTTTCATTTTTAATAAAATCTATAAATGTATATATATCCATAACTATAACATCTATGTTAATTGACCCATGCACCACTTCACATAGGTTGCCACATATTAAATCACTGTATAACACAAAGTTTTAAATATCAATAATATACATACATATATAGTAACTTAAAATTCACGGTTATTACAAGAAGGGTCACTCATTTTGGGACATAGCAAAAATCTTCAGCATCTGATTATCTAAGGCTTGGTTTGATTCTTTTAATTCCCATAATGTAATATTAAGGTACAATTGTTACCATATTAGGAATTTAAAGATAAGTTTTACACTCACATCATATAATCCATGTACATTAAATACATGTAATAAAATATCACAGTCAGGTATTATTATCTGAGTAGTTCCGTAATTATTTCTACTACTCACATAACAACATTATAACATTATTTAATATTAATGTTTATTCAAACATTTAACCTCCTACCAGTTTCTAGAATACACAGATTTTAATTATTTATGTATTACCACTACATATGAGTTCACCGTACCACTTGGTACCTTATATCATTAGTCTCAATTAAATGTTACACCTCACGTATTCTTAAGCCGTAGGTATTATATGTTACTACCGCTCACATTTTCCATATTACCCACAGTAATATTATTTAATGATTATACCCACATTAATATTTTAATTGGGCTAAATATCATTTAGTTGGGTAATTTCAACCCACACAATAATTAATTAATTTTAATCATTTATCTTTCCAATATCAACCCTTTTATATATTACAAAACTATGTAATATATTAAAATGTCAAATAGTAATTCACATATTTCTTTCATCCTCTTATGCTAAACACATATGTTAACTCACTATCTTCTACAAGTGAACTAACCCTTTTTCATTTAATTTATTATCACGCCATTGCCATATAAGGATTGTAATATAATATTCCATAATATCTCTTAATTAACCATATTTATTCCGGGCAAATTAATTAAATCTTTATTCAAGTCATGTTTTGCTAACTAAGTTTCTTCATCAGCACTAAGTCACCATTCATGACCTTATAAGAGTTACTAGTGTGCATGGCTTGAAATCACATTTTCATAAACTAACTCGGAGTTTTCTACAGACACAAGAAGACATGCTACCGGGTTCACAGAGACTTGAAATGGCGCAATTGCGCCATACCAAAATCGATGGCGCATCAGCTTCTCGCATCAATGATAACTAAAACCTATGCTTCTAAATACTTTACACATCCTCCTTAAGTGTTATCTCGTCTAACATCAATGCCCTCTTTGATTCCACATTATTAGTTACTATTTTCCTTAACAATTTTAGAATCCCACTTTGAGTTTTAAAACTCTATCTCCCTTATTAGTTTAACCAACTATACATCTCCTTTACGGTTTCATACCACCAATAACACAAAACTCGAATGTAACACAAACATACATTCCTTTCATCTTCACTTCTCGTCGTGTATCGAATTACTTAATAATTCTCTAACCAAATTAAAGGTATATCGATTTTCTTCTCTCATCAACAACGTATATATATACGAATCTAAACCTAGCACACACAGAGTCTTTAATAGTATTCAATATAGTACACTGAGTGGTTTCTCACAAACAACCAACAAATTAGTTTCCGTCTCATCTACACTACTTTCACAATGAGTTAAATCGATTACTAATTCGTATATACCTCCGCTCTCTGAAGGAATCATTTAGCCTAGCTCCTATACATCCACTATTAAAGGGTATGGTTGCACTACCTTAGACTTGATACTTACTCATACAGATTAAAGAAATTGGTGATTATCAAAGACATTTAATGTCACCAACTTACTATGATAAAATAATTTCACATGAATTATTTAATATCGATAGATAAATTTCTATCCATTTTCTTTACTTCAAATAACTCGCCTCCTCAATAAATAACAAATATATAATAATAATATATTCATTAAACACAGAAATCACGTATTGCATAGTTTATATTACCCCATGCAACACCATACCACATACCTTACATCACATATATATATATATATATATATATATATTCTTATTTGAACCCTTCACATGCCTTAAGAATTTTATTTACTAAATTTTAATTTTAATATTTTCTAAAAATTCGGGTTCTTACATCCTCTCCCCCTTATAAGGATTCCGTCCTCGGAATCACCGAAACCTCCTCTACTCAGCGCTATTCCGAATATTACATATTCTTTCTAAATAATTTAATCCATTCTTTTTTCGAAAGTTTTATTATAACTTGCTCACTTGCATTCTACCACATTCTCCTTTCTAAAGAACATTCTACTTACTACATTCATCCTTCAGAAGAATAAGAATCTTCCACGATTTTTCAATAATCGGGAAGTAATATGAATAACTCAGATTCCAAATTATGCTGAGGGGTCACAAGACCGTGAACTCTTCTCTAGGTTTACTGCTTTAACACAATCCTTCACACTGCAAACCAGAGTGTTTATCAATCACAAAGACTGAAAACACCCTCCACACGTACACTAGGTGGCCAGCCTATTGTACCACTACGTTGGGCCGCAACGTAGTGTTTTGTAACGACTATATGCGTTACGCTCAGAACCATTGTCCCCGAAAAATATGTCCCTTATAGGGTTGTTCACCTCGACTTTTCAACATCCGAATCCACACTTGAGCAATCTGTTTGGCATAAATACTCAAGAATACTTGAATTCCATAAATATTTTTCAACATCTGTCTAGCCGAATCAAATAGCTTAGACTTTTAACAACTCGGACATCAATTGAAATAATTTAGCCAACTTAATTGACATTCTTCATAATTTAAAAGAAAACCAAAAATTCTTTTATGACGTCATGATACCGTACCAGATTAGTAGTACGTTAAGGATTTCGCCATTAGGTGACTTTGTCATATTACATCATACCATAGTGGGCTGACGGTCTTTCGATCATAACCAACACTAAGTTCAACTGCATTGATGACTCCATTGTTTACCATTTCTACACCATATCAAATGATGTAAATGGTCAGAAATACATTTTGAAAATTTTCAAATCATTTTTATCTTAGCCGAAACAATTAGCATAAACATATGGATAACGATATTGTTTCTAAACATCATTGGTTCAATCAAATGACCCAATGTTTTTCAAGAAAATAGAAGTGCAAACATCAGCACAAAGTCAATAAATTTTGAAAATCTAGCAGAGCTAGAAGATTTAGAAAATCTATGTTTCTCCATCAAGTTCAATCTTTACTACATTGCTTCATTCTACCAATCTTCAACACCATCAATGCTCACTATACCAAAATTTCTAATTTCATAACATATGTATACCCGATATAGTTCATCAAACTTACCACACTTTGGAAATCCAGAAACTTGCCATAATCATATGAGTTTAGAAACTTAACCTAGTCAGACCATAGGCGTCCATTCGCTGAGGGGTTCAAAACAATTCATATAATTACGAGTCATGAACATACCATAAGTATAAGTTTTAAGAACTCGCAATTTAACCTTATAGTCTCTAACTATAACCTATCTATATGTTATACACATGAGAAAAGAATCACCTTCTCAACAGGTATATAGCAAATAGCGCGACATAGACATTTTAATGATTATCAGTGCCAGAAACTAAGTGGTTTTTACACCAAGTACAATTCCCCACCCATAATAAGGAATCATACAACTCAGCTGCTGACATGGGTCCTCAATTGAAATTTTACCTAACTCTATCTCACACTTAACTTGCTCTTTGCTCAATACGAATTCTTTGTATCTCATCATATACAACTCCTCATGAGTTCATATTGTACCATTTCATAGTACATTCACTTATAGCATCAAGCTATACACACTTAGTCATTATGCATCATTTATCACTTCATAGCTCAATCCGATCACGTCGTGATCATCAATTTACCTTAGGGTTCTTTCCCTATTATCAACAAAACTCCACTCGAGTTCATTCTCATTATCTTTTGCATATTTATCTTATAGACATCATCTTAACATTTTTATTACCAGAGTTGGGAAACTCCTAAATTCTCATTCTCTAGATGCTTCAAGATTCTTCTTTGAATCTTCACATATATATATTTTAATCTTTATCTTTCTCTCTCTCTCAGGTTATAGCCTAAGGTATACTTACCTAAGGTTTATAACCTACAATTTTGATACCAACCTACGATGCCCCCAAATCCGACTCCCTTCGAACCTCGAATTTGGTCCGCCACGATACTACTATCGTTAAACTATTTATATCTTTTATTCATAACTTAATAAATATAACTTTGCTTATTAAAATTAAAATATAAATTCTTTCTATTTCTAGGATCTATGTAATGACCCCAAACTTTTATAAGTTTCTAATCTTGGTCATTTGCCATTCCTGTCTTACATCATATTCGATGTTATATAAATATGAGGAATAATTTAAACTTTTTCAATCTCCTTTGAAAAAATAATCTTTTGTTGATTTCTTAACTTGAATCAATTACATATCCTTGAATCAAATTATGTTATGATTCAGTCTATTCAAATTACTGTATATATTTTTACATCTTAATTCGAATTCCTCTATGTATCACATAGTACAACTTAACATGTATCACACATCGTAAACTACTATCATGTACATCTCCTAGAACCTAAACATGGTTCAAGGGCATATATTTAAATAAATAAATAAATCTCCTTCGATGCTATTGAACTTTATCTATCAAGTAGCATGTAATCTTTATCGTGAGTCCTTAACCTGCAAAAGTGGTTATTTGCAAGGGTGAGCTCGACAGCCCAACAATTCCAATAGTTTTCATGCAGCACATAGCATATAATAGCATATTCAGCTCATGCATTCATAATCAGTTAATATTTACTACGCATGTTACTTCTAACATAGCAGGCATAGAGATTTACTTCACAAGCATATAATCAAAGATCAACTTTCACATTTCATACATATCTCATATGCATTTCATATATATATATACATCAACATTCTCATGGTATAATATAGCTCAACTAACAGTTATCGAATTCATATAACAAATAGGAACTGAAAGACTTGCCTGATTCGTAGTTTATCAACTACGACTTAACTGCTTAAAGCTTATCTACACTGCGTGTATTCCTACACAGTTATATAATCATGGATTCATATCCATTAGTCATACATTTCATACGTTCTTAATATAACAATAAATATTACATCGTTTCTTAACTAGGTTTGTAAAACCTTCATTTCACTTTCTCATCGACCTTTTAGAATTGCTATGTATGTATAGGTATTCCTTAACCATCCGTACTTAACATCAACTTCATATACATTTATCACACACTTGACTCGCTATGTGTTCGACACATATTTAAAGTTTATAGATACGTGATCTACGTCGTTCATATTCAAACTACTTAGTTCCATAATGATTTATTTCAATCAATAAAGCTTAACAACTTACTTTAACAAAATTTGATGTTATAAGCTTTTAAACCATATATTGATACTAATAAGTCTCTAATAGCATGCTTCACATGTACATAGCATAGTTCATTATTTGAAGACATATTTTAAACCACACTTGAAAGGTCCAATTCATGTTTAGCTAGATGATTAACATATAAACCATGTTTATGTTCTAGAGGCATAAGGCATTCAAGTTCACTTTTAAAAGTCATTCTAGGCTAAGGTCAAGCAACTAGGTGCAACTTTTAATCTCATTTCATAGCTAACTAAGCCATGTATATATATGTTATCATGTTTAGAACTTTAAGTACACAAGTTACTTTAACTTCGTTCTTAAAGTTTCAAGTTTTCTTTAGAAATCATTTTCAACTAAGCTATTGTAAGTTGATAATAAGTAAAGTAACTTTAAATCACTTCTCATTCTTAAGTATACTCATAACTCAACAAGATGTATATGTTAAAATATCATAACTTCAAAGACTCAAGGTTCGTCAATACTCATTTTTCAAATCTCTATGTTTCTTTTCAAAACACATACTAAGCCATGCTAAAGCATTATATTATGAGTAAGGTAATCTTATATGTCATGTATACTATCATGCATTTTAATGTTAAATCACTTAGAATAACATATTCCATCGTCGGGAGCACTATACTTGCGTATGTGCTCGATTGACGCCTTCTGATCGCCTCATATTACATAATAGTAACCAAGATTACTATTTTGACCCTTCCTAATGACCTCAAATTGAACAACTTAAAGAACAAAAGTTGTAGGTAATCGTCCTCGTTCCGGATCATCTTGAATCACCTCAATCGAAGTTTGTATGAAAACGTTATGGTTGTTTTAGTAAAACAAATAAAATTAGTCATTGCTCATCCCCATTTCTTCTCTAAAAGGCGGGTTTATTAAAATGATGGCTTCCGCCAAGAAAGGCTAATCTATACTGAACTCAAATTTTTCAGTCCCTGCTATGAACTATTAAGCCAAACTTCATTCTAACCTTCATAATTTGAGTTATATATGTCCAAATTAGTCTGTTTTCGATTCTATGGATTCGTAATTCATAAAACTACAACATACCAAATACCCATCAACTAACATAAACATTAACTAACCCAAATATGGATTTACAACTCATGTTCATACTAAATGTTCATGTTTGACAAATTTAGAGAAATCATTCCTTACGAATTCGTTTCTAAACCAAATTGGTCCGTTTAACTTTCGTTGTTTTCGTTTTGAACTATATTAACAACATCTAACAACAATTCATGTATTGAAACAAGCTTTAGCCATCAATTTTTGGACTCAAAGGCTACTTTTTCTTAACATTACTAAGGAATTTAAGAACATGAATTCAAGAACATATAAGTTAATGTTATTAGCTCTTGATTGCTTGAAGTTGCTAATTCTACCTCTTCAATCCTACCATTGCTCTCAATTCTCCCAACTCTCTATAGCTCACTTTTCTCATAAATTCAACCAACGGGAATTGAGAATGCAACTGTCCTTATATAGATAATTGATGGACTGGATTTTGGTTTTACATGGAGATTGAAATCCATGGTGTAGAAGGAGAAAACAAAGGATACAAGAGAGTGGTTCAATATCCCTTACAAACCATCTTCCTAGCAAATGATCATCTAATTTCATAGCCTTTAATCACAACTTGAAGGTTACGTAAAGAAGAAATAGGCTACTGTTCATGTACTAGAAGGGTCACTCATTTTGGGACATAGCAAATATCTTCAGCATCTGATTATCTAAGGCTTGGTTTGATTCTTTTAATTCCCATAATGTAATATTAAGGTACAATTGTTACCATATTAGGAATTTAAATATAAGATTTATACTCACATCGTATAATCCATGTACATTAAATACATGTAATAAAATATCACAATCAGGTATTATTATCCGAGTAGTTCCATAATTATTTCTACTACTCACATAACCACATTATAACATTATTTAATATTAATGTTTCTTCAAACATTTAATCTCCTACCAGTTTCTAGAATACACAGATTTTAATTATTTCTATATTACCACTACATATGAGTTCGCCGTACCACTTGGTACCTTATATCATTAGTCCCAATTAAATGTTACACCTCACGTATTCTTAAGCCGTAGGTATTATATGTTACTACCGCTCACATTTTCCATATTACCCATAGTAATATTATTTAATGATTATACCCACTTTAATATTTTAATTGGGCTAAATATCATTTAGTTGGGTAATTTCAACCCACACAATAATTAATTAATTTTAATCATTTATCTTTCCAATATCAACCCTTTTATATATTACAAAACTATGTAATATATTAAAATGTCAAATAGTAATTCACATATTTCTTTCATCCTCTTATGCTAAACACATATGTTAACTCACTATCTTCTACAAGTGAACTAACCCTTTTTCATTTAATTAATTATCACGCCATTGCCATACAAGGATTATAATATAATATTCCACAATATCTCTTAATTAACCATATTTATTCCGGGCTAATTAATTAAATCTTTATTCAAGTCATGTTTTGCTAACTAAGTTTCTTCATGAACACTAACTCACCATTCATGACCTTATAAGAGTTGCTAGTGTGCATGGCTTGAAATCACATTTTCATAAACTAACTCGTAGTTTTCTGAGACCAAGACAATACAGGTTGGTCACAGATTTGAAATGGCGCAATTGCGCCATACCAAAATCGATGGCAGAACCGATTACGCATCATCGCCAAACTAAAACCTACGCTTCTAAATACTTTACACATCCTCCTTAAGTGTTATCTCGTCTAACATCAATGCCCTCTTTGATTCCATATTATTGGTTACTATTTTCCTTAACAATTTAAGAATCCCACTTTGAGTTTTAAAACTCTATCTCCCTTATTAGTTTAACCAACTATACATCTCCTTTACGGATACCACCAATAACACAAAACTCGAATGTAACACATACATACATTCCTTTCATCTTCACTTCTCGTCGTGTATCGAATTACTTAATAATTCTCTAACCAAATTAAAGGTATATCGATTTTCTTCTCTCATCAACAACGTACATATATACAAATCTAAACCTGGTACACACAGAGTCTTTATAGTATTCAATATAGTACACTGAGTGGTTTCCCACAAACAACCAACAAATTAGTTTTTGTCTTGTCTACACTGCTTTCACAATGAGTTAAATCGATTACTAATTCGTATATACCTCAGCTCTCTGAAGGAATCGTTTAGCCTAGTTCCTATACATCCACTATTAAAGGATACGGTTGCACTACCTTAGACTTGATACTTACTCATACAGATTAAAGAAATTGGTGATTATCAAAGACATTTATTGTCACCAACTTACTATGATAAAATAATTTCACATAAATTATTTAATATCGATAGATAAATTTCTATCCATTTTATTTACTTCAAATAACTCGCCTCCTCAATAAATAACAAATATATAATAATAATATATTCATTAAACACAGAAATCACGTATTGCATAGTTTATATTACCCCATGCAACACCATACCACATACCTTACATCACACACACACATATATATATATATATATATATTTCTTATTTGAACCCATCACATGCCTAAAGAATTTTATTTACTAAATTCTTATTTTAACATTTTCTAAAAATTTGGGTTCTTACAGCGCCTCCGCCGGAACTCCCAATAAAAATTTGACGGCAGTAGGGGTAATATCCGCCGTGCAAGGCACTGGATCCCCTCCAAACTCCATACCTGTGATAAACCGCCAATCTATCTATCAATCATCATCACCTCACACCCAAAGAAATGGAGGATCGAGTTCAGGTGAAACCACCGCCGCTCGACAAAGGTGCCTCGAGGTAACCCCAGTGACAAATGACGGGGAAGAATAGAAAAGAACGTCCCGAATCCCCAGCCATCTATAATCGCTCTATAGTCATTGTCCAAAGCCTGATACATAGAGTGAATGCTGAACCAGTTCCCTCGAGGCTGTGTAAAGCCGGGAACCTACATCAAATGCAGATCAACATCAGAACCCTTTGCTCCTCATCAATAGGAAATAAGGAAGATTAAGATCTAACTTCATACCTCATTTGCGTGCAGGTAAACTAAAGGATGCATATTCACTAACATTATGTTCAGCATGGTTTAAAAGTCAAATTTTTTCACATCATTATGTTCAGCATGGTTTAATACTAACATTTACCATGTTGAATATTTTTTGCAAAGTCATATCAGCATGCATATTCACTACTATGCGTCTAAATGCATTTCATGTGATAAGTCATTTTCCAACGGATAGAAATTGGAAAAGAATACATGTATATGTTACCAGGATAGTGAAGAACGCTTGTATGGTGGTAGAATATCCAGAAAGTTACCTGAACTCAGTAGGTCTGAAGAAAAGCTCTCAGATTTCCTTCGTCGCGTAGCTTGAAAATGACTTATGAAAGCAACCTGCAGGCTTTACATAGCCACGGTTGGCCACAGGTCCATCTGCGGCTACTGTAGGTGCACCTGTGGCACCCTTATGTAGGTCCCACACCTCTAGCTTGCTCCAGTTAAAGTTACAAAGGAGGTCTCACAAGATGAAAAGGCCAAATTAGGAATAAAAATGCTACGTGATTGAGCGGAATAGCCTAGAATCCTGGTTTTCACGGGCCAAACTCTGGCTCCACATATCACTCATTGGTATTCGCCTGCATACAAGGTATACTATACTAATGGCCTCAGCTTTTACAAATTATGCTAGACAATACCTCACAAAGGTCCGATGCCGTCAGTGCAGGGTCATAACCCTAGATGTATCTCCGGCGGGGGTTACGACGCCGAAGTTATGAAATAATGAAGTATCCCCAGCGGGGGTTACAACGCCAAAGTTACGAACTGATGACGTATCCCCGGCAGGGGTTACAACTCCGAAGTTATAAGTTGACAAAGTATCCCCGGCGGGGGTCACAACGCAAGTCTTTCAAGCATCCACGTATCCCCGACGGGGGTTACAGCGCATTCTCAACCATTGATACACACATCAATGAAGGTCAAGCAACCTTGACGTTATCTTAACCGATGGCAAGTAAACCCATCGAAGCAACTTATCCATGCCTATGTATCCCCAGCGGGGGTTATAACGCCGAAGTCAAACTTATCAAGTATCCCCGGCGGGGGTTACAACGCAATGCAACCATTGACATAAACATCAATGAAGGTCAAACAACCTTGACAATACAGCCAGCAAGGATCTATCCGGTGATACACACATCAGCGAAGGTCAGGCAGCCCTGACAAGTACATACTGTTGGCAATAATTTCGACAGGATGGTGGGATATGTTATACACATCCTCAAACAGACAAAGATTTTTCCCCACAGATCTCTTGTACACAAGAGGTACCTCTATGGAGTAGAAGTCTGTGTCTAGGATTCAAGACTTTGGTGATAGTCCCAACGTCAACATCCTTAAAGACTTGGATCACATGTCCAAGACATCACTGATTCTCATTCCAATAGGATTAACAGGGAACCAACAATCATTTCATTCATGCTTCATACATTTGCATCATGTTGCTGCATATAACATCATGTTTATCTTGTTGCATTTCAAGTGTCTAGGATTATTTATCCTATCCATGCCTTGCATTGCATGAATATGATAAAGAGGGGCATCTGTAGACACTCAAAATTTTCTCGCACATTCAGCATCGACATTGTAGGAGGCGATTCGCTCTTCGGAGATAACCCCGAAGACAAATTCACATCCATTCCAGATACTACCGGAAGCTTAGTTTCAAAACCCGAAACACACACCGGAAGGATCATTTCCAACCTCGGAGATAACCCCGAGTTTCGTCCTTGGAGATAACCCCAAGGAATGTTGTTGTAGTTCCGGCGATAACTCCGGAAATGCTTGTTTCAAGTGCATGCTATCAGCTTCAATCTTAGACCTCCTGTCGAGGCACTCATACCTTAGACCCAGAGCTAACACCGGGCAGACAGGTACTCTCACGGATGACCTTGCGGCATTCAAACACTTGCAGCAGTCCAATCTCAAATGTAACCCTGAGCAACGTCTGCTTTCAACTTAAACCGGAGATAACCCCGGTGAGGAGTCAAACGTCATCTTTCCACCTCAACACATGCGCGTCATCTCAACACTTCATACATACATACAACAATGTCCTATAAGAACCAAGGAGTTCTAATCCTGAGTGACTATTAAGCGTGGCAGCACACCGGATAGAATTTAAAGCTTGAAGACCATGGGCATGGTCCCCTCTTCCTGACTTCGTTCAACCTCTAATCTATGTCATTGTGTAACTCTCGACACAAGCGGTCCGAAGAAGGTCTTATATACATCGTTCGGATGCTCGGATTGAAGTTTTGCAAGTTCGAGCGGATATTATAGTGCACGTATTTTGAGACGATGGGACCCGTAGAGCCCGGGGCACCCCCGGCAACAAGTAGTGTAATCATGGTGCAATGGCAGTACCTATGGCTCCCCCCCCTCTATAAATAGAGGGCTTGGGGTGGCCATTTGAGAAAAAAAAGAGGCGAGGAAGCCTCATCCAATTTTCTCTCGTATACACCCCATATTGAGTGTTTCCTCATTTTAAACATCTCATTAGCTCACATATAGCTATATTTTTACTTCATGAGGCCGAGTGTTTATCCATATAGAGTCATAGAAGCCTGCATTGGCTATAAGACCACAACTTTTTATAAATAAAATCAAATTTCCTCTATTTATTATCTTGAAATAATAACTTAATAATTTGATATAATAATTTGGTTATGGGTGAAATGTGCAAATTTTACAAAATAAGCAAGTGGTTGTAAAATATTTATTATTGTTGGGGAATATTCGATTGGTCGTGGAATATTCTTGCTGTCGGGGAATATTCGTATGAAGACGCAGCCATTTATGGGCCCCATAACGAAATAACTGTCGGATGAAGAAAACGATAAGTTTGAATTTTTATAAATAACTCACGTAATCGTTATCAATTAACACTTTGTTGATTACCCGTGGTTAAAATACAATAATACGCGTGGTTTCACAAAGAGCTTTACGGTATTACATAGTATTTTGAATTATTGATTCTTACGTAAGAAGGCACTACTCAATAATTGTTACAAAGAATTCTTCGCTCAATATTTTATTTTATTGATTAAATAATTGTCATGCGTTGATATTTTATATTATTATTGTTTCAATAATTGTCATCGCATGCAGATTTCCCATTATCGGATCAATAATTCATATTATTTGAATAATATTATTAGATAGCATTATTGGCAATGTCTAGAAAGTTCACAATGAGAGGTTTGGTCACCTAATTGCGCGCCAAAGAAGGAGAAATCCTTATCTGAAAGCCCTCTTTCTGAAAACGGCTGTGTTGTCATTATTGTGATTCTGTAATATTATTTGTGAATAATTATTTATTGATTCATATGATAAGAAAATATTTATTTGATGTGGATATTAATGATGAATTTATTTATTTTATATAAATGAAGGAAACTGGTCCGAAGGACTCATAATCTGAAAAATCAGTGTTTTTGAGATATATTGCGTGAGTTATAAATTTTAATCCGACCGTTGGATCATTGTGATTTTTGGATATGTTATACATATATAAGTTAAGTATATGTCCACAAATTTTGAACCATTAAAAATGAACGTATGATTTGTTATGAATTTTATGAGGTGACTGGTTCAGAAATTGTTGAAGTTTCTGAATTTATCATTTTGGTGGAAAATTTTAGAATTGGTGGGCCCCACTTTTGGTTGGTGAGAAATGTGCTCAAATTTTATTTCAAATGTGGTGGGTGGTAATAGTAGCAGGTAAAGCCATCAGGTAGCAGGTCAAGTCTGCTTCGGCGTGCTAGCATTTTCCTATAAATAGGTGCTTAGGTTAGAATTTAAAATCACACCAGAAACATAAGCTTTCTCTCTCTATATTATCAAGCGTATTTTATGAGTATTTAGATACTTTGAGAGTTGTTATTCAGTACAAGTTTTATTCAGCATCATATCCGATATTCCATTCTGAAGTATTGTTTCTTGGAGGTAAGGGATGTTATTTTCTTCTTAAATGATATTATTTTCTTCAATATCATTATACTGAGATATTGTTATGAATTTTACTGTGGAATTTCTACCTTTTTGTGTCGGGGTTACTATTCACGTATATGGCACTATTCACGTATATAGCACTATTCACGTATACGGCATTATTCACCAAAAAATGAAATTTTCTCTTTTTCATCCCAGATGTCTTTATGGTTACTATCTTTGATTGTATCCATGTTTTGATCTATATTTTTGAATTCTACTTCACAATTGGTTATTATGGAGTATTATTGAATTTGAATAAACCGAAATACGAATCCCTAATATTGTCCTTCTGTCTCACTGGATTCGTTCTCTAAAATGTTTTTCATCATCCTCAGTCCTTAATGGTGATACTTGATAAATATCTTTGGCCTGTAGTGAAAAGATGAATGATTACCTGATGAATATCTTTGGCTCGTAGTGCAAAGATGAACAGGTGTTGAGATGAACATGACCAACTGGTGATACAAATGAATATCTTTGGCCCGTAGTGCAAAGATGAATATTTGATTCAAGATGTATATTGATTGATGTTACAGTGATAAAATATTGATGATGGACTTTTAAATTCATAGATGATAGTAGATTTCATTCTCTACTTAACTCTTCTAATGAATTGTTGTTTTCAACTGCAGCTTGTTGATCTAAAACTTGTTGTCTATTGTATTCTATCGATTTTTCCTCGTTGAAGACTAAGGATAATTTGTTGTATATTATCTTAGTCATAATATTCTTTATTTGGGCTAGTTGAGCTCACCCTTTTCCTTTTTTTTCCATTTTTCTTCTCAGGAGGTGAGAATTTAGCAAGGACTAGCCGGGGTATGGAGTGATGATTCAAGATAGCTGTTTTAGTAGTCCTCACTATTTTGTAAAATAGTGCAACAATAATTGTAATGAGAACTTTATTTGAGTGTGGATATTGTCTAGAAGACAATATTTATATTTAAACTCACAGTATGTGTTGTTGTTTTTTGCACGTCAATTGTATTAATAAAGTTGTAGTTGTTTCTGTACCATGTATTTGGCGACTCAGAATGGGTTGGGTGGACCTATTTTGGGGACGTCACAGTTGGTATCAGAGCTTAGAGATATGGTCTCTGGCGGAGATTGGGGAATAGAACTAGGAGGGGAGAGACGAGTAAATCCTTCGTTAGTGTGTCCTACCTAAGCTTATTTTTTGGTCTGTCATAATATAGGGATATTATGTGATATGTTAATTTGTTTAATTAAACCCTATTTTATGGTAGTTTTTAAGAATGGCAGCTGAGAACGTTAACAATAGAGTGTATGAGACTGTGGAAACACCTTTAATCACCAACCAGGAGAATGTGCAACAGGATGGCTATATTCCTCCTGTAAATAACACTAACGAGCAAACAATGAATGATGGGTTGTTTAGAAACTTTTTGCAGTTCATGCAAAATCAGACGAGGGAGACTCATGTACAAAATACGGGTGGAAATGATAGCAGAACGCTACTGCTTGTCACAAATGCAAGCGATTCAAGGAGTTGGGACCACCAGAATTCTTTGGAAAGCCAGATCCGATCAAGGAAGAAATGTGGGTTAAGCAAATTACCAAGATATTTGATGTCTTGGGATGCACAGAGGAACAGAAGGTTCCATTCGCACCTTTATGTTCTGTGGTGAGGCAGATTACTGGTGGGAATCTGTGAAGCGTAGCCAGCCTGCCGCACTCAATATGTCTTGGGAAACATTTCAGAAACTGTTCAATAACAAGTACTTTCCTGAAAGTATTCGTCACATGAAGGAGGTAGCATTTAACTGTTCGATTTTACTTATATAAATTTCCAAGGTATTTTTTAGTTGTGGAAAAGATGGTCACATAGCTCGATTTTGTCCTGTGGCAAAATCAAGTCCAGCAGGGACGGTGGCACCAAAGGCGGATACGGACAAAACAAAATTGGCGATTTCTGGAAGAGCGTTTTTCGTGACTGCCCAAAACGTGAGGAACCCAAATGAAGGTATCACGGGTTAGTTAATTATAAATTCTTGTGAAGTCTATACCTTATTAGATACCGGTTCTACCCATTCTTTTATCTCTCCTGCTTGTGCTCAACGTTTAAACTTGACTTCGGAGAAATTAGACTTTGACTTATCTGTGGAGACTCCGTTAGGAGAAACTTTTATCATATCCACTGTTTATAAATCTTGTTTGATCCAAGTTGGCACAATCACATTATCTGTTGATCTTATCTCTTTAAAGTTACTTGCATTTGATGTGATTTTAGGGATTGATTGGTTAACCACTAATCATGCCAAAATTGATTATTTTCGTAAGGTTTTTAGTTTTCATATTTCTAACCAACCTGTTATACGAATTCAAGCAACCAAACCATTGAAGTCAAACACTTTCATATCAAGCCATAAAGCCATTCGTTTATTGAAAAATGGATGTCAAGCTTTCTTAGCCCATTTCATGGATTTAAACAAAAATACGTCAGATTTGAATGATATTTTTGTTGTTAGTAAATCTCCTGACATATTTCCTAGAAGAATTTCCTAGCCTACCCCCAGAGCGTGATATTGAATTTTGTATCGACTTTGAACTCGGTACAAAACCCATTTTCTAAAATCTCATATCGAATGGCTCCTATTGAACTTCAGGAGTTAAGAACCCAACTACAAGAGGTGGTACCCGAGCCTCTATCTGGTGACTTCCTTTGTGGAATGCACCAAAGCCAGACTCTCCGTAGGGGATGCTATATTTGTGTGGTGATAAAACGATAAGTGCCATTGTGATGTGATGTCCAAGATTGGGATATGAGTCACAGTTGAGAGCAACTTAAGTCTGTAATCGAAATATCTAGCTTTCTAGGCTTAGCTGGTTACTATCGGAGATTCGTGGAAGGATTTTCTCGAATCGCTACTCCGTTAACTTAGTCGACTTTTGAAAGATACAAAATTCGTATGGAGCGAGGAATGCGAGAAGATTTTCCAAGAGCTCAAGAGGCGACTCATTTCGGCACTTGTTCTGACCATACCATCCTGGAAAAGTGAACGTGGTAGCTGACGCGTTGAGTAGAAGATCGTATGTGGGTACGAGTGCAATGTTGTTAACACAAAGACCTATTTTGTATAATTTACAAATGATAGAGATAGAGTTAAAGACTCTAGGGATCCACGTGATAATATACGAGTAGAATCGACTTTAATCGATAACGTTAAAGCCGCTCAAGCTACAGACCTGGAGCTGATGAATATGAAAAAAAAGATGCAAGAAGTGATAAGTGGATTTTATATACGCAATTTAATATCCATTTCATGCTTATTTGTTGCTAAATTCTTGTGATTATGTTCCTTTTTACTTGTTTTATGTTATTTCTTGTGTAGGATGGTTGTTGAGGCATTTTACGGATATATGGAATCAATTGGGATGATTTGAGGTCAGTTAGAGAAAAATTGGAGTACAGCATGAAAATCAGCAAAGTTATTTGGCAGAAGACATGCCCGTCGGGGCGGGCATCATTAGCCTCTACACCCTCTTCGGGCGGGGTTCTTGATACTCGATTAAGCGAAGCATAGCACGGGGCGAGCCAAATTATACTTATGTACACCCCCGTAGGAGGGGGTCTTCAATTATGCTAGACAGAAGGATGCACGCTGTATGGGCATTGATAGATATGAACCCCTTAACTAAAGGTGTGTCGATTCTGAAGTGTCATGTTGTGATTGAAATTCTTCGTGGACATGGTCTGTAGTAATTGCATGACAATGGAAGTCTAATTGAAGGGATTTTCGGCTGGAGCTTGTATGCTAGATATCTATTACTCTATCAACAACAATTTCAACATAACAATAGGAGCTATTACGAAGATCTAATCTGAGTTTTTGAGAGCAAGCGTGGAGGAGTACTTCGAGAGATTTTCAAGACGATTGCGATTCTAGTTTATGTGAAGGATGTTTTTAATATTCTTCATCTTAGGCTATTATTTGTAATCATAAGAATGATTTCTATGATTTATTCATTGTTTATTTCGTTTGTCATGAACTAATTCACTTTTTAGGCTTATGATGGATCTTTGAGTGAATCGATGATTTTGTAAACCTTAATTTCCAATTTAATAATCTATTTCCAGTTTATCTATATTGATTTGAGCTTGAATCTATGAATTTCCTGATCAACAATTCTTTGTGGAATTGGATGGAATCGAGAGAGGATATTCAAATCTAGACCTAATTAGTATAGCACATGTTCATAATTTTGTGAATAACTTAATCTTGATGAATGTTAAGGTAGAGATATGCTTGATATCACATGTAATCAGATAGAGAACTTATTCTTAAACTTTCTTCAATTGTAATTCACATAGAGATATAGTGGGTTAGTTGATTAAGGTGTAACGAATTTCTATCTTAATTATGGATTGACGTTAATACGGTATTAGTGCATCGAGAGGTGGTTAATAGTACTTTTGTGTTCTTGATTAATAAAATGGGATAGTGCATTGAATTGGAATAAAGGTGTTAAAATCATAGTGAAGCTTAGGGTGAAATCATAAGTCTAATTCTAAATTAATTGTTGGAAATTCCAGATTTTGATAATTGTGATTGTTGTGGTAGTTTAATTATTCCTTAATTTAGATTCTTTAATTTTAATTACTGAGTTGAATTGTTTAATAAAATTAGGGTTAATAGGAAATTGGTAATTGTAAGTTAAGATTATTGCTAGTTAGTCTCTGTGGGAACGATACTCTACTTATCACTCTATTACTTGTCACCACGTATACTTGCGTGTTATCGTAATTAGATTTTACCCAACAAGTTTTTGGCGCCATTGTTGGGACTATTTTAGTATAATTCTTAATATTTTTTTACATAATTAATCCAGCTTTTACTTAGACATTTTTTTTTTATTTGTGTTTTGATTCTTCTATTTCGGATGTGTTGAAAGTAGTTTATGTAAAACCGGTCCCAAAAATCCATACTTCTCGCTTTTTGAGGACGACATTCGAGAAAAGGTTCCGAGGTTGAGTAAGTGGATCAAGGAAACGAGACAAGAATTTGAAACAATCGAGAAAGAAGAGGAAATGGCAAATAGAAGATCTGAAAGCGTTATGGGACTTCGCTTACACACCCAAGGTGATCGAATCAGTAGATAAGCATCACCAGTTCGCAATAGTAGCAAATACGCTCAAAATTAAGCCTGGGATGATACAAATGATTCAGAATTCAGTTCAGTTTGGGGGATTGGCAAATGACGACCCGAACGAGCATCTAGTCAGCTTTCTGGAAATTTGTGACACCTTTAGGTATAATGGGGTGTCGGATGAGGCGGTGAGACTTCGATTGTTCCCATTCACTTTACGGGACAAGGCGAAGAGTTGGTTGCATTCTCTACCGTTTGGTTCGATAACTACATGGGAGGATTTAGCCCATAAATTATTTGCCAAATTCTTTCCACCGGCGAAAATTGCAAAGATGAGGAACGAGATAACGATGTTTGAACAGCAACATGGGGAGTCGTTATATGAGGTATGGGAGAGATATAAAGAGTTTCTCAGAAAATGCCCACATCACGGATTTCCCAAGTGGCTGCAAATGAACACCTTCTACAACGGACTACATGGGAATCTCAGGACGATTATTAATACAGTGTAAGTGGAGCATTCATGGCCAAGAGTTACGAGGAAGCCTACGATTTGATTGAAACCATGGTGGCTAATAACTACTAGTGGCCCACAGCGAGAATGACACAGGCAAAGGCAACTGGGGTGTTAGAAGTAGATGGTGTGACAAATGATATAAGCATAGATTGTCGTGACTTTCAAGAAGTTGGATTCAATGACAGGGGCACAAGCACAGCAAACACAGCAAGTGACAATAATATGTGAGTTGTGCGTGGGGGAGCACCCAACAAATCAATGTGCGATAAATCCAAAGATCGCCTTCGGTTTATGGGCAATTATAACAGAATTCCGCAGAACACATACAAAAACACATACAATCAAGGAAATAGGAATCATCCTAATCTCTCATGGAGCAACAACCAGCAAAATCAAGCTCCATGACAGTCATACCCTCCAGGTTTTCAAAATCACCAAAGAACCGCCAACATCGTGAAAGGAAATCAGATTTCGAGGAAGTGGTGTCGAAGTACATGATTAATAACGATGCAGCAATGAAAAATCATACCATAGCCTTGAAGAATTTGGAGAATCAATTAGGACAAATTGTTTTAGCATTAAACAGCAGGCCACAAGGGACCCTACCAAGCGATACAGAGAGAAATCCGAAGGGTAACCATGAACAGTGTCAGGCAATCACATTGCGGAGTGGGAAATAGTTTGAGGGTATTAATGCAGAAAATTCAGCAACTCCGGATGAAAAAGTTGATGATAGGAACGTGAGTACAGAAAGTAAAGGCGAGGATAAGCAAGATAAGGAAACAAAGCTAAACAATAAACCAATTGCTTATCCACCACCACCATTTCAGCAGAGGATCCAAAAACAGAAATTAGACAAGCAAATTGCAAAGTTTTTGGAAATATTCAAAAAACTTCAGATTAATATTCCATTTGCAGAAGCCCTAGAACAAATGTCGAGTTATGCAAAATTCATAAAAGGGATTCTGTTAAGGAAGAAGAAATGGGAGGATTTCGAGACAGTGGCACTAACCGAGGAGTGTAGTGTGGTATTACAGCAGAAATTACCACCAAAACTCAAGGACCCGGGGAGCTTCACTATACCATGCACAATCGGAAATATGCATTTCAGCAAGTGTTTATGTGATTTGGGGGCAAGCGTAAACCTTATGCCATTGTCAGTATACTTAGAATTGGGTTTGCCCGCACCAAGGCCTACGAACATTACATTACAGTTAGCGGATAGGTCAGTCACATATCCGAGAGGCATAGTAGAGGACATCTTAGTGAAAGTGAATAAGTTTATATTCCCCGCAGACTTTATCATTCTAGATTTTGAGGAAGACAAGAACATCCCAATTATCCTAGGGAGACCATTTTTGGCTACAGGTAGGACACTCATAGATTTACAAAAGGGAGAACTCACTATGAGGGTCCAAGATCAAGAAGTAAAATTCAATGTGTTTAAAGCCATAAAATTCCCTGCGGACGAGGAAGAATGTTTTCGAATGGATTTCATTGAGCAAATCATTAGTGATGATATGAGCAAGAGTTTGGTAAACGATCCGTTGGAAACAACATTATTGGGGGATAAAGAGGTCGATGAGCCAGAATTGGTGGATTACCTATAAATGCTAAACTCATTGCCACGAGTTTCCAGATTTAGAACACCGTTTGAACTATTGCACATGGAGGAAGTAGCTGCAGAAAAACTGAAACCATCATTGGAAGAACTACCAAAGCTGAAACTTAAGCCACTCCCTAAACACCTCAGGTATGCATATTTAGGCAATTCAAATTCTTTACCTGTTATTATTTTAGCTGCACTTAACGAATTGCAGGAAGAAAAGTTGATGAGGGTGCTTCGGGAACATAAATCAGCTATTTGGTGGACAATTGCAGATATTAAAGGAATCAGCCCGTCATTTTGCATGCACAAGATCCTAATGGAAGACGAGGCAAAATCAACGGTGGAGCAACAGTGATGACTTAATCTGTTTATGAAGGAAGTGGTGAAGAAGGGAATTTTGAAGTGGTTAGATGCCGGCATCATCTACCCTATTTCCGACAGCAAATGGGTTAGTCCAGTGCAATGCATGCCAAAAAAAGGAGGAATGACAGTGGTGCAGAATGAGGACAATGAATTAATATCGACTAGAACAGTGATAGGTTGGAGGGTTTGCATGGATTACAGAAAATTAAACAAGGAAACCCGAAAAGATCATTTCCCTCACGCCTTTATCGATCAAATGTTAGATAGATCACGAGACACCAATATTACTATTTGTTGGATGGGTACTCTGGCTACAACCAAATAGTCATCGCTCCAGAGGATCAAGAGAAGACCATATTCACGTGCCCTTACGGCACATTTGCATTCAGGAGGATGTTGTTTGGGCTATGCAATGCATCTGCAACTTTCCAACGGTGTATGATGGCCATTTTTTCAGATATGGTGGAGAAAAATGTTGAGGTCTTCATGGATGACTTTTCGGTCTATGGGGATAGCTTCGATATTTGCTTACAGAATCTAGTCATGGTGTTGCAAAGATGTAAGGACACGAATTTCGTACTCAATTGGGAAAAATGCCACTTCATGGTTGAAGAGGGCATAATTTTGGGCCATAAGGTATCGGCTCAAGGATTGGAAGTTGACAAAGCAAAGCTGGAAATAATTGAAAAATTGCCTCCACCAAAATCAGTGAAGGGTATTAGGAGTTTCTTAGGACACGCTGGGTTCTACCGGAGTTTCATAAAAGACTTCTCTAAAAATGCAAAACCTCTATGCAGTTTGTTAGAGAAGGATGCAACGTTCAGCTTTGATGAAGAATGCAAGACAACTTTTGACGTACTAAAGAGAAAATTAACTACAGCCCCTGTTATAGTTGCACCGATTGGAGCATGCCATTCGAGCTCATGTGTGATGCAAGTGACTACGCGGTTGGGGATGTTTTAGGCCAATGTCGAGACAAGGTGTTTCACGCCATATACTATGCAAGCAAAACAATTACAGAGACTCAAATGAATTACACAACCACAGAAAAGGAATTGCTTGCAGTGGTATATGTGTTTGACAAATTTTGGGCTTACCTGATTGGGACTAAGGTGGTAGTTTGCACAGACCATGCAGCGATTCGATACTTGATACCGAAAAAGGATGCTAAACCACGCCTTATCCGGTGGATTCTCCTACTGCAAGAGTTTAACTTAGAAATAAAGGATAGAAAGGGGACGGCGAACCAAGTAGCCGATCACTTTTCTATGTTGGAAAACCAAGGGAAAGCGAAAAATGACAGATGTGAGATTAATGAGTCATTCCTAGACGAGCAACTATTTGGGATTTCAGCAGAAATTCCATGGTATGGGGATTATGCAAATTTCATTGTGAGAAACATTCTACCACCTGACCTCACAAGACAACAGAAAAGGAAATTTCTTCATGATGTGAAATGGTACATGTGGGACGAACCATATTTGTTCAAACAGTGCGCATACAAAATGATTTGATGGTGCGTTCCCTATAGTGAAGTGAAGAACATTCTGCATGAGTGTCACTCATCGGTGTATGGCGGACACTATGGTAGCGAGAGGACAGCAGCAAAGGTGTTACAAGCAGGTTTTTATTGGCCTACATTATTCAAAGATGCCCACCAGTTTGTGAAACAATGTGATAGGTGTCAAAGGGTGGGTAACATAACGAAACGGAATGAGATGCCTCTGCAAACAATTCTTGAAGTTAAAATTTTTGACGTATGGGGTATTGATTTCATGGGGCCATTCCCCTCGTCTTTGAACAATCAATACATTCTACTCGCAGTGGACTACGTGTCAAAGTGGGTTGAAGCTGCAGCATTACCATCAAACGATGCCAAGGTGGTCCTCAAATTCCTACAAAAGAACATCTTCACGAGATTTGGCACACCAAGAGCAATAATCAGTGACGAAGGTAGTCACTTCTACAATAAGTCTTTTACAGCTCTTTTGGCCAAATATGGGGTCAACCACAAGGTAGCTACATCGTATCACCCTCAAACTAGTAGACAGGCTGAGGTGTCTAACAGGGAAGTTAAGAAGATACTAGAGAAAGTGGTGAATCCTAGTAGGAAAGATTGGTCACTTCGATTGGATGATGCACTATGGGCCTACAGGACGGCATACAAGACACCAATCAAAATGTCACCATACCAATTACTGTACGGGAAGGCATGTCATTTACTGGTCGAGCTACAACATAAGGCATATTGGGCTATGCAAAAACTCAATTTTGATAAAACAACTGTAGGTGAGAAGAGACTACTTCAATTGAATGAACTCGACGAATTTCGCCTTCAAGCCTATGAAAATGCCAAATTATACAAAGAAAAAGTCAAAAAATGGTACAACCAGAAAATTATGCATCGAACATTCGAGCCAGGCCAATCAGTACTCTTTTTTAACTCACGGCTATGATTGTTCCCCGGAAAGCTTAAGTCGAGATGGTCGGGACCATTCACGATCAAGCGGGTATTCTCTCATGGTGCAGTCAAAATCTACAGTCGCAATCCAATATAAACATCCAAAGTCAACGGACACCGTCTAAAGCATTATTGGAGTGGAGAAGCTAACACCGACGTGATCGCCATCACATTGACCGACACAGCATAAGCAGGAAGTAGTCAGGCTGAACGACTTAAAATCAAGCGCTAATTGGGAGGCAACCCAATCTTTAGTTTATTTTTCATATTTTCAATTTATATTTGTTTAATCATAGTTTTCATTAAATTGCTAGGTAGAAGAATAATAAAAGTCTCGTTAACATCTCCACATTATGTTTTGTTATCAAAAACTCACTAATTTTCATGTGTTGAATCTTGCAGGATGGAAAAATATAGCATTAAGAGAACTACATGCAGCAGAACAAATAATCGACAAGAGTACGGCTGGCACGGTGGGGGCCCTTTATTATTATAAACCCACGGGCAAGGGGGTCTCCAAGATTGGTTGACAGTGGCATAGCCCGTTGGGACGGGGCCTTTTTAGTACTACAACCCCTGCCGATGGGGGGTCCACGAATTCGTAAGATGAATTGATGATGCTCATAGAGGCGGCCTTCCTATCGTAATACCTTCGTACGAATGGGGTCCCGGCAACAACAGATTGTGGCAGTTACTTAGACTCTCCACTTTCCCATAACACACCACTAACTCACTTTCTCCACTTCCCCATTTTAGCTATTAAGTTCTATAACCACCACCCACTACCCACTACTACCACTCCCATCAATTCCTTAACTCCACCTACTCCACCAATGATAGCCATCCTTTAACCTCTATATATATTACTACCCTCATATCAAATCTCCCACACCAATTGATATAGTAAATTCATAAGAATACTTGAGAGTTAGAGAGGAGCAAATTGTAAAGTTTGGAGGAAAGTTAAAGCAAGTCACGCACTAGAGCGAGATCATGGCATCACCATCATCTTCTAAATGACAAAGGGTAGAAAGCTCACGGTCATCTCAACCAACACACACCTTCGATCGTCGGAAATTCGCAAGTGCCGCCGCCGCCGACCGGTATGACTACATGCTCACCAAAGCCCTTACACCGGAGAGGGGGTTGGCACCGGATCCTAATGATGGGGAGCTTATGCCATAAATTTACCAAAAGGGATGGACCAAATTCACTAAGGAGCCAGAACCAGTCGTCGTTAACATCGTCAAAGAATTCTACGCAAATGCTGAAGACAAAGAACCATTCCACGCATTTGTGCGAGGACGGTTGGTTCTATTCAGTGTCGACGCCATCAATACTTACTACCAACTGAGGGTTCCTCGCCACTGCTAGTATTCTCATCTCCATAATTCTGACCCAGATTTTGATGCTATAATCACGGAGATGACAAAACCGGGAACATCTTGGATCAAGGGTCAAAAGGGAGGCACCGTGTTTCATAGCAAAGACTTTAGCTGGTATGGAAAAATCTGGTACGCCTTCCTATGTGCAAAATTGCTTCCGTCCCAACATACCTTGGACGTCGCCAAAGAGAAAGCGTTGTTGTTGTACGCCATTGTGTAAGATTCTATAATTGACTCGGGGCCATAATATGTTCATCAATCCGTCGGTACTTACGTGGGAATTTTTTTGGAGGCTTGCCACACCCATATCTCATTTGTGGGTTGTGTCGCAATGCCGGGGTTAGATGGTCTGACGACGAGCCCACACAGTTGCCGCTTGCATTGCTTGATTCGAGAATGATAGCGCGGTATTCTGTATGGGTAGGAGGCGAGTCACATCCATGTGGTGTGGTTTT
Source organism: Panax ginseng (assembly GCA_020205605.1). Lineage (NCBI taxonomy): Eukaryota > Viridiplantae > Streptophyta > Magnoliopsida > Apiales > Araliaceae > Panax > Panax ginseng. The sequence continues at coordinate 40,881,399 of CM035133.1, forward strand.
CATTTTTTCGTCGGATTCAGACGTCGACGTTGATGCTATAGAGACATTGGGGGATGAAGATGAAGAAATGGGCGAACAAGGGGCTGAGCAGGTATCGTAGGCCGAGGCCATATCAAGTTCTCAGTTCCTTGCGTTCCAAAATTAAATGAATGCGCATACTAAGGCAACTCGTCGGGAAATAAGGCGATTGGCAATGAGGCAAGATCATATGTTCGATGCTATGAATGCATCTTTCGTTTCTTTGAACATAACTCTTCAAAGCTTCAACCCGGTGGCATAATTTCCGTACCAATAGCCCGGACCAATGCCAAGGTTCCCACCAAGTGATTTCGATGAAGAAAACCAACAACCACCTCCTTAGACTTAAACGAATGCAGGGAAGTCCTCACATACTTAATTCGATTATTATACCAATGAGGACATTGTATTACTTAAGTTTGGGGGATTTTTTTAAATACATGTTTGCATGCATTTAGCTCATTTAGGTTTGAATTTGCATTTTGTCATTTAAATTTATATATTGCATCTTAATTTCAGTATTGCATGATAGCTTAGGTGCATCCATACTAGCTTAGGTTAATGTTTGTCATTGCATAGTAGGTAATCTTGTAATGCATTTTGTTATCCTTATATAAAAAAAATTAGTTAGTAAATATTGTGTTGCGTAAGTCCATCAATGTTGTGTTTCATATTGTTTGTGGGCCAATGATGTGATTGACGATAAGTAACAAATACAGTATTGAGTATTAGAACTATGATACAATTTCTTCTATGAATCGAATCTTGAGCTTGTTTGAAGCTGGTATAAAAGGATAGCACGATTAACAAATATCTGTGTTGATTGGTCAATTCAAATTGGTACCTAAATGGTCTCTAAAGGATAATGCTAGAGTAAATTTCAAAACGACAAGAATGGATAGTAAAGACTAGAGTTAGGCAAGAACCTAAGTTTGGGGGGTGATATGTGGGGTATATAAGCTTTATCTAAAAACAATATGAATAAACATCATGGCGTGCTTGTCTAGTTTTGTGGCCTTTGTTACTTGAGTAAGTAAGCCCGAGGGGATTGTCTTTACACCTAGCGCCCTAAGATCTTAATGGTCTGGGAGTCATTGGTCAAAAGCTCGTTAAGGTAGCATTAAAAAGCCTAAGGGAATAAGACATTGCATAGCTATGTGTATATATATAAAAAAAAAATTATAAAACGGGAAAAGAGCAAAAACCCCCGCATATAAAAGAAAAAAAAGAAAATATATATATATATATATATATATATATATATATATATATATATATGTATGAATAAAAAGTATAAGTACCTTGCTTGAACCCCCGAGATTAGTGATCTGCTTAGTTTTAGTTGAACTATCTCGCTTTTGAAATTTTTTTTTTGTTTTCATTGCATGATTCCTTCTAAGAGATTGGTTATGTATTGAATTTGAGTCTGTATCGGTTGTCATGGATGTTACACACACACTATACCAGTGAATATGGCTTGAGATTTGAGGATTAGAATTAGAATGGAATTGTAGATTGGTTTTTGATGGTTGATATTGTATAGTTGCTTATATTCGCTGAGGCCGTTAAGATAATTTCGATTCTGTGATATTGTTGGATTGGAAAGCATATAAGTTAGGTAGTGTTCATCTCATTGCATTGCATGTAGTTGTTTTGTGCTCGAGGACTAGCACGATTTAAGTTTGGGAGATTTTGATAAGTGGATTTTATATACACGATTCAATATCCATTTCATGCTTATTTGTTGCTAAATTCTTTTGATTATGTTCCTTTTTACTTGTTTTATGTTATTTCTTGTGTAGGATGGTTGTTGAGGCATTTTACGGATATATGGAATCAATTGGGATGATTTGAGGTCAATTAGAGAAAAATTGGAGTATAACATGAAAATCAGCAAAGTCATTTGGCAAAGACATACTTACCACGTAATGCATCATTAGCTCTCTACACCACTCATTGGGCTGGGGGTCTTGATACTCGCTTAGCGAGCATAGCCATCAACGGATGGCCAAATTATATCGTGTACCCAACAAGGCAGGGGGGGTCTTCAATTATGCTAGATAAATGGATGCACGTATGTATCGATAAGATATTCTATGAACCCGTACGGGCTGAGGGTGTCGATTCTGAAGTGTCATGTTGTGATTGACATTCTTCGTGGACATGGTTTCTAGTAATTGCATAATAATGGAAGTCTAATTGAAGGGATTTTTGGCTGGAGCTTGTATGCTAGATATCTATTACTCTATCAATAACAATTTCAACATAACAATAGGAGCTATTACGAAGATCTAATCTGAGTTTTTGAGAGCAAGCGTGGAGGAGTACTTCGGGAGATTTTCAAGACGATTACGATTCTAGTTTACGTGAAGGGTGTTTTTTAATATTCTTCGTCTTAGGCTATTATTTGTAATCAAAAGAATGATTTCTATGATTTATTCAGTGTTTATTTCGTTTGTCATGAACTAATTCACTTTTTAGGCTTATGATGGATCTTTGAGTGAATCGATGATTTTGAAAACCTTAATTTCCAATTTAATAATCTATTTCCAGTTTATCTATATTGATTTGAGCTTGAATCTATGAATTTCCTGATCAATAATTCTTTGTGGAATTGGATGGAATCGAGAGAGGATATTCAAATCTAGACCTAATTAGTATAGCATGTTTTCATGATTTTGTGAATAGCTTAATCTTAATGAATGTTAAGGTAGAGATATGCATGATATCGCATGTAATCAGATAGAGAACTTATTCTTAAACTTTCTTCAATTGTAATTCACATAGAGAGATATAGTGGGTTAGTTGATTAAGGTGTTTAACGGATTTCTATCTTAATTGTGGATTGACGTTAATACGGTATTAGTGCATCGAGAGGTGGTTAATACTACTTTTGTGTTCTTGATTAATAAACTGGGATAGTGCATTGAATTGGAATAAAGGTATTAAAATCAGAGTGAAGCTTAGGGTAAAATCGTAAGTCTAATTCTCCATTAATCGTTGGAAATTCTAGATTTTGATAATTTTGATTGTTGTGGTAGTTTAATTATTCCTTAATTTAGATTCTTTAATTTAAATTACTGAGTTGATTTGTTTAATAAAATTAGGGTTAATAGGAAATTTGTTATTGTAAGTTAAGATTATTGCTAGTTAGTCTCTGTGGGAACGATACTCTACTTATCACTCTATTACTTGTTGACCACGTATACTTGCGTGTTATGCGTAATTAGATTTTACCCAACAAGAAGTTGTTATTCCAAAAACGAGAATCGATGATGTTAGGAAAGCTCAAACCTTCGATTTATTAGTCCATTTGAAATCCTTGATCAAGTAAGAATTGTGGCCTATAGACTCGTTTGACCGCCAAGTATGTCTCGTGTTCATAACGTGTTTCACATATCCATGCTACCTAAATATGTGAAAGACCCGAACTACATTATTGTGTTAGAACCATACGAGATAGCCGAAGATTTAACGTACGAGGAGGTACCTGTCAAGATCTTGGATAGGAAATAGCATGTCCTACGCACCAAGATTATACCACAAGTTAAGGTTTTATGGAGGAACCATGCTATTGAAGAAATGACCTGGGAGTTGGAATCAAAAATGAAAGCGAGGTACCCTCACCTTTTCGAAACACTAGGTACGTACGTCAATTTCGAGGACGAAATTTCATAAGGAGGGGAGGTTGTAAGACCCCAGCTTTTTATAAATAAAATTGAATTTCCTCTATTTATTATCTTGAAATAATATGGTAATAATTTGATATAATACTTTGGTTATGGGTGAAATGTGCATATTTTGCAAAATAAGCAAGTGGATATAAAATATTCATTATTGTTGGGGAATATTCGTTTGGTCGTGGAATATTCTTACTGTCGGGGAATATTCGTACGACGACGCAGCCATTTGTGGGCCCCATAACGGAATAATTGTCGGATGAAGAAAACGACAAGTTTGAATTTTTATAAATAATGGCGTAGTCGCTTCTGCTAACAATCGTTGATTACCCCTGGTTAAAATACGATGAATACGTGATTTCACAAAGAAAGACATGGTATTACATAAAGATTTTTGAATTATTGATTCTTACGTAAGAAGGCACTACTCAATAATTATTATAGTAATTACTTTTCAATATTTTATTTTATTGATTCAATAATTGTCAAGCGTTGATATTTTATATTATTGTTGTTTCAATAATTGTCACTACACAGTATTTCCCATTATCAGATAAATAATTCATATTATTTGAATAATATTATTAGATAGCATTATTGGCAATGTCTAGAAAGTTCTGTCAATGAGAGGTTTGGTCACCTAATTGCGCGCTAGTAAGGAGAAATCCTTATCGGAAAGCCCCCTCTTTCCTGGGAACGGCCTAGTTGTCATTATTGTGATTCTATAATATTATTTGTGAATAATTATTTATTGATTTATATGATAAGGAAATATTTATTTGATGTGGATATAAATGATGAATTTATTTATTTTATATAAATGAAGGAAACTGGTCTGAAGGACTCATAATCTGAAAAATTAGTGTTCTTGAGATATATTGCGTGAGTTGTAATTTTTAATCCGACCGTTGGATCGTTGTGATTTTTGGATATGTTATACATATATAAGTTGAGTATATGTCCACAAATTTTGAACCGTTAAAAATGAACGTATGATTTGTTATGAATTTTAAGAGGTGACTGGTTCAGAAATTGTTGAAGTTTCTGAATTTATCATTTTAGTGGAAAATTCTAGAATTGGTGGGCCCCACTTTTGATTGGAGAGAAATGTGCTCAGATTTTATTTCAAATGTGGTGGGTGGTAATAGTAGCAGGTAAAGCCATCAGGTAGCAGATCAAGTCTACTTCGGCGTGCTAGCATTTTCCTATAAATAGGTGTTTAGGTTAGAATTAAAAATCACACCAGAACTATAAGCTTTCTCTCTCTATATTATCGAGCGTATTTTGTTAGTATTTAGATACTTTGAGAGTTGCTATTCATTGCAAGTTTCATTCAGCATCATATCCGATATTCCATTCCGAAGTACTGTTTCTTTGAGGTAAAGGATGTTATTTTCTTCTTAAATAATATTATTTTCTTAAATATTATTATGCTGAGATATTGTTATGAATTTTATTGTGGAATATCTACCTTTTTTTGTCAAGGTTACTATTCACATATACGGCACTATTCACGAATACGGCACTATTCACCGAAAAATGAAATTTTCACTTTTTTATCCCAGATGTCTTTTATGGTTACTATCTTTGATTGTATCCATGTTTTGATCTTTATTTTTGAATTCTACTTCACAATTGGTTATTATGGAGAATTATTGAATTTGGATAAACCGAAATACGAATATCTAATATTGTCCTTCTGTCTCACTGGATTCGTTCTCTAAAATGTTTTTCATCATCCTCAGTCCTTAATGGTGATACTTGATGAATATCTTTGGCCTGTAGTGCAAAGATAAATGATTACCTAATGAATATCTTTGGCCCGTAGTGCAAAGATGAACAGGTGTTGAGATGAACATGACCAACTGGTGATACAAATGAATATCTTTGGCCCGTAGTGCAAAGATGAATATTTGATTCAAGATGTATATTGATTGATGTTACAGGATAAAATATTGATGATGGACTTTTAAATTCATAGATGATAGTAGATTTCATTCTCTACTTAACTCTTCTAATGAATTGTTGTTTTCACCGCAGCTTGTTGATCTAAAACTTGTTGTCTATTGTATTCTATCGATTTTTCCTGTTGAAGACTAAGGATAATTTGTTGTATATTATCTTAGTCATAATATTCTTTATCGGGCTAGTTAAGCTTACCTTTTCCTTTTTTGTTCTATTTTCTTCTCGTGGAGGTGAGAATTTAGCAAGGACTAGCCGGCCATGGAGTGATGATTCAAGATAGTCGCTTTTAGTAGTCCTCACTATTTTGTAAAATAAAGGCATCAATAATTGTAATGAGGACTTTATTTGAGTGTGGATATTGTCTAGAAGATAATATTTGTATTTAAACTCACAGTATGTGTTGTTGTATTTTGCACGACAATTGTATTAATAAAGTTGTAGTTGTTTCTGTACCATGTATTTGGCGACTCAGAATGGGTTGGGTGGACCTATTTTGGGGCGCCACATCAAGCGACCACCGTAAGCCTTCTCACACTCTATAAAGCTTTTCTCTTCATCTTTGCACACACTATTCTACACATTGAGAGTCGTGTTGTGTGCGTATGCCCTGACTTCGGTCCTTGGTTTTCATTTCTATTTGTATATATATGCTTATATATGTATATATTTATATATGGACTAACATTATCGAGTTATGCCTCGATTGAGCTTGAACTTATGTCCGGAGCGCTTACTTGCTTTTATATATATATATATATATATATATATATATATACACTTATATATAATCTGTTATATATATCTGATGAGCCCGGATTTTACATCCGTAGCGCTTACTGCTTTTTTATATATATATATATATATACTTATATATATAACTATCATCGAGTATATATCTCGATGAGCCCGGATTTTACATCCGGTTTATTGCTTATATATATATATATATATATATATATATATATATATATATATATATATACTCATCGGATATGTCCGAAAATAATTATATATATAAGTATATATATATATATATATATATATATATATATATTTACATTTCACAGTTCGGAGTTTACTTGAGGCCTTTTACCGCTTTTATTTATATTTAGTCCCACCGGAGTTTACTTGGCATTGATCGCCTTTTATCGCTTTATTTACTTTTCTCATCCCCCATGGAGTTGTTTCTATGATGTTGATCATGTCCATATATATATATATATATATATATATATATATATATTTTACATCTTTTATATATATAACTGCTATCGCTTTTCATATAAACTATGGTATCATGTGAGCTTAGGAATCATAGTGATCACAGATTCACCATCAATCTAGATTCTTGCCTTCAGTAATGGACATTTTTAATGTAGTTAACTTGTACATTATTTACAAAGGTACGAATTTCCTTAGATGGTCATCATATGCCCAAGAGGAGTTCTAAGATCACAGATATTATTTTTTCTCAAGATGCTTCGCATCTCAAAATAAAACAAACAAGTCGAATATTTAATAATAAAATGGAAGTATGAAAAGGTCTCAATTCCTATTGAGCATGTGGTTTAAAAACCTCTTTTACAAAACTTCATTGTTATATCTTGCTTAAAACCTGAATTTTCTATAAATTCAAACCCTTTGTATATAGGTACGAACGAGGCCTCGCACTACTTTCAAATAATTGCACATTGATCCATACACATACACACACACATTCATATAACAGTTTCTTGAAAAGTGGCCGTCACCGTGGCAACACGGATGTCTGGGGTGCCTAACACCTTCCCTCCGTATAATCAAGCCCCCAACCCAAATGAATCTCTTGTTTCATAGACCATGCTTAGCGCATGTTATATCATCGGGTCAATGAGCAAACCTTTTCTTACGATTTGTGCAAACCACGATTAAAAACACCAATCGGCGACTTTTATTAATCCATCGTCGACATTATACATGTCGGACCTTTTTCACTTGTTTTTTCAAACAAATCTCACATTAACATGAGAACACCAAAGAACAAGTAACGAAAAGGGACAACTAAAAACCCCGACGTCGACATATACTTAGTTTCAAGATTCCTTATTAATTTTTCAAACTCTTTAAATACTTCATCCTTAGTTCTCAAAAATAATACCCATGTGTATCTAGAGAAATCATCAACTATTACAAATGCATAAAACTTACCATTAATTCTAGAATGTCTTTCCGGTCCAAATAAATCAAGATGAAATAGTTGTAATGGAGAGGAGGTTGATACCATATTCTTTGCCTTAAAAGAAGTTCTTACTTGTTTTCCCAGTTGACAAGGAATACATATCCCTTTCTTTTCAAACCTAATTTTTGGCAAACCTTTGACGAGATTCTTTGAGGATAACTTCTTGACTAGGCCCATGTGAACATGTCCCATCCTTTTATGCCATAAGTTTGCCTCATCTTGTATGGATGTAAGACATAGTTCTTCATCCTGTTGCTCAAAATCAATAGTATATTTCCCTCTTTTTGTGCAACTAGAGTAGTATTGTTAGTACCATGAAATATTGTGCATTTATCTTTTTCAAAATTAACTTGATGACCATTATCCATTAATTGACTGATACTAATCAAATTAAATTCTAGACCATTAACAAGGTGGACAGTATTTATACTTACCTTGCCGTTATCGATTTTACCTTTTCTAATTATTTCACAGGTTTTGTTGTCTCCAAAAGTGACCGTTCCATAATTTTTCTTGATACTTAGTTCCATGAACTTTGATTTATCACCAGTCATGTGACGAGAGCATCCATTATCGAGAATCCATTTTTGAGATGGAACCCTTGCCTTTAGACACACCTGTCAAGAAAAAATCATTCATCCTTTTGGTACCTACATCTTTTTGGGTCCTTTGGTGTTAGTTGCACGTAAATCATCCTTTTTAACTCATACCTTTTTAATCCTTTTCTTAGAACAATTTATATCCAAATGACATTTTATACCACAATTTTTACATGTTGTGAAAGGAGAACAATAATTCAATTTAAAACGAGATTTTGATTTTAGCATTTTCACATCTCCCTTTTTATACATAGGATTATAACCAATTCCCTGTTTTTCAAAGCTAGGTCTTTGTTTACCCAATATGATATTCAAATTTTCTTCACCTTGAACAAATTTAGCAAGAGATGATTTTAGTGAATCAATTTCTTTTTGAAGTTCATTATTAGGAAATATTTTATCATGAGATTTATCACTAAATGCATCAATACAAACATCTCTCATTTTTAATTCATTTGTTAATTTTTGAACCTCACTGTTTAAATACTTTACCTTGTTGAAAAGTATTTTTGTTATAATTTTTTAGATAATCAATTTTAGCAATCAAAATCTTTTCATCTTTACATGATGATTCTTTTTCAATTTCCTTCTTTTCATCTATTAGTGAATCTACTTCACTCATTAATGAATTAACTAAACCTTTCAAGCATGCATTCTTTTCTTTTAATTTTTTATTTTCTTGTTCTACTAAGTTTAGTTCATGAAGAGGTACCTGATTAGATTCACCATCAATACCGACGAAGCATACTTGAGCAATCTCATCTTTAGCCTCGATCTCTACTTCGGATTCCTCATCACTCCAAGTAACTAGGGCTTTGTTCTTCTTGTTATATTTGTAGTTTGTTTTCCCTTTATTCTTCAATTGAAAATAATCTTTCTTGAAGTGACCTAGACGTCCACATTCGAAGCATGTTTCTTCAGTTTGCTTTCCTTTGGACTTATTTGAATTAAAAGTGTTTCTTCTCATGTTCTTCCTTTATAGTAGTCCTTTGAGTCGTCTTGACATCATAGCTATTTCTTCATCCGAGTCATCATCAAGCTCCTCCTCATTATCTGCAGTAAGAGCTAAGACCTTTCTTCGAGGGGTTTCTTCCTCGTCGTCATATCTTTTTAACTGATGTTCATATTCTTCTAATTCACCAAACAAAGTTAAAGTATCCATGGAAGAAATAGTAGCAGAATCTTAAAGAGTAGTGATTTTAGAAGCAAACCTTTTGGGCATAGCCCGAAGTAACTTACGGTTGATCTCACTTTGAGGAATAGTCTTGTCCAGCAATTTGAAGGAGTTTATAAGGACTAGAAATCTTGCTTGAGCTAGCTTGATGGTTTCATCTTTTTCTAGTTTGAACATCTCATAATCGTGCATAAGCATGCTTAGCTTAACTTCTCGTACATTGGATGTTCCTTCATGACTTACCACTAGAGTATCCCAAATTTCCTTAGCTGTGTTGCATGAGGAGACTTTGTCAATCTCGGATTGTACCATGCCGCTGAGTAGTGTATTCATTACCCTTGAATCATATGACACCATGTAGGTTTCAGTTGAATCCATTTCTAGCAGAGTCTTTGGTGTCCCATCATCTCTTCGTGGAATAACTGGTCCGTTCTCCACAACCCACCATTCCCAAGGATCTCTTTTAAGATATATCCTCATTCGGAACTTCCAGAAGTTGTAATTTTCCATTCCAAATAGCAAAGGAGGTCTATTGGTTGATTGTCCTTCTTGATTGTTGTTCTTTAACTCGTATCATGTCGTAATCTTTCCTACAAGTCACCTTTAAGACTAAGATAAGTAGAGCCAAGCTCGATACCAAATGAAATTTATCTAGGCACACTTAGAAGGGGGGTTGAATAAGTGTAGGAGCAATCTATGACCAATTTTTAAACTATTAATTTCAGTATACTATATTGATGAATTCAGCTTACTGAATTAATATGACCTACTTAATTAATTGATTATTTTAAGAAAATATCCTGCTGAATTTATACCTTAAATAATATACTTGGTGTTAAAGAATTGTCCTAATTTAATGCAAGTATTCAACTTTTAGTTATTAAGATAATTAAATAACTTATGTGATTTTAGAATTAAAGTAAAGAAAATAATAAAATTAACACCAAGATTTTTTACGTGGTTCAGCTATTACCCTCTATAATAATAGCATAGTCCACGTCCAATACCAACTAGTATTGAAGACTCACTTTATTTATTTCTTTATAAATAAACACCGATTACGAAACAAATTCTTACAAAAAATAATTAACAATTAATTTCTCTTACCCTTTGTTGTTCAAAATGAATAGTTTCGTTTTTGTAATTTTCTAGTTGTTCCAAAGTCTTAGAAGTTGAATTAATAAAATTCCACTTTTCTCGCTTCTATCTCGTAGTATCCATTCACCCTAAACCGATCCGCTTCCATTTCCACTTTTCGTAGTCACCGGCTGCTTTTTTTTCCAAATTGCTCAATGGCCCTTCACGGAGTTCTTCCGAATTTCAATAGTATTCAAAATCCTCTGTTTTCAATTATCTAATAAATCACTTAATGAAAGTAGATTCTCTTTCCATTCATTTAAAAACACACTTGCTCCTTGTGCACCTATGCACTCTTCAAGCACCTTTGCTTCCTTGAACCTGTTTGTAAGCTTTTTCTCTAATCACTAGGATTAACACCTTTAGACTACACTTAGTCTAAATAGAAAATTAAATACAAATATAGAGGTCTATGATCAATGCAAGGATAATCAATTTAACAATTAAAGGCTCAACTATATGCAATGATCAATTTGCATAAAAAATAAACAATTAAAACTTACCAAATACCAGTTCAAATAATATTGGAACTTTAATTGCTTAGCTGCTCAAAGGTTGCACTTGATTAAAAAATAAGTTGCTCGGTATAAACAGTAATTAGTGCAGAAAAGAATTGCGTGAGTTGTATTCAATTCAAGAATGTCTTACGGTTTTTATAATCTAATTAAAGTTACCGTTGCACAAAGAGTCCAAGTGTACAACACTGTTACGTTGCCAACAAGATAATCAACGAATAAAAAATTTGTTGAGAAATAATCTCAACTACATCTTCAGTTATAATAATGAATGCATATTGGACTCTTTTTAAAATTAACCCACTAACAGCTTTGACTTAATCTTTTTCCCTTTTAGAGTGGCGTGTACTAGTGAACAACATATCTTCCTTTATCTTTCCCATATTCAAGGTAATAGATTCCAAGACTTCCATAATTACATTCCTTGAAATCTGTACACTCACATTTCATATTCCAAAGATGTATAGCTGGCATGCTCACGTGAATCACTCATATATATACTTCAAACAAGATTTATATATATATATATATATATATATATATATATATTTAATCTGATCTTATTTTATATTTAGAAAAACCTTTTTCATTAGATTTTTAAATCATTTTTCATTTAAGACATATAACAAAATGCAAATAATATGTCCTAGAGCCTTTAAATGAAAAATCAATTATTATGCAATTGACCTTACATTTGTTTTCCTAGAAAGAAAAACTTCTTCGTCCATTTGAAAATCCCACCACTGTTCTTTTATCAACAGATACCTGAAAAGCCATAAAACAATTTAGTATATGAAAAATTCATTATCAAAACTTAAGGATGGAATATGACTAAGTCAACAGTACTATTCCTGAAGTACTATTCACGGGGTACTATTCACCCGGGGTACTATTCATGACAAAAATTAATTTCTTTTCTGTTCAAATTATTTTTGATATAATATTATTCTTAAATTTTACTCTATAAAGCAGTATTATGTTAACAATTTGGACATTATTCAATTTTGGATAAATTGAATTATAAATCTTTAAAATTTATCATTGCTCTCATTTAATTGAATTCTTATATCATTTTCATCATCCTCATGCTTATATTGTGATGAAAGTCATCTTTGGCCCGTAGTTCATAGATGGACTGTTGATTGGTATGATTATGACTAGGGATTATTTGGTATAATCATGACATGTAATGTTACAAATGATGTGGTAAAAGTCCTCATTGGTTTGTAGTGCATTGATGAACAATTGTTGGCATGTGCATGACCATTGGTGATACTAACGAATATATTTGGCCCGTAGTGCATGGATAATTCAATGATGTGATAATAATGAATATCCTTGGCCCGTAGTGCATGGATAATTCAGTGATGTGGATTATTTATTGAGCTGAGTCTCAACGATAAAACTGATGACAAATTTTTTAAATCATAGAAGATAGTAGATATCATGCTCTACTTGACTCTTCTAATGGATTGCTTGTTCCGCTGCAGTTAAACTTGTTTGTTATTGTATTCTATCAGTTTAACACTGTTGAAGGCTAATGATAATTTATTCTGCATTATCTTAGTCATAATATTTCTTACTTGGCTAATTGAGCTCAGCTTTTTGCTTTCATTGTTCTCTTCAAGAAATGAGAACGTAGCCGGGACTAGTCGGGGAACGGAGTGACGGTCCGAGATGGTGGCTGTAGTAGTCCTCACTATTCTATGAAATAGTGTGATAATAAATGTAATGAGGACTCCATTTGAGTTTGGATATTGTCTATGAGACAATATTCGTGTAAAAACTCTCAGCTACGCTTTTGTCGTATTGTATAAATGAAGTTTGTATTTAAATTTTGTACCATGTATTTGGCGACTCAGAATGGGTGATGTATAACTATTTTGGGGGTGTCACAGTTGGTATCAAAGCTTAGTGATATGATCCCTAGCTGAGATGTGAGAATAGAACTAGGAGGGGAGAGACGGGTAAATCCTTCGCTAGTATGACCTACCTAAACTTATTTGTTATTTAATTGGTCGGTTAGATTATAGGGATAATATGCGGAATGTCAATTAACCCTTGTTTTGTGGCAGTGTTTGAAAATAACATCCAAGAATGTTGAGATAAGAAATGGAGCACATGAGACCATTGAGTCACCAATGATTAATAATCAAGATAATGTGCATCAGGAAGGCAATAATCCTCATGTACACAACAACACTGACCAAATGATAAATGATGAAATTTTTAGGAGCTTTCTGCAATTCGTGAAACATCAGGCAAGAGAGACTCCTGTTCAAAATGCAGGTGGAAACACTGGCAACTCTCGAACGGTCACCGCTAAGCAATTCAAAGAGCTGGGACCACCGAAGTTTTTGGGAAAGCCAAAACAACTTAAGGCAGAGATGTGGATAAAGCCGATCACCAAGATATTTGATGTCTTGGGATGCTCCAAGGAGAAAAAGGTTCCCTTTGCCACCTTCGTGTTGCGAGAAGAGGCAGATTATTGGTGAGATTCTGTTAAACGTACTCAACCTGCCGCAGTCAAGATGTCTTGGGAGAAGTTCCAAGAATTGTTCAACAACTAATACTTTCCCGAAAGTATTCGTCACATGAAGGAGGTGGAATTCATCAAACTGAAGCAAAACAATATAACTGTGTCGTAGTACGAGGCTAATTTTTCTGAGTTGTACCGGTTTGCATCCCATTTGGTAGATAATGATGAGCGTATGACGCGGATGTTTCTAAGAGGTTTGAAACCCGAAATACGTTAATACCTCATTTCTCACAAACTTTTCTTGTATTCAGATGTTGTGAATATGGCTCAGTTATTGGAGCACGATAATGAGTCAACCCAACTAAGAGAATGTAGCCGACAAATTGATAATACCAGTGGGAGCAGTCATCGAAGCGATGATAACAAACGTGGAGGAAATCAACATGCCAGAAATGGTAACCACTTCAGTGGTAATCATGGCCAAGATAATAGAAGTGAAAATTTCAAGAAGAGGAGATTCAATAATGATGGAAAGACGTCAGCACCAGCACCCATTGTTAAGGAAGGAGAATGACCACCGATCGTATGCTTCAAATGCAGAGGGGAGGGACATATAAGTCTAAACTGCACGCAGCAACCCAAAGCGTGTTACAATTACGGAAGAGAAGGTCACCTATCCCAATTTTGTCGTGTAGTGAAGTCAAGTCCAGCTAGGATGGAGGCACCAAAGGATGTCCCAAAGAAGTCAAAGCCAGTAGTTCAAGGGAGAGCATTTGTCGTGACCTCCCAAAAATCAGGGAACCCGAACGAGGTTATCACAGGTAAGCTAATCATAAACTCTTGCGAAGTCTATACCTTATTTGATATCGATTCTACCCATTCTTTTATTTCTCCTACTTGCGCTCAACGTTTAAATTTAACTCCGGAGAAATTAGACTTTGACTTATTTGTTGAAAATTCGTTGGGAGAAACCTTCATTACATTCACTGTTTATAAATCTTAATTGATTCAAATCGGCACCCTCACATTACCTGTCTATCTTATCTTCTTGAAAATACTTTCATTTGATGTGATTTTAGGGATTAATTGGTTAACTACTCATCATTCTAAAATTGATTGTTTTTGTAAGGTTGTTAGCTTTCATATTCCTAATCAACCTATTATGCGAATTCAAGCAACCAAACCACTAAAGTCAATTATTGTCATATCAACCCATAAAGCCATTCGTTTATTGAAAAACGGATGTCAAGATTTCTTAGCCCATGTCACGGATTTAAACAAAAATACGTCAGATTTGAATGATATTTCTATTGTTAATAAATTTCCTGATATATTCCTTGAAGAACTTCCTGGCCTACCCCTAGAGCATGAAATCGAGTTTTGTATTGACCTTGAACCCGATACAAAACCCATTTCCAAAGCCCCATATCGAATGGCTCCTATTGAACTTCAGGAGTTAAAAACCCAACTGCAGAAGTTGTTAGACATCGATTTCATTCATCCTAGTACGTCTCCTTGGGGTTCTCCTGTTCTATTCGTAAAGAAGAAAGATGGGAGTATGCGACTTTGAATTGATTATCGGGAGTTAAATCATGTCACCGTCAAAAATAGGTACCCGTTGCCTCGCATTGATGGCCTGTTTGACCAGTTGCAAGGCGCCAAATTCTTTTCAAATATCGATCTTCATTCCAGATATCATCAGTTAAATATTAAAACTGATGACATTCCAAAGACTGCTTTCAGAACTCAGTACGGGCATTACGAATTCCTAGTCATGTCTTTTGGATTGACTAATGCTCCTGTTGCCTTCATGGATATGATGAACCGAGTATTCAAGGTATATTTGGATCATTTTGTGGTTGTCTTTATTGATGACATCCTCATATACTCCAAAAGTCGTGAATATCATGAACAACACTTGAGGCTGATACTCCAAAAGCTTCGTGAAAATAAGCTTTATGCCAAGTTGAAGAAATGCGAGTTCTGGCTTGAGGAAGTAGCATTCTTTGGGCACGTGATATCAAATCATGGAATATCTGTTGACCCAACAAAGATTGAAGAAATTCAAAGCTGGGAGCAACCTAAGACAGTGACCGAAGTACGTAGCTTTCTCGGCTTAGCTGGTTATTATCGGAGGTTCGTGAAAGGATTTTCTCGAATAACTACTCCATTAACTCAGCTGACTCGAAAAGATACAAAATTATGTTGGAGTGAAGAATGTAAGAAGAGTTTTCAAGAACTCAAGAGGAGACTCATTTCAGCACCTGTTCTGACAATATCATCTGGTTCGGAGGGATTTGTCATCTACAGTGATGCTTCAGGCAGAGGGTTAGGATGCATTCTCATGCAACATGGGAAAGTCATAGCATATGCCTCAGGACAACTCAAAGAATATGAGAGAAATTATCCCACTCATGATATAGAGTTGGCAGCGGTCATTTTTATGCTAAAGATCTGGAGGCATTACCTGTATGGGAGAAAGTGGAGATCTATACGGATCATAAAAGCCTCAAATATTTTTTCACTCAAAAGGAACTCAACATGTGACAATGACATTGGCTTGAGCTGTTAAAAGATTACGATCATACCATTCAATACCATCTTGGAAAAGCGAACGTGGTAGCTGACGTGTTGAGTAGAAGATCATATGCGGGTACAAGTGCGATATTGTCAACACAAAGGCCCATTTTGTATGATTTACAAAGGATTGAGATAGAGTTAAAGACTCTAGGGACCCATGTGATGATGTCAGATATACGAGTAGAACCGACTGTAATCGATAAAGTTAAAGCTGCTCAAGCTACAGACCTGGAGCTAATGCGTATGAGGAAGAAAGTGCAAGAAGGTGATATTCCAGAAGTAAGAATCGATGAAGAAGGAATACTATGAGTCAACTCCAGACTTTGTGTTCCTAATGACTCTGATTTAAAGTACAAAATCATGATAGAGGCGCACAACACACCATTTATAATCCATCCTAGGAGTACAAAAATGTATCGTGATCTTCGACATACATTTTGATGGAGCAATATGAAAAGAGAGATCGCGGAATTTATCTCAAGGTGTTTAACTTGTCAACGTGTCAAGGCGGAGCATCAAGTGCCAAAAGGTCCATTGCAACCACTTGAAATTCCAGAATGAAAGTGGGAGCACATTACCATAGATTTTGTTACTGGTCTTCCCAAGGTTTCTCAAGGCATAGATGCAATTTGTGTCATTATTGATAGATTAACCAAGTCTGTTCATTTCTTATCTATACGAAAAACTTATTCACTTGAACGTCTTGCTCGTATATACATAAATGAGATTGTAAGACTGTATGGTATGCCAGTATCTATAGTTTCTGATCGAGACCCAAGATTTACTTCACAATTTTGGGTTAGTTTGCAGAAAGCTATGGGCACGAATTTACGATTCAATTCGGCATATCATCCTCAAACGGATGAGCAGTCGGAGAGGACTATTCAAACTCTTGAAGATCTATTAAGACTCTGTGTCCTAGACTTCAAAGAAAGTTGGGATAAGTTTTTACCATTAGTAGAATTCTCCTACAACAATAGTTATCAAGAATGTATAGGTATGGCTCCATTCGAGGCGTTGTATGGACGCAAGTGTCGTTCTCCAATATGCTAGGACGAGGTGGGTGAATCAACGTTGTTGGGACTAGAGTTGGTACGCATGACTACGAAAAAGATTTAAATGATCCGAAAACGAATAAAAACCTCTCAAGATCGACAAAAGACTTATGTTGATCTTCATCGAAGGGATGTGGAATTCAATATTGGAGAGCATGTGTTGTTACGTGTTGCTCTATGGAAGGGAGTTACGAGATTTTGAAAGAGAGGAAAGCTCAATCCTCGATTCATTGGCCCATTTAAAATCCTCGATCGAGTAGGAACTGTGGCTTATAGACTCGCCTTACCGCCTAGTATGTCTCGTGTTTATAATATTTTTCACATATCTATGTTACGTAAATATGTGGAAGACCCGAACCACATTATTGAATTAGAACCAGACGAGATAGAGGAAGATTTAATGTATGAACAGGAACTTGTTAAAATTTTGGATAAGAAGAAACATATTATACGCTCCAAGGTTATAAGTTAAGTCAAAGTTTTGTGGAGAAACCACGATGTTGAGGAAATGACTTGGGAGTTGGAATCTGAAATGAAATCAAGGTATCCTCACCTCTTCTACATATCAGGTACGTACACCAATTTTGAGGATGATATTTCACAAGAAGGGAAAGTTGTAAGACCCCAACTTTTATAAATAAAGAATAATTTTCTTTAAATATCATTTTGAATATTATGGTAAGGATTTGATATAATGTTATAGTTGTGGATAATATTTATAAATTTTGCAAAGTAAGCAAGTTGTCATAAAATATTCGATTGGTCGGGGAATATTCGTTTTAATAGAGAATATTCGTACGACGACACAATCACTGGTGGACCCCACAAGGGAATTTTTGTCAGAGTTAGAAAATGACATAAATATCTTTTTATAAAAATAACGGCGAAAGTTTTACCGTTAACTGTTGAAATATCTGGTGATAAAAGTACAGTAATACGCGTGGTTGCGTAGTAGCACTCGGTATTGTACAGTATCTTTGATTATTGATGCTTACGTGAGAAGTCACTCAGTTTTATTCAATTATTGCCACAGTAATTGCTACATAGTATCTAACGTTATTGATTCAATTATTGTCATAATATTTTATATTATTAAATCAATAATTGAGACGACAAAGTTATTCATATTATTATTTGCATTATTGAGAATGTCTATAAAGTTCTATCGAGGAAAGGGGTTTGGTCACCTATTTGCGCGCTAATAAGGAGAAATTCTTATCGGAAAGCTCACTCTTTCCTGGGAATGATCTGGTTGTTAATATTATGAGTTATAATATTAATAATGAATGTTATTAAAAATGTGTTTTGTGAAGCTAAGTGAATTGAGATAAAAAAAAATAGTGGGTATTTTATGAAGTATTTGTTGTAAGTTTAGCTTATTATATGGACCCCCACTTACTCATTTTTCAAAATCGTCAGAGTAAGTTATCTCGCTTATATATATATATATATATATATATATATATATATATATATATATATATATATATATATATATTAAGTTTTGTTTTTTATGAAAATAGAATATATTATATTTTATTATGCATAGTGTTTGTATAGTGTCTGCATAGTGTTTGCATAGTAAAATCAGGAAAATCAGATGTCGAACGCCCGTGAATATTTTTTTCCCACTATTTTCTAAATAGTATCCTTCCATTCTCCTATAAATAGGATGCTTAGTTTAGAATTGAAAATCACACTAGAATCAGAGAATTCTTCTTTTAAAATATTGAGCCTATTTCTTTTGAGTTTAAGGAAGCTTTGAGCATAGAAAATAGTATAACTTTTCTTCAAGAATATTCCCACCCTACCAGTCAGAAATACTCTCCTTTTAAGGTAAGGGATATTATTTTTATTCAATATTCATAAGAAATAATATTTTCTTCCATACTCTGTAGTATGTAAGTAATATTATTTCGTTTCAGATTCCGAATTCTACACTCATTTTATTAAAGGATTGCTTATATACTCCTTGAAATTAGTAGAATATCCTTAAAATTTGCGTTTCATCTAGTATCTTTTCACGAAAATATTATTCTGAACATTCTTGATAATTTTTAATCTTCATGTCAAAGTACTATTCACGGGGTACTATTCTAAAAGTACTATTCATGGGGTACTATTCACTCGGGTACTATTCACCCGGGGTACTATTTATGACAAAAATTAATTTTTTTCTGTTCAAATCATTTTTGATACAATATTATTCTTGAATTTTACTCCACAAAGTAGTATCACATTGACAATTTGGACATTATTGAATTCTTGATAAATTGAATTATAAATCTTTAAAATTTATCCTTGCTCTCATTTAATTAAATTCTTATATCATTATCATCATCCTCATGCTTATATTGTGATGAAAGTCATCTTTGGCCCGTAGTGCATAGATGGACTGTTGATTGGTATGATTATGACCAGGGATTATTCAGTATAATCATGACCTGTAATGTTACAAATCGTATAAGTCCTCATTGGCCCGTAGTGCATTGATGGACAGTTGTTGGCATGATCATGACCACTGGTGATACTAACGAATATCCTTGGCCCGTAGTGCATGGATAATTCGATGATGTGATAATAATGAATATCCTTGGCCCGTAGTGCATAGATAATTCAAAGATGTGGATTATTTATTGTCGAGTCTCAAATGATAAAATTGATGATAAACTTTTAAATCATGAAGATAGTAGATATCATGCTCTACTTGACTCTTCTAATGGATTGTTTGTTCCAATCGTAGTTAAACTTGTTGTTTATTGTATTCTATCGCTTTAACACCGTTTGAAGGCTAACGATAATTTATTCTCGCATTATCTTAGTCATAATATTTCTTACTGGGCTAGTTGAGCTCACCCTTTTGCTTTCATTGTTCTCTTCAGAAAATGAGAACGTTGCCGGGACTAGTCGGGGAACGGAGTGACGGTCCGAGATGGTGGTCGTAGTAGTCCTCACTATTCTATGAAATAGTGTAAAAATAAATGTAATGAGAACTCCTTTTGAGGTTGGATATTGTTTATGAGACAATATTCGTGTAAAAACTCTCATCTACGCTTTTGTCGTATTGTATAAATGAAGTTTGCATTTAAATTTTGTTCCATGTATTTGGCGACTCAGAATGGGTGATGTATACCTATTTTGGGGGCGTCACATAATTTGGGCGGGAATTTTTAGGGGCAAATTTGATTTGGACGGAAATTTTTAGTGTTAGATGAAATGTGAGCCTTTAGATTAAGTTGGAAGAATTAAGATGAAATCTTAATTGTCATTGTGCTTTGTCAAATGAAAGATTCAAAATGGGTTCTGTTTTATTATATAGATATATATGTTTCCTTCAGCAGCTAGGTTATTTGGCCTTCCTGTCTGCCTGGGAAGTGGAGGTGGCGTTGCAGCGCCAGGATTATGCTTGGAAGAGGCGCTGCAGCACCAGGTCAACATCTCTGGACAATAAGTGGCGCTGCAGCGCCAGTTTATGAAGGAACTAGGGCGTTGCAGTGCTGCATACTATTAAGCTGGCAAGGAAGGGGTGCTGCAGCGCCAAGATTAAGCTTGGAAGAGGCGCTGCGGTGCCAGTGCAAGGAAATTGACCTTTTTGCCTCTGAAAGCTGGAAATAACTTAATAAGCCCTGCAAAATATATATTATGCAAAGTAATAATAAAATACTCTAAAAGCGATATAAAATACGACGAACAAGCAACTTCTTAAGCATTAAAGGATCCGAGTCGCGGGTATAAAACTCACTCATCACAAACAGTTGAGTGTGTTATGCATAACATCAGATACGGTAGGCTGATCACCTATTGTACTTGAACATCATAGATTATCAGTGTAATACTGTAAATTATAGCAGGAGTTCATGGTCCAAAGCGACTACTCACTATTCCATATTCATTAACTTGGAATTATTGAAATCGTTGGATTCTTTTACTAATTCTTGGTCCACAGTGACACCCAGTGATATCTATTTATTCACTTGAATTGTTGAAATCTTTAAATCCTTTAATAACTTCTTGAACCGTAGTGGTTCTTTATTGACTTCAAAGAATAGAATTGGAACTATTGATGATTGTTTTGTTCACAATATTTTTATTTAAATTTCTGAGTCGTTATTTATCGTTTTACCCTTGAGATTAAGAACCTTACATATACACCTGTATACATTTATTATTATATTACTTGCTGAGCAAATTTGTTGCTCATCCTTGCTTCCCTTAAACCTTTTAGTTAGGACAGAGCAAGGTGGAACCTTAAGAAACGGCAAGAGAAAAGGTAATGCTATAGAGTAGCTTTATACTTCTATGCTAGGATTTTATCCTTATGTTGTTTTAAGACTTAATTTATGTTATGTATTAAGTTATGTTTTGGATTATGTTGTGAAGTGTATTAGTACTAGTTTCATGACTTGAGACAAGAATATTTATATTATATCAATGTAAATTATTCTATTATTCTATTATTTGAGATTTTAATTTGCTATTAGAATTAGATCATGAAACATCGAATTCAAAATACGAGAGTCAAAATTTGGGGGCGTCACAATACTCTCCTCCTCTTGTGCCTCAAATTTGTTCAACTATAAACTTAGGCACCAACCTTCACTGACCCACCCACTTTTTTCTAATCTAAAAGCTGTTTGGTTACATTATGGTGTATCCCAACAAGCAAGAGCATAGGTACAGTGTGCAACATATGCATAGATATTAGATATAGATATATAAAGTATAGAGAGAAAGATACAGAGAAATATATATAGGAATTCATTTCTTAACCAACCTAGCTAGATTGGGATAAACATGTTTTTTTAAATTGAGTTAAAAATGAAGTGTTAGTGGGAATGGAATCATTAAATCAATGAATTAACAGTAATCGTGTGAGACCACAGAAGAGGTGTGTCCAGAAACAACTAGATTTAGTTGTGTTGTTTTCTTAATCATTAGGGTGAAACTTTACCAACTTAAAAGTTGAGTACTCCCTGTATCATTTCATTTGACATGGAAACGCAAACCTTGGACATGGGAAATTTCAACAAAGCTAAGTGTGTCAAATCCAAATGCTCATATGTTTCCATGGATAAAATAAATTTTAAAGAAAATCTAGAGGAGCAAATATACTACTCTCATTAATAATAGTATCTTACTAGGGTCTCACACATTAAAGGTAGCAATCTTTCTCCTCTGTTTTTTTTCCTGCACTGCTGTGTACATGCATAAATGAGAAAGGTCTTATCAAATCAAAATATAAAAGAGAGAGACCCCTCAATAAAAATAATAAATTAAAATTTAAAATTTTAGAATGTTACTAGTATGCTAAATGAAATGAAACATGTTACAAAGATTGTAAATAGAATTTAATGAACAAGTTCTTTGTAGGGAAGTAGTACTTTGACGAATAAGTTAACTTATTCATGTAGTTTTTATTGATGCCCCCACCAACTTACAGAAATTCAAGCAAATTTTGTGATTAATTTGTTGTCAGAAATTTACACATGTTTTTTGATTAAGCTGATGAATCATTTTACTTTTTACTGCCAAATGCAAAAACATAATGATACTTTTAGAAGGTGAGCATGGAGAATCAAATAAAGTAACCTGATAAAAAAAGTTCAGAATGTTAGTAAAAATGAATGAATGGATCTCAACCAAAATAAGTATAACCATGAAAAGACACACGTAACAAAATGTATATATGCGTGTCTATGTCAGGAAGCATTTTCGATAACTTGCCTAAAGCTTGGTAAATATGACACATTTTACCTCATTCTATTTTAGGGTTATTATCAAATTTCATCTTATGTAGAATTGTTGAATTTATATTTTTATCGAGCTGTGTATTTGCATACATGTTGTTTTTGGTCAATCTTATTTTTCCTGCACCTGCTCTTTAACTATTTGTTTTGGTATGATCGAAAACAGACGTTACCACCAGTACCATATTTAGTTTTTCACCTTTTGAAACTTAATTTATTTGTAGCAAGAGATTTAACTCCTTTAATTAATCGATTTAATTGGAAGCCCTTTTTGGGTTATATATATATAGAAAAAATAATTTGTTTTGTTTATTTTTCCATTAATCATGGATACAAATTAAAATTTTTGTTGTATTGATTGCTGTATTTTATAAGGGAATTGCACTCAGTAGTAGTTTTAGTACACAAATTTTAGTACATTGGCTTGTTGTTTTATATGTTCATTTTCCGTCTATATCTTCGGTTGGAGAGGAACCAATAGCTTTATTTTTCTTCTTAACTTCTTTAATATAATTTTGCTTCACTGTAGTGGCTTCCTCTCAAATAAATAAATAATGATTTGTATAATAAATGAAAGTAAGGGTCAAATTTAATATGTACGTATACCACAACTTCAGTGCCTTAAACAGATAGGCTCCCTTAAGAGTTATCATTAATAATGCCAGAATAATTATTGAGTTAGCGTCATATAGCAAGTTATACATTGCTTTGCACTTATTTTATTTACTAGAGACCTTCAACCAAGTTATCGTTCTAAGGTTTAGTAACACATAATGACAGCTCATGCAGCGACCATGAAAAGCAAAGGCGGAAGTGGACCATCTTATTTGACCTTTTGAGAAAACCACAAGGATCCCATGCATGGAAAGTCGAGGAAGAGGTTGATGATGCAAATAATGCAATCTGAATCCTATATGTGTGTATATATGTGGGTAATCAGATAGAATTCCAAATAAACATTTTTATTATCAGTCGACGTCTCCAATTCCCAGAATTATTTTATTGACATTGTATGTAGTAATTTTTTTGATTTTATCTTGTTTATTTTAGTTTCAGTATATTGAAGTACCTAAGCATATCTATATCCCAAAATTGAGTGTTTGAAGTTATTAATGCATATTTTTCCTTTGTTAAAACTTGAAAGTACATAACCATTAACTGTTTGGATGTTATTTTGAAACTTCTAAATTGCTGGTTAATAAGTTTGGCATGTGCAGGTTCATATACTTATTTTTTGGCCTTGGTGTAATTGTCTTCGTCATATCTTGTTTCGGTTGCATTGGAGCAGCAACACGAAATAGATGATGTCTGTCTTGCGTATCCTTATTGCTCATTTATCCCTTCAATGATTTAAGTTTAATAGTACTATAAATGAGAGGGTAATCATGACAAATTTTATATGTAATGCGAGACCTACACCATAACTATTTGTATTTGTACTACAGTGATGATTTATGGTGCTCACACATTCTCTTTGTCGATTCAGTTTATGCGAAACCTGTTGGTCATCATTATTTCCTCGTCCATTTAATGTCCGCTCCTTGAATTTTCTTCAGTCCAGCCTTTTGAATTTCGCCTGTTCTTTTTCCTTGCTACCTCTTCTCCTTTTTTTGGCTATAAAAAGACATCAATACTACAAAGAAAGACACACCACAAATCAATACACTCTCATCCGATAGTTCAAACTGAGAGAGAAAAATGTTTTTTAAGCTTAGGAAATAAAGACAGAAAGATAGTTCAAATAAAAGGGTATTTTATTTGAGTTTCATCACATAGTTATTGTGGTGAATTAGTTTGAGTTTGTACTCAAATTAAGATATCTTTGTATTATCTCAGTTTATTATAGTGAATTGTTCGGAGTTTGTCCCGTGATTTTTACCTCTTAGTTTTATAGGGTTTTCCACGTAAAATCTTTGTGTCTCGTGGTTGGATATTTTTCTACTTATTATTTTTTGCATGATTATTATTTTGGTGGAACTGCAAATTTAATCTGTTTGGCATGTGCTGATATTTTATTTGTCTAAGTTATCAAAGACAACAATATTTGGGAGATGATTTTTTTCCCAATAACTGGCATCAGAGCTAAGGTTATTTGCTCGGTTGTTTTTGATAAATTTTATGGAGGAATCAGTAGGAGCCATGATTAAATTGACCTCTTCAAATTTTTCGATCTGGAAGCCCAAAATGGAGGATATCCTTTATTGCAAGGATCTGTATTATCCGTTGGAGCTCAAGGGAAAGAAGCCCGCGGATAAAGTTGAGGCTGATTGGAATAAAATGAATAGGAAGACTATTGGTCACATCCAGGAGTGGATTGATCAAAGTGTATTCCACCATATTTCGCAGGAGACGGATGCTCACAATTTATGGACAACACTAGAGTCTATGTACGATAAGAAGAATGCACAAAATAGAACTTTTGTCATTCAAAAAAATTTGAATTTAAAGTACAAGGACGGGAGCAGTGTGTCGGAGCATATGAGTGAGTTCCAAGGTTTAGTGAACCAGCTGTCCACCATAAAGTTGAATCTTGATGATGAGATTCAGGCTCTTTTGCTTCTCAGTTCATTGCCAAATAGCTGGGAGACTTTGGTGGTGTCTCTAAGTAATTCAGCTCCAGAAGGAAAAATGACTATGCAGATGGTCAAGGACGGTCTTCATAATGAGGAGACAAGGCGAAAGGAGCAAGGCGTAAATTTTGAGATACATGCTCTTGTCAAAGAGAACAGAGGCAAAAGCAATTTTAGGGGATCTAACAGAGGAGATAAAAGTCGTAGCAAAAGTAAAAATCATAGGAGAAAGTCAAAGACCAGACAAGGTGAAACGTATAGATGCTTCCATTGTAATAAGGAAGGTCATTACAAGAGAAGTTGCAGAATCTGGTTAGACAAGCAGAAAAATGGCTAGCAGGGAAAAGCTGAGGAGAAGAACACTGCAGCCACAGTCACCGAAGATGTTGTGATTCTTTCATTTATGGAAGAAGAATGCTTGTATGTTGATGATCAGAAAGTTGATTGGGTGGTTGATACTGGTGCCTCATATCATGCTACACCTAAGAGAGAATTTTTCACAACTTACAAAGTTGGAGACTTTGGGTACGTGAGAATGGGAAATATTGATCAGTCCAAGATTATTGGAATTGGTGATGTTTGCATTCAGAAAGGTGTTGGTTGCACTATTACCTTGAGGTATGTTAGACACGTTCCTGATTTACATCTCAACTTGATTTCTGGCATGGCCTTGGACAGAGAAGGCTATGAGAATCACTTTGGCAGTGGAAAATGGAAGCTTACCAAGGGCTCTATGATGATTGCAAGAGGTGTTGCTTGTTGTTCGTTGTACAAGACTCATGTGAAAGTGTGTTCTAGTGAATTAAATGCAGTTGAGGATGACTCTTCACCAAACTTATGGCATAAGAGGCTTGGCCACATGAGTGAGAAAGGATTGCAGTTATTAGCAAAAAGGTCACTCATTCCTTTTGCTAAAAGTATTATTTTTAGCCCTTATGATTATTGTTTGTTTGGGAAATAACATAGAGTTTCTTTTAGTAGTTCAGCTAAAAGAAAATTAGAGCTACTAGAAAGAGTATATTCTGATGTATGTGGACCCATTGAGGTTGAGTCTTTGGGTAGGAATAGGTACTTTGTTACCTTTATTGATGATGCTTCGCGGAAGGTGTGGGTATTTTTGTTAAGAACAAAAGACTAAGTATTTCAACATTTTCAGAGTTTTCATGCTATGGTTGAAAGGGAGACTAGAAAATCATTGAAGTGTCTTCGTACTGACAACGGAGGGGAATACACTTCAAAAGAGTTTGCTGAATATTGTAGTACACATGGCATTCGGCATAAGCAGACTGTTCCTGGTACCCCACAACATAATGGTGTGGCTGAGAGAATGAACCACACTATTATTGAGAGAGTGCGATGCATGTTGAGAATGGCTAAACTGCCTAAGTTATTCTGGGGTGAAGCTGTTCGTACTACTTGTTACCTGATTAATAGATCTCCATCAGCACCGTTGGATTTTTAGATTCCAGAAAAGATTTAGAGTGGTAAGGATTTGTCTTATTTTTATTTGAGAGTATTTAGGTGCAATGCTTTTGCACATATCCCCAAGGAACAAAGATCAAAACTTGATGACAAGTCTACTCCATGTGTGTTTGTTGGTTATGAAGATGCAGAGTTTGGATAGCGGTTATGGGATCCAATGCAGAAGAAATTATTCAGGAGCAGAGATGTGGTGTTTCATGAGCACTAGAATTATGAGCATTTTGATAATGCTACACAACCCAGAGATAATAGAGTTCCAGACCTCAGCAAAGTTCTATCTCTAGTACAAAATGCCATAGTTGGAAAAGGAGGTCAGAATGAAGATATGACTGATACAGATTTGCACGATGGTGATGAGTCAGATGCAGAGAGTGTTGATCAGGGGGATCAACCTGACATTGAAGAACCTCAGCTAAGAAGATCTACTATAGAACGTGTGCCATCAGTCAGATATCCTTCATCTGAATATCTTTTAGTTGCTGAGGAGGGGGAGCCAGAGGATTTTTAGGAAGTCAAGACTCATAAGGAGAAAAGCAATTGGCTGAGAGCTATGCAGGATGAGATGAATTCTTTGCACAAGAATCACACCTATGAGTTTACTACACTTTCGAAGGGCAGGAAAGAATTGAAGAACAAATGGGTGTTTAATCTTAAGAAGGATGGTGTAAAACTAGTGAAGTACAAGGCTCGATTAGTCGTCAAGGGTTTGCTCAAAAACAAGATATTCACTTCGATGAGATTTTTTCTCCAGTTGTGAAGATGAATTCTATTCGAGTAGTGCTGGGATTAGTAGCTAGTATGGATCTTGAGCTTGAAAGGTTGGATGTGAAGACTACTTTTCTTCATGGTGATTTGAAGGAAGAAATCTACATGGAACAACCAGAGGGATTTGAAGTTAAAGGGAAAGAACACTTGGTTTGCAAGTTGAAGAAAAGTTTGTACGGCCTGAAACAAGCCCCAAGGCAGTGGTACATGAAATTTGATTCATTTATGATGGATCAAAGTTACAGTAGAACAGTTGCAGATCATTGTGTGTATGTTAAAAGGTTCCCGGATGGTAACTTTATTATTCTGTTGCTATATGTAGATAATATGTTGATAGTTGGGCAGGATGCTGATATGATTCGCAGGCTCAAGGGTGAGTTGTTCAAGTCCTTTGATATGAAGGACTTAGGTCCAGCTAAATAGATTTTGGGTATGAAGATTGTTCGTGACTGGAAATCCAAGAGGTTGTGGTTATCACAAGAGAAGTATGTTGAGTGGGTGCTTGCAAGGTTCAACATGAGTGATGCTAAACCAGTTAGCACACCATTGACTAGTCATATTAAGTTGACAAAGTGCATGTGTCCTTCTACCAAGAAAGGGAGAGATGATATGGCAGCAGTTCCCTACTCCTCTGCTATAGGGAGTTTTATGTATGCAATGGTTTGTACGCGGCCAGATATTACTCATGCAGTTGGCGTTGTGAACAGTTATTTGTCAAATCCTGGTAGAGAATATTGGGAAACAGTTAAGTGGATTCTCAGATACTTGAAAGCTACTTTCAGTTTGTGTTTGGGTTTTGGTAGTACGAGTCCAATCTTGGAGGGTTTTACTGATGCAGACATGACAGGTTCTGAAGAGAAGAAGTCTACTTCGGGGTATCTGTTTACTTTTGTAGGGGGAGCAGTATCATGGCAGTCCAAGTTACAAAAGTGTGTTGCTTTGTCTACAACTGTGTCAAAATACATCACTACTACTGAAGTAGGCAAGGAGATGTTGTGGTTAAAACGGTTTCTCCAAGAGTTGGGTTTAAAATAAGATGAGTATGTGGTTTATTGTGATAGTCAGAATGCAATTGACTTGACCAAAAATGCCACATATCATAATCGGACCAAGCATATTGATGTTCGTTATCACTGGCTTCGAGATGTGATGGAAAAAGAATTGATGAAAGTGAAGAAAGTTCATACCGACGAGAATCTCTCAGACATGTTGACAAAAGTCGTCACTCGCAACAAGCTGGAATTTTGCAAGGAATTGCCCGGGATGGACTCCAAGTGATGGGGTCACAGAGATTACCTCCTCTAATGGGTTCGGAGGGGGAGATTGTTGGTCAACATTATTTCCTCACCCATTTAATGCCCGCCCCCTGACTTTCTTCAGTCCAGCCTATTGAATTTCGCCTGTTATTTTTCCTTGCCACCTCTTCTCCTTTTTTTGCTATAAAAAGGCAGCAATGCTGCAAAGGAAGACACACCACAAATCAATACACTCTCATCCGAGAGTTCAAAGAGAGAGAGAAAAAGTTTTTTTAAAGCTTAGGAAATAGAGAGAGAAAGATAGTTCAAATAAAATGGTATTTTATTTGGGTTCCATCACATTGTTATTGTGGTGAAGTAATTTGAGTTTGTACTCAAATTAAGATATCTTTGTATTCTCTCAGTTTATTATAGTGAATTGTTCGGAGTATGTCCCGTGATTTTTACCTCTTAGTTTTAGAGGGTTTTTCACGTAAAATCTTGGTGTCTCGTAGTTTGATATTTTTCTACATTTTTTGCATGGTTATTATTTTGGTGGAACTGCAAATTTAATCTGTTTGGCATGTGCTAATATTTTATCTGTCTAAGTTATCAAACACAACAGAATATGGGAGGTGATTTTTTCCCAACAAAACCTACACATGCTCTTTGTCAATTCAGTTTACTCTCCCCCCCTTGCATTTTCTTGCTGTAAATATTGGTTATACGAGGGGAAGAAACTTAGACGAAACTATAAACAAATTTTACAGGTTACGAAGGAATACTGTCCAATCATTTTCCATGACGATTTCATCCTTACCAAAGAAATGGTTAATATGTTTACTCTAGTTTCTTATGTGTATATATTTGTTGTTTAATTATATTGGATCCATTATGTGCTCACACATGCTTATATCATCTTTAATCCTTATATATAGAATTTTTGTAATTCTGACTCTATAGTCCAACTTATTCGGCTATTCAAGGTACAATAATTGAGAAAAGAGTTATTAACCTCACTCTAGATGAGTTCCATTCCTACAAGACTTAGAGGGAGCCAACAAATGTAACAAGTTTATAGTTACATATATGTTTTCTGGTTTATAAGGGTACATGAGTTCCAAAATATATAGTATAAATTAAATCATTACTCATTCTTGTGTTCTGGAAATGTTTGTATAGGTTGGTAAGCCTCTGTTGAGACAAACAAAAGATGGGAAAATTTTCGAGTGGAAGGTTGAAAATGATGATCATCTATGTACGTTGTAAGGCGTATTTCAGAGCGTTGAACATTCTTTAGGTTTCAATATTAAGTTAAAGTTTGATGACAAGATAATGTACAAATTCTTTATGTAGTGTTTTAGGTATGCTTGCTTGTTCTAGTCTAGTGTACTTACGAAAGTTGATCTTTGAAGCTAAATTTTGTGTATTTTTTTCTCTTACCATGGCAATGGTATCTTTTGATTTGAATATATATTTTATGGGCCAGGTGGTATTTGAGTATGCCAAAGAAAGACCTATTATATCCTCAAGTTTAATCCAATATGGTGCAACACAGTTGCTGAGGAAGTTGCAAAGTTCCTACCCTGTAAGTTCATGTAGTGTTTCAAGCATGCTTTGCACATTAATTGCATATAGATTTAGAAGGAGTCCATAGTTACTTGCTCTATATATGCTTTGTTTATAATTAATGGTTATTATCATTTTATATATGAGATATTTTTACTAAGAACGTATTGTTATATATCTTTGCATTTCATTAGAAATTGACTTTTAGATTTGCAATCTGTTAGGGTTGAATTGATGAATCATGTCAGGAGTTAACATGGAATCCAAACAACTTTATCCTTTGCTCTCCAATTGAATTAATGAGGGATCACTTTGATTTTTTTAGTGACTTGTTTCTGTAATATAAGTTACCGCCACAAGATGGAGTTTCTAGTAAGTAATTGATGTAGTAAAAGATTTTTTTGTAGTTGTTATATATCTTGTTTGCTTTAAATTCCAGGTATTCTTCATCACTAATGGTGTATGGATTTCAAATTTATATTGATCCAAGGAGGAAAATCATTGGATTGGGCGATAAAGTTGTGCTTGGAAGGCAGCTTGATGCAGAGAATGAATTATTTATGGGGTCAAAAACATTTTAAAAAATATAGTTGATTATAAAGATAATGAATGATCATGATTTTATTTAGTTAATACTATTTGACTTTTTTTTTGTATTTTGACCATAATTTGTCATGATGTCATTGAGCTACAATTTATTTTATTTGTAAAATAATTTTGATCTTCGTAACATAACAGGATTGTCAATAATGAATTTGGCAATGATACAATCAAAATCTATTTTGTTACCAAACGAGAACGTATAGTATCGTTGCCAATCGACAACAACTTTCGTTGCTCTCGAAAAATAATTAACATCGAATAATATCGTAGTTAATTGATCAACATTATCTATAAAAAAGCCAACGACAATGAGTAATCTCGTTGTAAATTTATATATGATTGGTTTATTTTACACATTTAGCAACAAATTAACAATGTTACTAAAATGTATACAATCAACAACGAAAACTAGTTAAGGCAGTAATTTTCATATTGTTTAACAACGAAAAATATCGTTGGCAAATGTGTATCAAACGCAACAAAATTCAACTTCGTTGACAAAAAAAGATATTTTCATTGTTAATTAGAAGGATTTTGCAATGAAAGTTTTTTTTAGTAACAATTTCTTATTAAATTTGCAACAATACATTTCGTTGCTAAATGATCTATGCTTTTACACGAAACCAACTTTCGTTGCGAAATATCTCACTTTCTGCAACGATCAAAATAATTTCGTTGCTAGAAAATTAGCAATGCTCATTGCGCAACGGATGGTCCAACGACCAAAAAATCGTTGCAAATGACATTTAACAACGAAATTTCATATATTTAGCAACGAAAATTGGTTGTTGTCGAATCGCCATTTTTTGTAGTTTAAGTATCGATCAAAATGGAATATCCTCCAGACTCAGCGGATAACGAGGACGTTGAAGTGGCCAACTAGTTGGTTCTCAGGGAAGTCATCTGTTTTACTTTAGCCATTAAGAACAATGTGTAGTTTAAGGGCGTGTTTTGAATTTTTTTTTTTTTGTTTTATTTGGTACTTGAGTATATTATGTTACTAGATTTGCATTTTAGAGAGTATGTTTTTAGGATATCTTGAGCAATATTTTGATTGAATTCAATTATGGCTGAAAAAAAACTTTTGTGAAATTACGAAGCATGAAATAGTTTATATTTTGCCTTTTTAATTAGTTTTACGTTGTTTGTGTTCCTTTTGAATTTAAAAGCATATATCCATCTATTTAACTAGTTGGGGCTTAGAAAAAGTTTATATGGTTAAATGCTCGTGGGAGATATCATTGAAACTCTAAAAATCTTATTTAAGCATCATTCAATGTTAAAATTAGGCACTCACATAAGTTTGGGGGAAATCTCGGGTTATTTGAACTTTTTTGAAATTTTGAAGCTTCCTGAGTTAAAATAATGCATCATGTGGTGGGTTGAGATGGAGAGTAAAATGCACTCAGCTATAAACACATGTAGAGAATGAGATGGAGCGTAAAACGCACTCGTTCAATGGGAAGTGAGATAAAGTATAAAATGTACTCACTAAAAAGAAATTTAAAAAATTGTGTTTTTGAAATTCTCAGGAAGAGTTCAAGCGTGCTTAAATGTTTTAAATATCCTTTTGATTATCTAAATATATGTTTTGCCGTAATTAGAAGAGATTGATGTGAAAAAGTAAGTTTATAGAGTTGATTTGAAAATCTTGTATGAAGTATTTGATTAAATGATTTATTTTGAGTTTTGGCTAGTTTGAACATTTGGATGCACACAAGCACTTAAAGTATCATTAATAGGTGTGAAACTGATGTTTAGGTTAAAATTTTAAGCTTACATGTTCTTGAAAATTTTGCTTGATTTATCGTTTTAATGAAATTTTTGAGGCTAATATTTCAATTCGTATTAATTCATTATTCGAGGTAGTTGCTATTCAGAATTAGTTTTTATAGTTTTTTTATTTTTATTTTGCTTGAGGACAATCAAATGTTTAATTTTGGGGGTATTTGATAAGTGAATTTTGTACATGTTATTAATTATCATTTAACTTGATAATTTGTGAGTTGTTAATTATTTTAAGTTATTTTTATATGTTTATATGTGCTTTTATTATTTTTATGTTTATTTTGTAGGAATAAGTAAGGAAAGGCAGTTCGAACATCTTTTGGATTAAAATATGCAAACAACGGCAAGAAGGAAAAATGGAAGGGCCTTTGGTGCCAAGTGTGGCATGATTTTTTTGGGTTGAAACTTAGATTTTATTACAGAGCTCCCCGGAGCCTTGATTTGATAAGTGGCGCGTCCCGTGGTGTTCTGTCGCAGGAAACCAAAAATAAATTCTTATTGCGAACAATATTTATTTATTGGGAACAATGAATAGTCTAAGTTCTATGCTATGTAAACCAAAAATGATGGGGTTTTAGAATATTATTTATCAAAGTAAACTAATACGTAAATAACGAAAAATAATCTAACGAAATAAATCAAGAATACAAACTTTGGATTAAGTCAACTTCCATCTCAGAACCTTACACTAATAATTGACTCAAGCATAATCAATTATTATCTTGAATAACACATTCGGAATTACTTATGTGTCTTTCCTTAATAATAGTTAGATAGAAACAAGCGATCTAAATAACCCTAACTACTAAACAACTTTAGACAAGTGCTAAAAGTTTAATCTAGTAGCAGCTTTAAGAATTAGAAAAATTGATGAAACTAAACAATACAAGCAGAAGCGGTTGCATTTAATTTAGTTGAGTATTCTTTCGAAGATATAATAATCTCGTGATCTGAAGTCAATTATTAATCTTAGTTGTTTCACAAATTAGAGTGACCAAATAATTACGGATTTGATTTCTAATTTAATAGTAGATTTCAACGAATAATAAGCTAGTATGTATGCTAGTAATTAAACATATCAATGTTAGGTTTGTATATAGCGCGATAATGCAATCAAATGACATAAAAGGTGCAGAAGCGCGATAAAACAGATTTAAAATTTTTCAAACAAACCATCACCATGATCATACTTTGTGCATAATTATCAATTAATAGAAAAGAGAAGGAAATCAAATTCATACCCTTGTAGAAACTAGCTTCTTCAAGTACGTGATGATTTAGTAATATACCCATAAATCGAATATACTTGGGCTTAAATGTTTGTATTCTCGAGTCGTTTAGGAATATCTTTACTGTGTTTATGTGTTGTTTTACAGATTCGGGAGTTGTAGGGGCAATTCTGGGAGTTTCAAGCTGTTAAAGGGCATTTTGGTAATTTCGAATGTACAGCGCCGGGGCGCTCAAGGTAATACATTTCCCAGTACCGGGGCACTAGGCCGTAAGTTTTGTTGACCAGGCTTGCGCGTTGACCATCCGGTTGACTTACTTAAGGGTGTTAATTGATAAGCTTTTTGAAGTTGATTTGGATTACGAGTGCTAGAGTTTGGATGAGGAGTATTTAAAGGCTAGTTGGCTGAGATTAAGAGGAGCCACATAATTGAAGGCTAAGGAAGGAATCAACGACAGATTGCAGATTTTATTTAGAGTTTCCTCTTCTTCATTCTTTCAATTTGTGTAATTCGTTAAGGATGATTTGCAAAAGATTGTTGGTTTTAATTTCTGCTATGAACTAATTTCTTTAATTAAGATTTCAATTGAACCTTTTATGGCTATAAATTATTTATTTGATTTATTCCAAATATTTATGTTGAAGTGAATTATTTATCTTGCTTTGTGTTTATTGATTAATTATTTGGCAAATAATTACCTTGTTACTCTAGAAGGAATTGAAAGAGGAGATCTAGAGTTAGAACTGTGCATGATAACGTGTGACTTAGTTATTTGCATAGTGAATAATTAGGTTTGTGAATTAAATGGAAATATCTGTTCATCGCATATAACACATAAGGAATTGGAATTGAAGGAGTTTAATTCAATTGTTTTGCATAGGAATATAGCAAGATTAATCTGGATTAAATAGAAGTCATTGGATCTCTTGGAAAAGGACTTTTGGCATTTGAGAATTCCTGTTAACAATTTAGTAGGTATAATAATTAGGATAATTAGATAATTGATTTATAGTTCATAATTGGGGATATTGAAGTCTTAATCCTTATTTATCTGAATTCATTCATTCAATCTTAGTTTTGTTTATTTGATTTATTTTAGAATAATCTTCTTTTAATTGTTTAATTTAGTTTTCTTAATTATAAAAATCAGATCTTATGGTTGTTTAAATAAAATTGGATTTATATAGTGCTAGTAGTTGTAATTTATTGATTAGAATTCTCTGTGGGTTCGACACTCTATCTTATCACTTTATTACTTGTTGACCGTGTATACTTGCACATTTGTTTTGATTGTGAAATCGACCAACAAGTTTTTGGCGCCGTTGCCAAGGAACTCTTTATTAATATTAATTCCATATTAGTTATAATCAATTCGGTCTTAATTTAAACGTTACTTATTTTTCTTCTTGTATTTGCAGGAATTCTTTGCGAGTGTATGCACACTAGATCAAGGGCGAAAAAGGAACTTTTTCCTTATACAGACGATATCGAAAGGAAGTTCCGAAAATTGCAATTGAATAGTGCAGGGTCACCTATGGAAGAAAATCTGGCAGAACAAGAAATTCCAGTGAACATGGCAGGGGATGAATAGAAATCGCTTAGGGATTATGCCATGCCGAATGTCACAGATATTCAATCGAGTATTAGGAGAACGACAATCAATGCAAATAGTTTCGAGATCAAACCAGGAACAATTCAGATGCTACAGAATACATGCCAGTTTGGGGGTAGTTCGATAGATGATCCTAATAAGCATATCTTAAGTTTCTTGGAAGTTTGCGACACCTTCAAATTCAACAATGTATCAGATGATGTTGTAAGGTTGAGGATGTTCCCGTTTACCTTGAAAGATAAAGCGCGAAGTTGGTTACATTCTTTGCCTCCTAGTTCAATCACAACTTGGGACGACTTAGCCCAAAAATTTCTGGCGAAGTTTTTCTCGCCAGCGAAATCGGCAAAACTACAGAACGATATTCACACCTTTGCACAGTTCGACTTAGAATCGTTATATGAGGCGTGGGAAAGATTTAAGGATATGCTCCGTAAGTTCCCACATCACAAAATTCCGCAGTGGATGCAGTTGGGGATATTTTGTGATGGTTTGCACGCAACCACAAGAGCCAGTATTGATGCAGCAGCAGGTGGAGTGATCATGTCTAAAAATTTTGATGAGGCATATCAGCTGTTAGAGACAATGGCCAACAACAACTATCAGTGGCCCATGACTAGGTCTAACCCTCCTAAAACACCGAAAAAGTTTGAAGTGGATCCTATGACAGCATTAGCAGCACAAGTGGCTGCAATTGCTAAGAAAATGGAAACATGGAGTCCACCATCCACACAGCAGGTAGCAATGGTTTGTGAATTATGTGATGGGGGTCATGCTACGGAGCAATGTGGCATAAATTCTGAATCAGCTCAGTTCGTAGGGAGCTATAATCAATGTACCCAACCGTATCTGAACCAAAACGCATATAATCCGAGTTGGAGAAATCATCCGGGATTTTCATGGAGTAACAATCAAGCTCAAGCTCAAGCACCTAGACAACAAAACACATCCGGATTTCAAAATCAGACTCAACAACAACCAGAGAAGAAATCAGGTTGGGAGGAAGCCTTGGAAAAATTCATTAGGGCTACTAACAAAAAGAACGAGGAATAAGACAAGCTATTGAATCAAGACGATATGAATATGAAAAGCCAAGGTGCATCGATAAAGAATCTAGAAAATCAATTGGGGCAGATAGCACATGCATTGAACAACCGTCCACATGGAACACTCCCTAGTGATATAGAGATAAATCCGGGCAGAGATGAGCATTGCAAGGCTGTGATTTTACGCAGTGGAAAGGATTTGCAAGAGACAGTTAAAGATAAGGAAAAAAGGGACAACGCAATAGCTGAAAAAGAGGAAGTTGTGGAAACCAGAAAATGTCAAGATGAAACCGTAGAGCAGAAAACACCGGAACAACCTATGATAATGCCTCCCATACCGTATCCGCAGAGATTTTAGAAATCCAGGTTAGATAAGCAGTTTTTAAGATTTTTGGATATTTTCAAAAAACTGCATATCAACATCCCCTTTGCCGAAGCCTTGAACAAATGCCGAGTTACGCCAAGTTTATGAAGGAGGTTTTGTCGAGAAAGAGGAAATTGGGCGAGTTTGAGACAGTGGCGTTGACTGAAGAGTGCAGCGCGATCATTCAGAATAAGTTACCACCAAAGCTCAAGGATCCAGGTAGCTTTACTATTCCATGTGAAATTTGAAACCAGTTTCCGGGACGAGCACTATGTGATTTAGGGGCTAGTATAAATTTGATGCCACTATCTGTCTACAGTCAGTTTAGGCTCCAAGCACCAAGACGGACGAATGTTAGTTTGCAGTTGGCAGATCGATCTATTACATATCCACGAGGTATAGTTGAAGACGTGTTAGTAAAGGTGGATAAGTTCATCTTCCCCGCGGATTTCTTTATCTTGGATTGTGAAGTGGATAGCGAAATCCCAATTATTCTTGGGCGACCATTCTTAGAACCGGGTAGAACTTTGATTGATGTGCAAAAAGGTGAATTGATGATGCGAGTTGAAGATCAACAGGTCATCTTTAATGTTTTAAATTTAATGTCTTATCCGAAAGAAAAAGGTGAATGTTTGCGGGTGGACATCATGGATGAATTGATTAATCACAAGCTCCATGGAAATTATTTAGAGGACTCGCTAGAATCCATTTTGCTCGGGGTGGACGAAGATGGTATCGAAGATGACGTTGAATATGTCAAATGGCTAGATACATCCTCTTTCTTCCGAAAAAGCACTCAACCATTCGACACCCTTGATAGGCCCGAAACGGAAGGTAAAAAGTGCAAACCCTCGATAGAAGAGCTACCGGTGTTGGAACTAAAACCGCTACCATCCCATTTGCAGTATGCATACTTGGGAAAAGATGCCACCCTACCAGTTATTGTTTCGATTGAGTTAACTGATACGCAAAAGGAAAAACTGTTACGGGTCTTGCGAGAGTTCAAAACAGCAATTGGGTGGACTATAGCAGATATTCGAGGAATTAGTCCATCATTCTGTAGGCATAAGATTTTAATGGAAGAAAGGGAAAAACCAACCATTGAACTACAAAGAAGGCTAAACCCCATCATGAAGGATATGGTGAAAAAGGAGATCATAAAATGGTTGGATGTCGGCATTATTTACCCAATCTCAGATAGTGCATGGGTGAGTCTTGTATAGTGCGTACCAAAGAAAGGGGGTATAATAGTGGTGAAGAATGAAGCTAATGAGCTCATCCCTACTAGAACCGTTACAGGATGGAGAGTATGTATGGACTACCGCAAGCTGAATAAAGCTACATGAAAGGATCACCTCCCCTTGCCGTTCATTGATCAGATGCTGGATAGGTTGGTGGGACATCGGTTTTATTGTCTCTTGGATGGATATTCCGGATACAATTAAATTGCCATAGCCCCGGAGGATCAAGAGAAAACTACATTCACATGCCCATACGGTACGTTTGCGTTCTGGCGTATGTTCTTTGGTTTATGTAATGCACCGGTAACCTTTCAACGGTGCATGATGGCGATCTTCCAAGATATGGTCGAACAGAATTTGGAGGTATTTATGGATGACTTTTTCGTGTTTGGTGATAGTTTCAACTTATGTTTGAAAAATCTAATTTTAGTGTTGAAGCGATGCGTGGAGACTAACCTGGTTCTTAACTGGGAAAAATTTCACTTTATGGTGCAAGAGGGGATTATTTTGGGGCATAAGGTCTCTGAAGCAGGCTTAGAGGTGGACAAAGCGAAAATTGAGACGATTGAGAAACTACCTCCTCCATCATCGGTAAAAGGAATTCGAAGTTTCTTGGGATATGCGGGTTTCTACAGACGCTTCATTAAAGACTTTTCAAAAATTTCAAAACCCTTATGTTCCCTGTTGGAGAAAGATGTGCCTTTCAAGATGGATCAGTCATGTATCGAGGAATTTGAGGTATTAAAGAAGAAATTGGTCTCAACGCCAATTATTATGGCGCCCGATTGGTATTTACCGTTCGAATTGATGTGCGACGCCAGTGACTACGCAGTTGGAGCAGTGTTGGGACAACGTCACGATAAGGTTTTTCACACTATCTACTATTCCAGCAAGACGTTGACGGATGCCCAGTTGAACTACACAACCACCAAAAAAGAATTACTTGCGATTGTGTATGCCTTTGACAAATTTAGAGCATATCTCATTGGGACCAAGGTAATTGTCTACACTGATCATTCTACCATTAAATATCTGATTGAGAAGAAGGATGCCAAACCGCAGTTAATACGGTGGGTACTGTTGTTACAAGAATTTGATTTGGAAATTTGGGATAGAAAAGGTATCAAAAATCAGGTGGCGGATCATCTTTCTCGGTTGGAAAACGCGGAGGTGCAGAAAAAAGACAACGCAATGATGAATGAGAAATTTCCAGATGAACAGCTTCTTCGAGTAACAACGATATTGCCATGGTATGCTGATTATGTGAATTACTTGGTGAGTAAGGTGTTACCCCTGGATTTGAATTCGCAGCAACGAAAGAAGTTCCTCCACGATGTTAAGCAATATTATTGGGACGAACCATTTCTGTTTAAGGCTTGCGCGGATCAAATGATTAGAAGATGTGTGCCACATGAAGAGATGGACAACATATTAGGTTATTGCCACTCATCAGATTACGGAGGTCATTATTCCGGTGATCGAACAGCAGTCAAAGTGTTACAATCGGGATTTTTCTGGCCTTCTTTATTCAAAGATGCTTACCTCTATGTGCTGAAGTGTGATCGGTGCCAACGCGTAGGTAATATCTCTAAGCACAATGAAATGCCACTCAGCACAATCTTGGAGGTTGAACTATTCGACGTGTGGGGGATCGACTTTATGGGACCTTTCCCATCTTCCTTCAATAATTAGTACATTCTGTTGGTGGTAGATTACGTTTCCAAATGGGTAGAAGTCGCAGCTTTACCCACAAATGAAGCCAAAGTTGTCTTATAATTTTTGAAGAAAAATATCTTCACTCGATTTGGGACGCCGAGGGCTATAATAAGCGATGAGGGAACTCATTTCTGTAATAAGCAGTTCACTAAATTGCTTATAAAGTATGGGGTTCTAAAATTGCTGTCGTGTATCATCCCCAAATGAATGGTCAAGCGAAAGTCTCCAATAGAGAGGTCAAGTGAATTCTAGAAAAGGTGGTCAATCCGTCAAGAAAAGACTGGTCAATGCGTCTTGACGATGCCCTATGGGCATATCGAACAGCATATAAGAATCCGATCGGCATGTCAACTTATCGAATGGTCTACGGAAAAGCATGTCACCTCCCGGTCGAGCTAGAACACAGTGCACACTGGGCCATACGGAAACTTAACTTCGATCTACAGGCAGCGGGTGAAAAAAGGTTACTGCAGTTAAATGCAATGGACGAATTTTGGTTCAATGCCTATGAAAACGCAAAACTCTATAAGGAGAAAGTCAAAGCCTGACATGATAAGAAAATTATTGATCGAACTTTTGAACCAGGCCAACAAGTTTTGCTTTTCAACTCACGATTGAGATTATTTCCTGGAAAACTGAAGTCTCGCTGGTCAGGACCGTTCACAATTATATCTGTCGCTCCACATGGAAACATAGAAGTCGAGGAACCGAATTCGAAGCGAACATTCAAGGTGAATGGCCAACGACTTAAGCATTACTGGAGTGGACCCATTGAACGCCAAACTACGGCCATGTACCTCTCCGAACCGGTGATCAATTGAGCACAACAACAAAGTCGGGCTAATGACTATAAACCAAGCGCTATAGGGAGGCAACCCAATTTTTTAGTCTATCTTATTTTACTCCATTCACAATATTTGATCTTTTAATTTTATTTCATTTTTATTATAGTTGCTAGCATGTACTCAAGCATAACACTCTTCATTGGTCTCTTGTTTCCAGGAAAGTTGTTCATTGCACAAGGGATTACAAATATGGGACTCAGCTCCCCGACGCTCATTTTCATCATGAAGTCACTACCGGCCCGGCCCCAAAACGATGCCCAAACCCACCTTCAATTCCCGCCCAAAATGTATTACACACACGCCCCAAATTTTAGTCTTGGTCGTGTCGATTTGTGGTTTCAGCCCGTGTTTACAGAGACTATATAAATCTAAGCGCCCGTGGCCACGCAAGTTAGAATGCATAAACAAGGTCCAGCGCCCCGGCGCTTAGTTTGCACGTGATCTCAACGCCCCGGTGCTGCAAGCCTCTTGAAGCCCCTGACCATCAGCGCCTCGGCGCTCTACCCAGTGCATAACCCAGCGCCCCGGCACTGGGATCGGTTATTAAAGTAAAACGTCCCTTTTTAAACAGACTCCTCATGTCCCATAACTCCCACTCCTTTTTTAAATTCTAACTGCTCTCCAACACATACGCCCGTTTTAAATCTATCTCATGTAGTTGCATCTCATATCTCATATCTCGATCGCACTACTTCTTGCATCATCACTTGGTAATTTATGCGCTTCCGCTCCATACCTGTTTCAGTTCATTTTCTCACAGTAAGAGGTATGTGTACACTCAATTTCATCTTCCATCTTCTTCTATCATGCTACGAATTACAGGTATTCACTGCATTCAATTTAATATTAGATGCCCAAACTCTTCTTATTAGCATGAAAATCTTTTGTGATTATGCATGTTAATCGAATTTATCAACTCTTATGGGCCATGTGTATTCTAAATTGGGTTGGGAAGGTTATGTTGCTACTAGGGGATGAATGAGTTGTGTATATAATGTGTCCTCTAAGTTTGAATATCCAGAGAATTACACCAAGCATATTAGGTGTTTGATGTATTGCCTAAATGAACTTTCATTGCTATTTTCCTTGTGAAGGCATGTATATCCCTTGTGAAAGTGTTTTTGCTTGCCCTTAATTTACGGGACCAATGTCGGCATAACCCATGCCCGACATGTATGCAGTCATTTGCAATATAATTGTTACCCGTCACATCTCTTGGGAATATCACGCACTTCTAACTGTCCTGCAACTATATGTCTCAGTATACCCCCATTCATACACTCCACGTACATTTGTTTTGCAGTTTGGGGGTTGTGATATTGGTAAACTTATACATATTCGCATGCTATTCAATTCTAATATATATGAATGCGAATTTTTGCAGAATTTTCTAAAATGGCATCGAAGCGTCAACGTGGGGAAGGTTCCGGGACCGCCTCGGCCCCTCCGAAATTTGATAGCCAAAGATTTATCTCTGCCGAAGCATAGGAACGCTACAACAAGATGGCTACCCGCTCTCTCATCCCCGAACGAGGTTTACGGCCCGATCAATCCAAAGACGGGGACATAGCGGTCATGATAGCTGAGAGGAATTGGTTCCCGCTCACTGAACAGCCCGATCCAGCCGTGATTGTAGTTGTCAAAGAGTTCTACGCCAACGTGCCCGAGCACTTCCATTATAGGGTGTTTGTGAGGGGCAAAACTGTTGAAATTGGTGAAGAGGACATAAATGGGTGCTATCAACTGCCATTAGAGGGACTGAACGACGAGTATGCCAGTCTTGTGAGTCAAGGTCCAGACTATGAGAAAATAATCCAAGAACTCTGTCAACCGAGTACCACGTGGACATTACATGAACGTGGCAGCATGACCTTCCCTCTTTCTCACCTCAGTCTATATGGAAAGGCGTGGTATGCTTTCATTTGCGCAAAACTCATGTCATGCACACATGTGAGCCATGTCACCAAAGAGAGGGCTGTTCTACTGTATTCAATTATTCAAGGCCTAAAAATTGATGTTGGCCACCTTATCCAGCAGTCCATTCTTCGCGCGTCACGACGAGGAACCATAGGAGGTTTACCCCATCCATCCTTAATTTGTGTTTTGTGTGCCAAGTTTGGGGTGAAATGGAAATCAAATGAGATTATTCAAATGCTTATGCCAGTATTGGACCATAAGTTGATCAGCAGGTATAAAGTGTGGGCAAGTGGGGAGAACCACCCTAGGGGATTGGGTTTTATAATTCCTCAAGTAGAAGCGTCGCAAGCTCCACCACCTCAAGCGCCTCCTACTTATGGTTCTTCCTCCGCAGCTCACCGTGGTGTGGTTCCTGAAGTGGTCCAGCGTGAAATTGACGGATGGTTTTACAATCTCGAAGCTCAGAATTTCCGCCTTTCGGAATGCCAGGATGTCATCTATAAGTACTTGGTTGATCAATTTGTAGCCCAGAATGCCATAAATGCCCAACTGTTCTCGGGCGTTAATCTCAGCCAGTTCCTTACTGCTCCTATTCTGCCTGTGTTTCCCCCTTCCGATCTAGAGATGAACGAGGATGATGATACTCCACCCGAGGCATAAGCTCGTCAGGGAAGTCCTCTGTTTTATTTTGTTTTATTTTTCGCATGAGGACATTGCTCTAGATAAGTTTGGGGGTAGTTAATTTTTATTTGCAGTTGTAGATTGTTAATAGTTTGTGGATTTGGGTTGTAATTGTTAGTTAAATATTACATTTAGGATTGCATGTTAATTCCAGCTTTTGATAGTACGTATGTTTGGGGCCAATGATGAAATTAAAATTGCATGAACAAGTCTAGTAAGGATTGTTAAGCTAGTGACATGATTTTCTTGACATGATTTAAATTTTTAT
Organism: Panax ginseng; assembly: GCA_020205605.1. NCBI lineage: Eukaryota > Viridiplantae > Streptophyta > Magnoliopsida > Apiales > Araliaceae > Panax > Panax ginseng. Next base: position 40,925,494 of record CM035133.1, read on the forward strand.
CTGTTTGACACTGATATTATCAGGATAACACATTTTGAAAAATGACCATGTTGGCTATGATAGTTTAAATGGATAGATAATAGACTTCTAAAGGATGAATGCTAGTGAAATAAAGGAACAATTTGAATAGCTAGAGATGACTGAATTTAGATATAAACTCATGTTTGGGGGAAAAATATTTGGAGTATATAAGCTATAAAAAAAAATATATATATATATATATATATATATATAATAACCACGTGGCATGCTTGTCTAGTTTTGTGGCCTTTGTTACTTGAGTAAAGTAAGCTTCGAGGGGATGTCTTTTACACCCTAGCGCCTAAGGTCTTAATGGCTTGGGAGTCGTTGGTCGAAAGCTCGTTAAGGTAACACTGAAAAGCCTAAGGGAATAAGACAATGCATAGTCATGAGAAAAAAATATAATAATAAAGCGAGAAAAGTGCAAAAAGCCCCCGTTAAAAAAAATAATAAAAAAATAATAATAAGAAAAGCATAAGTATTCCATTTTGACCCTTGAATTTTGGTAATTGTTTATTTTCAACCGAATCAAGTTTATTTGATGAGTTCTCAAGTTTACGCTGTATGATGCCTACTAAGAAATTTATTATCTTTCATATTTTTACACTTTCATTGGTGAGCATGGTTGTTGATCACACACACACGATATCAGTAATAACAGAGTTAGATTTATTGATTGTTGGGATATTATTGATCTTCTTTAACATGATGCATTAGCACGTTTTTTTGATTTTTCTGAGGCCCATGAATATATGTGTGCTATTGGATTGCTGGAATTAAGATCATATAGATAGTTTGAATTTGCATGATGGTTAGTTTTTCGTGTTGTTTTGTGTTTTGTTGCTTGAGGACAAGCAATGATTTAAGTTTGGGGGTATTTGATGATTGGGTAATATACCCATAAATCGGATATACTTGGGCTTAAATGTTTGTATTCTCGAGTCGTTTAGGAATATCTTTACTGTGTTTATGTGTTGTTTTGCAGATTCGGGAGCTGTAGGGGCAATTCTGGGCGTTTCAAGCTGTTAAAGGGCATTTTGGTAATTTTGAATGTACAACGTCGGGGTGCTCAAGCTAGTATATTTTCAATAATGGGCTCAACTGAAGTAATAATTTGTTGACCGAACTTTTGCTGTGGACCATCCTAAGTTAACTTACTTAAGGGTGTTAATTGATAAGCTTTTTGAAGTTGATTTGGATTAGGAGTGCTAGAGTTTGGATGAGGAGTATTTAAAGGCTAGTTAGCTGAGATTAAGAGGAGCTACACAATTGGAGGCTAAGAAAGGAATCAACGGTAGATTGCAGATTTTATTTAGAGTTTCCTCTTCTTCATTCTTTCAATTTGTGTAATTCGTTAAGGATGATTTGCAAAAGATTGTTGGTTTTAATTTCTGCTATGAACTAATTTCTTTAATTAAGATTTCAGTTGAACCTTTTATGGCTATAAATTAGTTATTTGATTTATTCCAAATATTTATGTTGGAGTGAATTGTTTATCTTGCTTTGTGTTTATTGATTAATTATTTGGCCAATAATTACCTTGTTACTCTGGAAGGAATTGAAAGAGGAAATCTAGAGTTAGAACTGGGCATGATAACGTGTGACTTAGTTATTTTCATAGTGAATAAATAGGTTTATGAATTGAATGGAAATATATGTTCACCGCATGTAACACATAAGGAATTGGAATTGAAGGAGTTTAATTCAATTGTTTTGCATAGGAATATAGCAAGATTAATCTGGATGAAATAGAAGTCATTGGATCTCTTGGAAAATGACTTTTGGCATTTGAGAATTCCTGTTAACAATTGAGTAGGCATAATAATTGGGATAATTGGATAATTGATTTATAGTTCATAATTGGAGATATTGAAGTCTTAATCTTTATTTATCTGAATTTATTCATTCAATCTTAGTTTTGTTTATTTGATTTATTTTAGAATAATCTTCTTTTAATTGTTTAATTTAGTTTTCTTAATTATAAAAATCACATCTTATGGTTGTTTAAATAAAATTGGATTGATACAGTGCTAGTAGTTGGAATTTATTGAATAGAATTCTCTGTGGGTTCGACACTCTATCTTATCACTTTATTACTTGTTGACCGTGTATACTTGCACGTTTGTTTTGATTGTGAAATCGACCAACAGTACAACTTCACCTCTGTTTCCTTTCACGTTCAACTTGAATCAACCAGGTTTAATTCCTTTCTTTGATCAACGTTAACCACCCAGGTGTTTGGCCTCTAGAGGTGATCCACCAAGGAAGAACAAGTATTCAAGAAGATGGGTGTTTGGCAAAATCCTAATTCTATCTTTATAGAATATTATAATACTCTCTCAACTCTTGGAATTGTAATTAACCCTAAATCAAAATAAGACTCCTCTTATTTATAGATGTAGGCAACCCTCCTAAACAATTTAGGAATTGAGTTATTTTAATTAATTAAACTCCTTTAATTAATTAGGCTCCTAATCTTATTAGGAATAATTAATTAAATTTTTTTAATTAATTAGCCTCGTAATCTTATTAGGAATATATGAGAGTACCTTTTATTAATTAATTCCCAAACTCCTTTAGGAATTAAATAATAATAATAATAATAGTAATAATAATAATAAGACTCCTCTTATTAATTTATATTTAATACTTTCAAAATATTAAATAATAAATATTAAGTTATTTAATTTATTCTATCACCATAGATAAAATTAAATACACTTAACTTATTATTAAAATTATGTCATTTACTTCTTAAATAAATATTTTTCCTTTTGCAAATATGACCCTTTAGCTTCTCCATATTAAATCGATTGTGAATAAATCAGTTAGAACAATTCTAATATTTTTTAAATAAATAAATTAAACTATTTATTTATTTAAATAAATAACATTTATTCTACAATATGGATAAGCCTTCTTATCGATCAACGACTTTCAGTTAATATAGATTTCAACAATAATCATAAAAGAACTTTGAGTAAATAGTTACCGTACAATTCAATCCTTCTACCATACAATGTTCCAATTAAATATACGACATGAAATAACTGTCAAGTTTTATTTTAATTAATTATATGTATTTCGATTCTTAAATGCACAACTCCAAATAATGCAAATTAGAAATTCTTTTTTAATTTCATTTTGCCTTGACCAAGGACTACTGGGTTGTCGTTTATCGAATTACATAGGACATTCTCTTCTTTTACTAGAAGCGGTAGATTCTTTGTTTATCATTCATTATCTCCATGTACAACTTATTACACCCAAACATACCCTTTGATATACCCTAAGGGTCTTAAGGGACATGTCAAAGTATAACTCATCATACACAAGATACTATGATGATCTCAAGTCTAAGGATCACTTGTATTACTATCACTACAGGAATTCATATTGACATGCAAGTAAAACTCCATTAGATATTCCTTAACGAGCCACGTTCAATGAACTTATTCTCCAATAAGTACCTACATACTTGCTTTAGTGTTCAATCATCCTCATCAAATGAGCAAGCAATGCATGTACCAATCTATCCGGATTCACTAATCACCTTTTTAGTAATCCAACGATTGGGAACAATTTTAGTTTGTGAGCTATCTAAGAATTTAGATCTCATTAGCATGATCATCATCATGATTCTAAAAGCATTATTCTGGGTTTATCACATATTATAAAACAACACCATGTAGATAAATTAAAAGTATTTAATTAAACAATTCTTTTATTAATAAACGAATAAGATTGTTACAAAGTATATGCTTTATCATCAAACATGATTGGCTTGTGTGCATACTACTTTCAATCTCCCACTTGTACTAAACCTAATTTCCATGGTAACTCATACCCGTCTTCTCTAAGTGGCGATCATCCTATTGTTGGATAAGCTTCAGTTAATGGATATGTAATGTTGTTCTTGAGAGTCCACTATCTCTATAGTGACTTCTCCTCTTTCAATGATTCTTTAATCAAATGGAAGTGTCGCAACAGATGTTTAGATCCAAGATGAGACTTAGGAACTATTCCTAGTTTTATAATGAACTTTTCATCCAACCAATCAACTTTCAGCTTCATTTACAACTATATACTTTATCTTTATCACTAAACCAACAACTCTTTGTTGTTTGGAACTTTTCTAATTCACTGCACCACCGTTCAAGGTAACGCTTTACCCTAAAGTGGATTTGATGTCGTCTTGGTCAGTCTAAAAGACTTGATTCTGTTAAGCCCTCTAGTTTTAATTCAGACCACCATGAATATGATCACATCCTTAGTGTCGGTTAAGTACTTTAAGATTTTTTCACTATCTTATAGTGATCTTCTCCAGAATATGGCTGAACAACATCAGGTCTCATATATTTCATTGCATATATGATAGTTACTCATGCGATCTCTCTTTTCAAGAGTCTATGGGGACTATTAAGAGAGATACACTCCATGGCTCATTATCATGAGATATCTCTTGGAGTTTGCCATGCTAAACGGCTTTAGCATCCAATGAATATACTTTCCTTGGGTTAAGTCGAGTATCCTTTTAGATTTATATTCCCAATTAAGATACTCTTCCCAAATCATTCATGGAGGAATGTTTATACAACTTTATTTTAATTGCTTGTAGCATTGGTATGTCATTCTTTATCCGTAGTATATCAACATATAATACTAGGAATTTCATGACGCTCCCACTGACCCTTTTGTACACACTAGGTTCATTCTCTTTTTTGATAAAATCAAACTCTTCTGATTATCTCATCAAAATGAATATTCCATTTTGAGAAGCTTGCTTCAATCCATAAAATGGATTGTTGTAGCTCATAAACATGATTTTCTTCAACCATTTAAATAAATCCATCTAGTTGTATCATACATACATTCTCCTCTAATAATTTATATTTGAAGAAGGGCGTCTCCACGTCCAATTGCGAGATTTAGTAATAATGAGCTACAATCGCAACTAAAATTCAAATGCACTTGAGCATTACTACTGGTAATAAAGTTTTGTCATTGTCAACTCCTTGACTTTATTTGAAACCTTATTAAAACAGGTCTAGTCTTATAGGTCTCCACCTTGTCATTTGCTCTAATGATCCATATAAGATTTTATGACAATCTGCCATTCCTCTGAGTATCTACAACTCTTACCTCATTGTATGTAACTGGATCATCATCATCTTTTATGATATATACCTCATCATCATTATCATCATCATCTATGATGAATCCATACCTCCTAGGTATCATCAGTACTATTTCAGATTTATAATTCGATTGTGATACAATAAGTCTATCTACAGGTTCCTTGTATTTAACTTATAGTGCTTTGTAGTTCTTGAACTCTTCAAGATCTATTATTCTCCCATTAGCCCCTTCAATGATAAACATATTTATCTTATAAGGCAACGTGTTTCGCAACAAATGTGACGCCCCCAAGATAGGTATACACGACCCATCTTGGGTCGTCACAAAAAAAACTCTACTGACAACTTCATTTATACAACTGTCGTGTAAAATACGATGACACATATACTGTGAGTTTCAATACAAATATTATAGCGTATATAATACAACAATATTCATACTCAAATTATTAAAATGCCATATAAAATACAGCAGTAAATAATTCAAGTCCCCAAAGGAACACAAGAAGATTTCTGTCATCCTCATTCTAATGGAGTGCATTTTGACGCTTTCAAATTCGAGTTCGCATCCCCCTATTTGGTTCACCAAATATAACTATTGAATGATGAATAAAATATATCACACATATTTTAATTTCTCAATACAATTATTATGCCACACCATTTCATAATTTGATTAGGATTTAGACTAATTTGAAACACCACTTTATACCCCTGTTCTCTCTGCTAGTCCCAACTACACTTTTATTTCCTGAAAGGGACGGTGAAACAAAAGGGTGATCACAAATGGCCTAGTAAAGAATATCATGACTTAAGATAATTACATTATCAATAGCCTTCATCAATAATAAATCAGAGATTTAGAACATATAATAGATGATAAAAGTTTTCAACCATAATAGCAGCGAAATCAACAATCCATTAGAAGAGTCAAGTATAACATAATTTCTACTGTCTCTTCCAAATTAAAAGTTCATCATCAATATTTTATTCCTGTGACATTAATCAACAGTTCTTCATTGTACCCAAGATAAAGAGAACTTTTACCACCTATTTTTAACTGAAACACAAATCTCATGGTTATACCAATTTACAGTTTATGTTTATAATTATGCCATTAAATTCATCTTTGCACTACGGCTAAAGACATACAACTATAAAACCAATAATCAATAGTCCATCTTTGCACTACGGGTCAAAGATATACAACTATAAAACGAATAATCAACAGTTTCTCCTTGCTACAAAGGCTTAATAAAATTTTCACTTAATGCCCTTACCCCAAAGGCTAAAGATATTCAAATATAATAACAATGATCATACCAATCAATTGTCTATCTTTGCACTACGGGCCAAAGATATTCAATTATAAAACCAATGGTCAAAATCATTCCAATCAATTGTCTGTCAATGCACTACGGCCAAAGACATTCAACTGTTAACTAATGGTCATGATCCTACCAATCACATCATCGAATTATCCATGCACTACGGGCCAAAGAAGACTTTCACCACAATATAAGCACAAGGATGATGACAATGATATATATAATGAATGAACATAAATAATCATAATGATAAGATAAAATAGATCTTAGTGCTTTTCAATTTAATTATCTAGAGTCCAAATTGCCAACATAATATTAGATGAAGCCCAAACTATTAAGGATATTCTAATCATTTCAGGATTTCTCACCATTTAATGATTAGCTGAAGAAATGAATAATAATATCTTACCATAATATGGAGTATGAAAGAAAATGATATCCATTTACCATAAAAATGATAACCCCTTACCATAATAATTACATCCCTTACCTTAACATGTTATTTGATTCTGCTTTCTGTGAAATTGGTCAACTTAAACAATGCTTGCATTCCTTATCTACACTTGGAGTAACATTACACTCAATAAAAATACTCACAATATTATACTCACAATAGTGTAGTAAAAGAATTCAACATTTTTAGTGTAGTAATGATGTGTGTTTAGTTACTCAACCGAGCAACCTATTTATACTAAAAATTTAGTAAACAACTAGCACACCCGCTTTGACAAAATAACCAAATGAGGTATATAATAATGGTAGTGAAATTTATGGTCCCCCGGAGAAAATTAAACTAACTTGTACATGTTTTAAAAATAATTGAGTTGTGGTCCAGACTACTTTAGAAAAAGTAGAGTGTCGGCAAGTCATGCCAGACTTACTTTTGTAAAAAGAAAATAATTGAACAAACATGTGCACATCATACTTATCTTTAATCAACACCATTTTCAATCGTTGAACCATTATTCATAATTATTAACATAGACTCACAATACTACCAACTAGTTTAATTATATCATATCAAATAATATGAGTAACTGCGCAATAACTACTGTGAAAATTATTGAATAAAATACTGAGCGACTTCTAAAATATTTAAAAATATGATTCTGAACTTTCCAAACAATTTTCACATTTTTCGGATTATCCAACAATTTTCTATAATTATTTCTATTTATAAAAACTATCATTTATTATCTTCAAAATAGAAATACTAACCTCATATAATTTTATATCTTTAAAACATCATCACTATTAATCTTATATTATTATAATATTTTTCAAAGAAAATTTATAATTTTCCACCATTCATAGAATTTTCTATGAATTTTTCTATTTTTAAACTAACCATAAATAGCTTAAAAATACAATAAATATTTCTTTTATTCAATAATTTTTTCAAAAAGTTCGAAACTATAATATTATAAGATTTTTCACCATGTTTCATAACTTTTCATCATTCATAGAATTTTTTATGAATTTCTTCTATTTTCAAACTAACTATAAATAGTTAAAAAATACAATAATTACTTCTGATTTTCCATAATTCATCAAAAATTTAAAGAAATTCTAAGATGATATTATAAGCATTCTATAAAAATATTTCAGCCCAAATAATTTTTTTGATAAATTAATTATAAATTCCAATATTCAAAAACTTCAATAATTCATAATAATTAGCCCTTTTATCAGAAAAATACAAATCGTATGTCCTTTCCATGTAAAATTTAATTCTCTACAACTTTGTAGAAGAAAGTTTTTCCAAATTCTGACTCTAACATAGAGAGAAAGGCTTACCGAAAATTCTACTACAAAATTTCTGAATCAGTCACATCTTAAAATTCATAACAAATCATACATTAATCTTTAATGGTTCAAATTTGTGGACATATACTCAACTTATATATATATAACATATCCAAAAATTATAACGATCCAACGGTCAGATTAAAAATTATAACTCACGCAATAGAGCTTAATAAAACTGATTTTTCGGACTATAAGTCCTTCGGACTAGTTTCACTCAAACTGTTACCACGAAAAATCCAAAAATAAAATTTGGGTGATTCAAATTTTTACGTTTAGCTTACTTCCAGGACTTTCTTTTGATATATGACTCATCTCCTAACTCATTATACACAAAGAGTTATGGATTTTATAAAATCAAGTAGTAAACTAATTTTTTTGAAAATCTCCATATTTTGTTCTTCTTTTGATTTCTAGATTTCTCTCATTTGATTCATGTTTATGTAAGTTTAAATCATCCAATACATACATAAGTATGTACTCTTTACATAAAATCTATAAAAACTAAAATAATCAAGATTTTGAAAATACCTTTCTTGATTTCTTTTTTATTCTTCATTTCCTTCTTCTTCTTCTTCTTCTTCTTCTTCTTCTTCTTCTTCTCTTCTTCTTTCTCTTTTTTTTTCTCTCTCTTCTCTATTCTTTTCTCTCCACTGATCTAAGCCTGCCATGAATGGAAGAAAAGGGGTGTATTATTTTTATTTCTTTTTCTTTCTCCCTCCTTTTCTTCCTTCCTTTTCCTTTCTTTTCTTCCTTTCTCTTTTCTTTGTCCCCCACTTGTTCCCCTTCTTCTCTCCCATAATTTCTATAATCAAATTCTTAGCCGCCCACATGGGTTGCTCTTCCAAAAATTAGTTCCTTTCCCCTTTATTTACTCATTTATCCGATTAATTGTTCATTTAACCATTTATCAATTTAATATTTTATAATTTTAGAATAATAATCACAAATTAAATTAGACTTTTATTTCATAAAAGTCGGGGTCTTACAACAAACACCTTTTGTTAAGTAGGATTATAGAACATTTACCCTAAACTTACTTTAGGATGTCCCACAAATTTATACTTGTCAAATCTTGTCCCAAACTTATTCTTTTTTGAAACCTTTTCATATAAGTTGGACAACCCCTTATCTTAACATACTTAAGATTAGGAATCCTCCTTGTCCATAACTCTTATGGAGTCTTGGGGTCGAATTTTTAGGTTACCTTTTCCGTAGATATGCTGCCATTTCTAGGGCATTACCCCAAAATGATACTGAAATGTTGGTAAAAATCATTATGGACCGCACCATATTCAACAAGGTACAATTTTTCCTTTCAGATACATTAATCAATTATCGCGTATCAGGAGGCATCCATTATGAGAAAACCATTTAAGATGATCTAGAAACTTATTGCACACGTATTTCTTCATCGATCCGATCGAAGAATCCTAATACTTTGCCAATTAGTTTCCTCTAAATTATTTGAATCTTTCAAATGATTCAGACTTGTATTTCATCAAATACAAATATTCAACTCTTTGAATGATCATCTCATTTTCTTATACTAGTTTGTTTAATTTGCAAAATAATTTTTCATGTAAGTTAAGTATACAAAGTCCATTAAGCAATATTGTAGTTCTATACAAAACATTATTATTATAAATAGAACAACAATTGTTCTTAAATATAATACCAAAATTTTTGTTGTCCAACAACAAAATGAAAATAATATTTCTAACGAGAACTAGAATACAATAACAACTTATTGACTTAACAGACTTGCCCGTAGGCAAATGCTAAACTATAAGTTCCTATGGCTAATGCAGTAGCCTTTGCTTCATTTTCCACACATAGGATTACTTATCCTTTGTTTAGCTTTCTACCTATGCTTGGTCCCTTCATAAATCTGTATTTATGATATCCAAAGCCGGTATCCAATGCCTAAGTAGAACCTTAACTTATAGAAAGATTAATTTTAATAATGAACAAACCCATATCTGTAACCGAAGCTTCACTAAACTTCTTTTGGTTAGCCTCGGCAAGATCGCAGTTTTTTTTCCAGTGTCTAGGCTTATTGTAGTGGAAGCAAACACCTTTGCTATTCGTATTATTTTTGTTCTTATTATCCTTTGTTTTTACCTTTCAATTACCTTCTTTGAATCGTTCTTCTTTTCAGAAGATCCTTTAGACACTACCCGTAAGACTTGGTCTTTCTTAGTTGGAAAGTAACTCTCAACATTTTTCAATATGTTAAGCAAATCGGCGAGGCTGATATCTAGCCCGTTTATTCGGGTTGTTCATCTTAGTAATCATGTGAGACCGCACCAAAGCAATTTGGATCGGTAAACATTTAATAGCTTCGAAAGATTTATTTTAAATCACTTTTTCCATCAATAAAATTAGCCTAAACAAAGGCCGTGAACATACTTAGAAACAGATTCGATAATGAAATGAAATTTAAACATATGGCAGTTAAAATAATAACCTAATAATCATCGATAAGCTTGCAAGATAATTGAAGTTTGTATGACTTTTCAACGAAGAAACTTGCATGAATAAATAACTAGTACAAGTCCAATACTTACCCTTATCATGAGAATATTAGTAAGGATTTAATAAATACCCAAAAGAAATTAGGGTTAGGAAACTTGCACGATAAGCTCGCTACAATTAACGCTAGCGATTAACCTTCACATAACCTAATCACATGTGTCTCGTTAATCACCATTCATACACAATCTAGTTTGAAGTAAAAGGGTCTCCTATTGGATATGCTATAAACATCATAATAGAATATATTTAGAAAATATATGCCACGCATTTTAGATATCATAGGCAGCCCAAAACAGAACTTAAAAATGCCCAAACATAACAGTTTTTATATTTTTTTTTCTCAGCTTTACCATACCTCGCTAAAACAGTCATAACTAATTTGTTTTAAAACATTTTTGAGCGATCCTTCCGCCCACGCGAAGCTAACTTCTGGGACTACAACTTTCGTTCATGGACCATCTTCAAATTCCAAGCAAAAAATTCCAGAAAATCCGTACAAGGAGACTGCTCCGAATTTGTTGGACAGATTTGACGCAACTACTTTGAAAAGTCATAACTCCTTGCTCCGAAGTCGGAATTAGTCCGTTCCGGAGTCTATGGAAAGCTTATTCAGTGTACTATAATAACCCAAAAGCCCAAAATTTTCTAGAAACTGTAGCTAGCCGCGAATTTGTCCTTAGGGTCAGCAGTTCACAATTTTTTTCCAGTTTCTAACATGTTTATCTCGCGACCTTACGATTTTCATATCTCACTCAATATAGCTTCGATCCGAATGAAATTTGGACATGTTATACCTCATGCTACATACTATTTTACAAAATTATTACATGTAACAAATGGATTATCTAAGACATGATTTCGAGTGACCAAAAATCCTGAAAAATCATGCAAACTAGTTTAACCCAACTTTTGAGAAAATCATGAATTTGATTCTAGCATGCATCGATTTGATTCCTATTATCCAGACCACTTCTAATAACATATATATACATGTTACAACAATTCATTTCTCTAACTTTTCATGTTTTGATCAAATTAGCAACTAAGAGGCATAATATCAAACACTTAGCATGCAAGGCATAACTCTTTGGATTTTTAAAGCATACATGGCATGATTTGTCCAGAACTTATGTTCTTATTACACCATAGCAATCAGACCACAATTACACAACATCACATACTCCAAAAAAAACCATTTATAAAGGTCTCCTATGCATATTCTCTCATAGTTTTGGAAGAACATAGAGAATGGGTTCATAGCTTACCTCTTTGGCGAATTCTTCTTGATTGGAGCTTGATAACCACCCTCCTTGCTTGCAAGATTCTCCAGAATTCGTAGCCCACCTTGAACCACTCTCAAACTCTCAATACTTCTTCTCTTTTCTTTATTTTTGCTATTTAGTTAGAAAGTTGTTGTGAAAGGAAGAAGAGGCTTAGATGGAATGTATATACCTCATATATAGTGTAATGAAACTGAAATCTTTAGCCCATTACAACTCCCCCATGATCAGATATCATTACACTCACAATTCATTAGGCTAGTTATGGGTAGGAGTTAAGAAAATGAAAGGTTTTTGTTTAATAACACAAGAGTAACCCCCCTTTCCCTCAATAATCCTTATAGTACGTATACTCCCTCCCTTGTCCCATATAGATTGTCACAAGAACTCCCAGCAACTGAACTTTATGTAAATAAAAACATTATTTTAATCATTTAATCAATTAACAAGTCATTTTGACCATTTTGCCCTCCGTAGTCAAACGTGTCGATACTTATATTGATTTCTACTAAAGTCGACGTCCCGGACGTCATGGAACTCTCCGTTTCGTCAAACTCAACTTCAAAATTCGTAGTTGACAATTCGTCGCTCCAAAGTGTGTTTGGGATAAATTTAAGATAATATTATATCTAATAAAGTTCCAAGAGAAGAGATTTGACTATATGTGATATTTTACGTCATGAAACTTCCAAGTCCATATATCTATAAATAAGAGCATTGTAAAAGAGAATGGTGGATATATAAAAATATTATGAGGCATGTCTCATTTTCGTGACACATTTAAAAATATTATGAGACATGTCTCAGTTTCATGACAGATTTTCGTGGTTACAGTCTATCCTACCTAATTTCGAAGTTTCGGACTCAAATACGCAGACCGCGTCTCTAAATTCTGCTCCAAACTCAAACTCATATTTGTAAGTCATCCCACAAAATTAATTAGAATTAATTCCATCCTTAACCAATTTAAATAATTGGCCTAACCGTAACAACCATTAATATGCATCTTATCACATAACATATAATAAAATAAATAATTCATCTAAAAATAATTGTCACATACGAATTTCACATAAGTTTGTTTATTGAAATTGTTTAATTACATGAAAAAATCTAGGATATTACATTCACCCTCCCTTATAAGGATTCCGTCCTCGGAATCACTAAAACCCTACCTTACCCAGGTTTTCATCAAATCTCTTCGTTGAATAACTTCAACACATTACCTTAATATAGGTTTTATATTTCCTACTCCCACCATTCTTGATAATAAATTTTTGTACTTTTTATTTCATAACATTTACTTAGACTCAATTATATTTGAGTATTACATATTCTTTGACCCGTTCATTATCTTTCCCTAAGGATCATTATCATATACTATATTCTCAAACTCTCGGGACATTACATTCACCCCTTCTTCTAAGAATTTCGTCCTCGAAATTTATTTTTTTTGACTTACTAATTTTCATTCATTCCATTTATCAAAATAGATTTTATGTTAATATCTATTTATTCATTAGGTTCTGCAACCAAATTCTTTCTCTATGGATCTTTCTAAGATCATCATATTCCTCACCTCATCCTCTTTTAAAAGTTTCACATTTCTCTTCTTTCTGAAATTTCATTTCTTTCTTGAAATTATTGTGCTTTGCTTAATTGTCTCATCCTTTCCACTTTCACCTTTCAAAATAACAAGAATCTTTCTCAATTGCTCAATAATTGGGAAGCGATATGAATAACAGGAATTTAAAAGTTTCCAAATCATGCTGAGGGGTCATAAGACCTTGAACTACGTCCCCTAGGTTATCAAGTATCTCGACTTGAACCTTTAATATCCATAAGACTATACGGACCTTGAACTCTTCTCCGTGTTTTAACGGTCATCACCACCATAAACCATCTTTAACGTAATGTTTAGCAATCACACATCTTTGAAAACACTCTCTGCAAGTACTCTAGGTGATCGACCTTATCGCACTCCCATACATCGTGCACAACGTATTACATCTTAACATCGTGAACGACTATATCGTTACCTTGGAACCATTGTCTCCGATAACATGTCCCCTTTTTACGTGGTTGTTCACCTCGCCTTTTCAACATCTCGAATCCGCACCAAAATAATTTGGTTTGGCATAACTTCTCAAGAAATACTTGAATTTCATGAACATCTTTCAATATTCGCTCTAAATTTGAATCAAATAGCATAGACTTCTACAACAATTCGGACATCAATCGAAATATACATATACACGTATATATATATTCTCATATCTTAAAGAAACCTCAAAAATCTTTTTATGACGTCATGATACCGCACTGTATTTACAGTCCGTTTGAGGATTCCGTCATTTTGTGACTTTGTCATACTACATCATACCATAGTGGGCTGACGATCCTTAGATCACATCCAACACTAAGAAATTCTGCATTGATAACTCCATCGTTTTTATCATCTTTGCACCAGGTTCCATGATGCATTAATGATATAAAATACATTTTGATATTTTCAAATCATTTTCGTCTAACCGAAACAATTAGCATAGACTATTCTTTAAATAGTTCAAAAATCTTTGAAAATCGGTTTTAGTGATATCATATCTCAACAGGTAACAATGTGTCAGTGTCCCGAAGTCCACACACATTTGTCACCATGCGTTGAAAGTAAAAAATCATTTTAAAAAGGCACATAGTGCGAATTTAGCTTGATGTCAAAAATTTGAAGTTTAGCATAACTAGAAGATTTGGAAAAACTTATGTCTCCACTTTCTATACTGATCCATTGCTTAATAATTCTATCTATTCCCATAACCCTCAATTCTTCATTCATAACTTAATTATACCCCAGCTTCATCAAACTTACAAGCACATTGGAAGTTCGTGACTTGCCACAATAATATGAGTTTAAGAACTTATCCTAGTCAGACCATAGGCGTCCATTCGCTGAGGGGTTCAAAACATACCATATTATTATGAGTCACGAACTTACCATATGCATTAGTTTTAAGAACTGCACCTAATCCTAATAATATATGTCTAATCTTAATAGTTTCTAACTATCAAATATACACATGAGAAAAGAATCACCTTTTCGTCACATATACATTGATAGCACGACACCAACATTCCAATGATTATCAATATGATAAACTGAGTTCAAGCACAAAACCCTTTCCCATACAAAGATTTGTATAACTCAGCCGTCACATGAGTCCTCAATTGAAATCCCACCTAACTATATCTTACTCTTAACTTGTTCTTTGCTTGATACGAATTCCTCGTATCACATTATCTATAACTCCTCATGAGTTTATCTTGTACTATTTCATAGTACATTACCTTCATAGCATCAAGCTATAATTATTCAAACATTACAGACTATCTTTCTTCTATAACATAAACAGATCACGTCGTGATCTTATTCTATTATCATATTCCTTAAAATTCTTTTCTTAACTCGTGATCGTTTTATTTTACGATTCTCTTTCTTTCCTTTCATTTACGACATTATCCGTTATCTTTGTTATTGGAGTTAGGTAACTCCCATTCCTTATCTACATATCTCTTCAAGATTCTTCTTTGAATCTTTTTGTTTATATAACAATTCATGCTTTAAGAATTTCCAACTTCATTTACATTGCTCAAAATTCCAATCGAGTTCCACATTTTCATCATATATATCCATTTTCTATACTTGGTACACATCGGGTCTCTAACGGTTTCCATATGGTACCAGTGGTGGTTTCCAAAAACAACCAACAAACTAGGTTCCGAGTTACTAGTTTAGTATATACCTCCGCTCTATAAAGGAATCGTTTAGCCCGTATACCATACATCAACCATTAAAGAGTACAATTATACCATACTTAAATATAACCTTTTTATTCTTCACTTCTTTATCATTCTCTTCTTATAGACGCTGCATTTATTATCACCTTACATCCATATTATTGGAGTTGGGTAACCCCATAACTCTGCGAGATTCTTCTTTTGAATCCTCTCACGCATGTTTTAATCCCTTCTATATATGTTTCTTAAATTACTTCTTATTGTTCAAACTCTATTTGAGCTTATGCTTTCATTATATTCACCTTCCTTATCTAAGGTTATAGCCTAAGGTACTTCAACCTAGGGTTTATAACCTACATCTTTGATACTAACTCGCGGCGCTTCCCAAATCCGTGTAATCATCGATTCATGTAACTTGAGTGCTCACGATACAACATACACCATCATGTAACTAAGTAAACCTTAACAATAAGGAATAATAATATTAACTATTACATAATTATTCAAAATAAAATCCCAAGTCTTTACAACCTTAAAACATCTTTGGAACTTAGTCTTAGCGTTTATCGCTACAATATACATATATCTGGAAATAATTATTTTATTACATAACCATTAGCATCACTTCATCTTGGACTTTCCTTTGTCCTTTTCAACCCTCACCTTCTCATCCTTAATCGAAAGGTTTAAACAAGAATGAGCACAAATTGCCCAAAGAAGTGTACTAATAAATGGGAAATATACATCAGGATAAAGGCATTTGAATTACTAGATCTCAACAATTGAAAGATTATCAAGTGTTAAAGA
Source organism: Panax ginseng (assembly GCA_020205605.1). Lineage (NCBI taxonomy): Eukaryota > Viridiplantae > Streptophyta > Magnoliopsida > Apiales > Araliaceae > Panax > Panax ginseng. Next base: position 40,942,204 of record CM035133.1, read on the forward strand.
AGAACATCAAGAATAAGAATTTAAGAATTTTCAATATCATACTAAGGGGTGTAGACTTTAAACGATCTCTGCAAGTACGCCAGGTGATCAGCCCATTGTACCCTACGTTGTGCACAAGTATTAAGTTTTAAGCTGCATAAGCGAAATGGGACTATTTGCCCGAAATCTGTTTGCCCGTTTATTCGGGTTGTTCATTTTAGTAATCATGTGAGACCGCACCAAAGCAATTTGGATCGGTAAACATTTAATAGCTTCGAAAGATTTGTTTTAAATCACTTTTTCCATCAATAAAAACTAGCCGGAAACAAAGGCCAGGAACATACTTAGAACAATTCGATAATGAAATGAAATTTAAACATATGGCAGTTAAAATAATAACTGAATAATCATCGATAAGCTTGCAAGATAATTGAAGTTTGTATGACTTTTCAACGAAGAAACTTGCACGAATAAATAACTAGTACAAGTCCAATACTTACCCTTACTGCGAGAATATTAGTAAGGATTTAATAAATACCCAAAAGAAATTAGGGTTAGGAAACTTGCCTGATAAGCCTGCTACAATTAACGCTAGCGATTAACCTTCACATAACCTAATCACATGTGTCTCGTTAATCACCATTCATACACAATCTAGTTTGAAGTAAAAGGGTCTCTTATTGGATATGCTATAAACATCATAATAGAATATATTTAGAAAATATATGCCACGCATTTTAGATATCATAGGCACCCTTTCCAAAATGTAACTTAAAATGCCCAAACATAACAGCTTTTATTTTTTTTCTCTCAAATTTTTACCATACCTCGCTAAAATGTCAAATCATAACTAATTTGTTTTAAAACATTTTTGAGCGATCCTTGCCCCACGCCAAGCTAACTTCACGGGACTACAACTTTCGTTCATGGACCATCTTCAAATTCCAAGCAAAAAATTCCAGAAAATCCGTACAAGGAGATCGCTCTGAATTTGTTGGATGATTTGACGCAACTACTTTGAAAAGTCATAACTCCTTGCTCAAGTCGAATTAGTCCGTTCAGTCTATGGAAAGCTTATTCAGTGTACTATAATAACCCAAAAGCCCAAAAGTTTCTGGAAACTGTAGCTAGCCGCGAATTTGTCCTTAGGGTCAGCAGTTCACAATTTTTTTTCAGTTTCTAACATGTTTATCTCGCGACCTTACGATTTTCATATCTCACTCAATATAACTTCGATCCGAATGAAATTTGGACATGTTATACCTCATGCTACATACTATTTTACAAAATTATTACATGTAACAAATGGATTATCTAAGACATGATTTCGAGTGACCAAAAATCCTGAAAAATCATGCAAACTAGTTTAACCCAACTTTTGAGAAAATCATGATTTTGATTCTAGCATGCATCGATTTGATTCCTATTATCCAGACCACTTCTAATAACATATATATACATGTTACAACAATTCATTTCTCTAACTTTTCATGTTTTGATCAAATTAGCAACTAAGAGGCATAATATCAAACACTTAGCATGCAAGGCATAACTCTTTGGATTTTTAAAGCATACATGGCATGATTTGTCCAGAACTTATGTTCTTATTACACCATAGCAATCAGACCACAATCACACAACATCACATACTCCAAAACAAACCATTTATAAAGGTCTCCTATGCATATTCTCTCATAGTTTTGGAAGAACATAGAGAATGGGTTCATAGCTTACCTCTTTGGCGAATTCTTCTTGATTGGAGCTTGATAACCACCCTCCTTGCTTGCAAGATTCTCCAGAATTCATAGCCCACCTTGAACCACTCTCAAACTCTCAATACTTCTTCTTTTTTCTTTATTTTTGCTCTCTAGTTAGAAAGTTGTTGTGAAAGGAAGAAGAGGCTTAGATGGAATGTATATACCTCATATATAGTGTAATGAAACTGAAATCTTCAGCCCATTATAACTCCCCCATGATCAGATATCATTACACTCACAATTCATTAGGCTAGTTATGGGTAGGAGTTAAGAAAATGAAAGGTTTTTGTTTAATAACACAAGAGTAACCCCCCTCTCCCTCAATAATCCTTATAGTACGTATACTCCCTCCCTTGTCCCATATAGATTGTCACAAGAACTCCCAGCAACTGAACTTTATGTAAATAAAAACATTATTTTAATCATTTAATCAATTAACAAGTCATTTTAACCATTTTGCCCTCCGTAGTCAAACGTGTCGATACTTATATCTATTTCTACTAAAGTCGACGTCCCGGACGTCATGGAACTCTCCGTTTCGTCAAACTCAACTTCAAAATTCGTAGTTGACAATTCGTCGCTCCAAAGTGTGTTTGGGATAAATTTAAGATAATATTATATCTAATAAAGTTCCAAGAGAAGAGATTTGACTATATGTGATATTTTACGTCATGAAACTTCCAAGTCCATATATCTATAAATAAGAGCATTGTAAAAGAGAATGGTGGATATATAAAAATATTATGAGGCATGTCTCATTTTCGTGACACATTTAAAAATATTATGAGACATGTCTCAGTTTCGTGACATATTTTCGTGGTTACAGTCTATCCTGTCTAATTTCGACGTTTCGGACTCAAATACGCAGACCGCGTCTCTAAATTCCGCTCCAAACTCAAACTCATATTTGTAAGTCATCCCACGAAATTAAATAGAATTAATTTCATCCTTAACCAATTTAAATAATTGGCCTAACCGTAACAACCATTAATATGCATCTTATCACATAACATATAATAAAATAAATAATTCATCTAAAAATAATTGTCACATATGAATTTCACATAAGTTTGTTTATTGAAATTGTTTAATTACATGGAAAAATCTAGGATATTACAGGTTCAATACCCTTTATACAACAAACAAAATTTAAACTTTATAACTCAACATCTATTAAACATCATACATTATTCGGAACATTAAATATCGATCAAATAATAACAACTCAGCCAAAGTATATAAATCTTCATTCATTACATCTGATTTATGTCTTTTAAGTAGCACATAGAGTTTCCTTGTATCCTTAACCTACAAAAGTGGTTATTTGCAAGGTTGAGCTCGACAGCCCAGCAAAATCTAACAGTTTTCATGCATCACATAGCACATAATAACATGCTCAACATAAATTTCATAAAAATTAAACTAACATAACATATATGATGCAATTCATATAACAGGTATAAAGATTGAGTTCCTTACTCAATCAGCATTTATCACTCAATCAACGTAGTCATAAATTAACTTTAACGTTTCATACTTTCAACATATATATAACATATCATGCTCTTTGCAAAAGAATTTAAAATAGTTCATCATCAAGTTCACATAACAAATAGAAACTGAAAGACTTGCCTTAATTGTTGTTAACGAATAACAGTTTAATAGCTTACAACTATCTGCACTTCACGTTCCCTACACAATTATATAATCATACACATCAAATATTAGTCACATTGCAATGCATATTAGTTGTAATGTAAACTTTACTCTACATCTCATAACCCTTCCTATTAATCAATACACAATGTTTAAATTGATTGTGTTAACTTTCGACTTATATCTCACTATATTTCTTCTTAGTCATACTCGGAGTTCATTCAACTGCTTAAGTCTTACTAGGACTCCTTATTGGTTTTATATTAACCCCATTTCATATCTAATAATATTCATTTCATTTGACTTAAAATACTTTTTACGTTCATTAACATTTGTCACGGCGTTTCGATGTTCATTCGTCACACGCCCGATTTGTCTCTCTTGTGTATGCTTATACAACATATCTAATACATTATTTATTAATGTTAAGCATCATTATATTTACTAAAATTCATGTTTTATAACTTAGAATAATATCTTTTATCGTCAGAAGCATTACACTTGCATACGTGCATGCCCGACACCCTCTGATTGCCTCTAAAAACATAATAGTCCCAAAGATAGCCATTTTCACCCCTGTTCCCAACCTCAAATCGGAAAACTTAAAGAATGCAAGTTGTAGTTCTACTCGTTATCTTTCCGAATCATCCTGAACCGCCTCGATCAGAGTTCGTATGAAGAAGTTATGATTATTTTACTACAGGAGGTCAAAACAGTCACACCTAACCCACCTAGAGCGCAGCTGCGCCCAATTAAGCCTTGGACACAGCGCAGCTGTGCCTCAAAAGGCTTAGGGCACAGTGCATTTGCGCCCGTTAGCAGAACCGGGACTTACAGTTTACTGTTCTTGTGATTTTTGACCCTTTTCTCTTTCTAATCTTCATAACTTGAGTTATACATATCCAAATTAGTCTGTTTTCAATTCTATGGATTCGTAATTCATAGAACTACAACATACTAGAATAATAACAATTTATAGAAACACTAACTAACCTAAATCTTGAATCAAAACTCATGTTCATACTAAAGTTTCATGTTCTAACATGTTTAGCGAATTCATTCACTACGAATTCGTTTCTAAACCAAATTGATTCATTCAACTTGTGTTCTTTTCTTTTTTCAACGTTCTTACAACATCCATCATCAATTTAAGGTTTCCATCAAGAATTTATCATCAATTTTAGTCTCTAAGTAGACAAAACATATATTTTTTTCAACCAAATCTCTAAACTTCATCTTTCAACACATTCTTACGAATTTGATCACTTTAAAACGAATTTTAGATGATATAGAACTGATTAAACATAAAAATTAACATATATAACTAATTTCTTAACAAATTAAACATAGAAATCCAATTTCTCAACGAAAACTCAAGAGAATGAAAAAAAATAGATTAATACCTTTTGACTCTTCTAAACCTTATCTAGATGAATTGAAAAACCTTGTTTCTTTTGATTTTCTAGCATCTCTTCTTCTCCAATTTCACAGAGAACTTCTATTCTCTCTCAAAACTCTATAACTCTCTTCTTCAACACTTTGTTTTCTTTATTCTTAAGCTTAGGAAAAGAACGTAAAACCAAATAACTAATATAACATAATACGTACATCAATATGGCTTCATTAGTTACAAAAACCCATGGGTCTCATGGCCATATTTGGCTAGAACCCAATTATCATCTTCTAATTTATTTTAATTTCTTCCTTATCATATAATACCCTTGTCACACCCATTAACTAATTGAATTGAATTAATCTCAATTCATTAATAAATCTAATTAAACCCTACTAATAAAATTATAACTTCTATTAAGCCAATATAATTATAATTTTATTTAACAACCATTAATCCTCTAATTTAATTACTTAATTAAATTAGACTATTTTCATTCCCTTGATATCAACACACTTTAAACAAATTATTCCATAACAACTTCCAACTAAAATATTCATTTTAAATTTAATAAATATTCGAACTAAAATATTTATAATATTCGATAATTATTTTAACTATTTACTTAGATTCACAATCGTATTACATTAACATATTATATTTATATGTAATATATATTACTTTCTCATCTTATTAAAATATATATATTTATATTAACTCACCATTTTAATTAAGTGAATTAGTTGCCTTATTTATGAAATTTAATTCATTACATTCAATTGTCAATCAAGGCATGATAATAATATTATATTATTTCATAATATAATTCTCAACTTCTATTTAAATTAACCAATATTTATTCAGGTTTATTCATTTTCCACCATATTCCTTTACATAACATATTAACATATTACATTTGTATGTAACATACATTACTCTCTCATTTAATTAAAACACATCATAATAAGAATTTTATACATTAAATTCTTATTTTAATTATTTTACATTAATTCACTATTTTAATTAAGTGAATCACTCATATTATTTATGAGATTTAATTCATAATAAATTCATTGCCACAAGGCATAATAATCAAATTATATTATTCCATAATATAATTTTCAACTTAATTAAATTAACTTAACTCCATTTTCAAACAATTTCATTTACCTTCTTCAATAGTTAAATTAAATTAAATTAATTACTAAACCTCATTCTTCCAATATATATATATATATATATATATATATATATATATATATATATATATATATATATATATATATATATATATATATATATATATAGACACACATATCCAAACTCAAAACATCTCGTAATAAGAATTTTATTCATTAAATTCTTATTTTAATAAATTTCAAAAATTTGGGTTGTCACGTTATTCCTTAGAGAGCCACATTCAGTGAACTTATTTTCCAATAAGCACCTACATACTTGCTTTAGCGTCTCCACATAAATGATCATGAGATTAATCATCATCATCCAATCTATTTGGATTCACTAATCACCTTTTTAGTAATCCAACGATTGAGAACAATTTTAGTTTGTGAACTATCTAAGAATTTAGATCTCATTAGCATGATCATTGTAGACACTCAGAATTTTTCATTCCTATTACTAACCATACGGGAGGACAGAATCGTCTTTTATCTTCCAAAGACAACCTTGGAAGTCAAAATCATCAATTCAAGCCCCGGTGATAACCCCAGGAGATCAAATCAAGCCTCGACGACAACCTCGGGAGATCAATTCAAACCCCGACGAAAACCCCGAGAGGTCAAATCAAACCTAGGAAGATCAAATCAAGCCTCGACGATAACCCTTGAAGATCAAACTTAAACCCTGGTGACAACCCTGGGAGATCAAATCAAACCCCAGGGACCACCCCAGGAGATCAAATCAAACCCTAGTGACAACCCTGGGAGATCAATTCAAAACCCGACGATAACTCCGGGAGGTCAAATAAAACCCCGGTGACAACCCCGGGAGATCAAGATAAACCTTGATGATAACCCCAGGAGATCAAGATAAACCCTGACGACAACCCCGGGAGATCAAGCTAAAACCCGATGATAACGCCGGGAAACAACAAACCAACCTCAATGACAACCCTGAGGATTGACAAAAGTTAACAACAGTCTAATTTCGAAAACAACCTTGAGAAAAGATAGCTATAATTGCATCAAACTCGGAGATCAACCCGGATGGGAAAAATAGTAATTTCGCCAACTCAACATCAAATCGAGTCGAATCACTGCCATGAAGGTCATACAGAACCATAACGTCAATCCCGAGTGAAAACAACGCAAGACAGCTTAATGAACTGACTACGAATACTTGAAGATCTGGTTATAGACCCATCTTCCCGTATTCAGAAAAGATCAAATCCCATGTCATTGTGTAGCTCTCAGAAAGGGCTTTCCGAAAAGGTATAACACGCCTCCACCAAACTCCTAGATTAAAAATTATGAAGGTTCGAGTAGACGACACGTTGGTCCGAGTTCATGTACTTCGAGATGAAGGTAGACCCGCGGCTATTTTGGTTTACTATGATTAAATATTAATTTTAATTGTTTATTCAATGTAAAGCTGTAATATTTAAATTTTTGGACTAGATTTATCTAAATCTAACCATATGTAACTCTTCACCGGTAAAAAAGTTTTAAAACTGGAACCGTTGAGCTAGAATGGCTAAGATTTATTTAAATTTAGTTTTCTTTCTAGTTTTGTAAATATTAAGCAACCGTGCGGCCCTAGATTTGTATCTAGAGGAAGCTGGAAGTTTTGGCTACACGCATGCAAAGATTTAACTGATGAATCCTTTATTTTGCAACGTTTAAATTAAATATCTGTTTTATTTCAATATATTTGTTATGCATGCTATTCATATGATATTATGTGAGCGCATGAGCCACGAAATCTAAGATCCAGCTGACGGATCTAAATCTGGTTCCCATGATGGACCATTTTCAGTTGTACAACTAGATTGTAAATCATATGTCTGGTGTTCGGGCATACTTTGATGGCTTTCATACCCATAAGGAGCCCAACACTTATATGTATATTATTTTGTCGAAGATGCTTTGCATCTCGAGAATAAAATCAAAACAAGTCGAATATGGAATAAAATGGAAGTGTCAAAGGCCTCAATTACTATGTGAGCATAAGGGTTTGAAAATCTATTTTCAAAACATCATTTCAGTATATTTTGCTTAAAATTGAAATTTTATACAATTCAAACCCTTTGTATATTAGTACAAAAGAGGCATAACACTACTTCCAAATAAATCACGTAGGCCCAATTAACTATAATACACACACATTTCAAATAAATTAGGGAATTAAAAATATGCGGTAACCGTGTTTTTACGAAAGTCGGGGGGTGCCTAACACCTTCCCCCTGCTTAAGCAAGCCCCCGAACTCTATGAATCTTAGTTTCCAACGCTTGTTAAACAGAGTCCAATAATTGGGCCTCTTTGCAAAATCTTTCATAAACTCGGTTGAGTCAGTACAACCATTTCACTCCTACCAACTGGCGACCCTGTAAAAAAAATATTTTCAATTTGTCGACATTTTATGTCAGACTCTTTTGTCAATTTCACCCTTTCAAACCACATAGAAAACATAAAGGGTAAGAAATAGTTAAAAGAAGAATTCCAAAAAAGGAAATTTTTTCCTGACGTCGACAGGTGGCGACTCTACTAGGAACAGTAGAGGGCTTAAGCTGCATTTCAATCTTTTCAAATTACCTTTCTTATGTGCATGTGAATGTTGTCTTTACATTAAATAGATGTGAGTGAATGCTTTATTTACTGCACTTTAGTGCCTCGCACAAACTTTGTATTTTGTATTAGTGCCTCACACAATGTCATCATTTCATACGGTGAGACACGATGTATGTGAATGTATGTTGTGTGATTCCTCCACTAGGAGGCAAACCCGACTGTCTTTGATTACTGGACTCAACAGAGAATAATCCCGTGAGGCTTAGGAAAGGCACCACTCAGATCCACTCTAATTGAAAGATCGGATTAACTTCCCATCTAGTAAATTACAATGATCTGGGGACCTTCATACCGAAAAGCCGCGAGAGTGGCCTAAGATAGGCCATCCTCTGATAAACTAAATGCGAATGGGAGTCTCTTCATGCCTTTCCCTTTCAATTCCGTGTAAATTTTGATTCAATGTAAATTACGATTCCATGTAAATATAAAGAAAAGAAAAAAAATGTAAATATACATTCCATTCCTTATCAAAACTTGTCATTTTATTGTGTCATCAAAAAAATTGAAATTTGTTTTGTAGGAAAACATTAAAAAAACCTTTAAAATAGACACATTGCATAACATGCGGACTATTAGTATTTACCAAGACTAAACTACATAATCTTTTTGTGGGGAAGCTATTGGTCTTATTACCCGATCAAAGTCTAAAGAAGCACTAAGCCTATCTTCAGACATGGTTGCAAATGCCCAATCTGAATCTACCTCTATTTCTTGAGAGGAGTTCGAGGGACTAAGAAACTAGATAGCAGAATTAACTGTCTTTTTGAAGAATAGAACAAACAGACTCAGGGTCAACAAATACCCACTCAAATAGAAACCTCTGCACAATGAGGAAGCCAGGGTACTGACAAGGAAGAGAGGGAAACATAGGTACCTAAACCTCAAATATATGAAAAATTTGTGACACCCCCAAATCCAGATACTTCATTCCCACACGATTTGGTGCTCACTTATCAAAAACTATTACATCTAACTACCCATAATAAAGGATAAAGACATAATTAAAATAATTTAAACAATAATCTCTCCCATTAAAGGGTTACATCATCATCTCAAATTAAATCCCAGGTAATCTAACCTTAAAATTATTACATAAGTTTACAGAATACATCACATATTTAAAACAAGTCTTGAAACATAAAACATAAAATTATCATAAGTCTTCATCATTTGGACATCTTGCCCTTGCCTTTGCTAGTCGACGGCTCATCAACTTTCTCTACTTTAGCTGCAGTGTTAATTATAAGAGTGAGAAAACAAATGCTCACTGATATAGAACATAGCAATGATAATAACATGAGAGTGAACAACGAAAGCTGAACAATAAGGAACTTGTTCTACAAATCAAACTAGAAAACAAGTTCGAACTTTAATTATCTGAGGGTCTTAAGACCACGAACTATGTCCCCGGTACATAGGTATTATTATCCAACCTTAACAGTCATTTAGACTATACGGACCCTTCTTATCATACTTAGGGGAATCAACCCTTTGTACCATGTATTGTGCACAAACATCTAAACGTTACACGTACAAAATCCCCTATGTTAGGGTTGTTCGTCTTAGTTTGGATTTAGAATTTCCTCACTAAAGAAAGTTTAGTTTGGAACTAGCTTATCAGTGTTTCTAGAATTTTAGAACACTATTCGAATATAGATTAATTCAATCAATAAAGGTTTGCTTACTACTTGAAGGTTTAATACAACGATAAAGCTTTGAACAAGGTTATCAAAGTCAAAGATTGAATAACAATAATATATAATTGAGTAATCATGATATACATGCAAAGCGCTATAGAAGAGTTAAAACAATCTCCCTTGAATCAATGTATTAAAACATTATATGCTTTGAATAATAATTAGGAAACTAAATCTCGCTCAATGTAACAAATTAGGTTACATAAGCTTGTACAAACATATGCAAGATAGGTTAAGCTTACTCAAATTCATAAAGAATGTTAGAAACTTGCAGAATAATAATATAGGAATGGAAACTTGCGTTCGATATAAAAAGAACAAAGTTTGAAAGCTTGCTCAATTGTAAAGAGAGAAGGTTTAAAACTTGCACAATTATAAAAGTAGGGTTAGAGAACTTGCCTCATGTGTAGGTTAAACAATCACTACTCACGTTCACCCCAAGTCCTACACATACCATATTTATTGACAATACACATTAGTTACACTAACATTACCTTCATGAGTTGCTTTCTACTTTTAGTATAGCTACTAACTAAGTTTAAGTTTAAACAACATCGCATCTTTTCATGAACATTACTTTTTAGCTTTATTACAACTACTTAAGTGATCATGTCGTTGCACCACATACACATTAACCACTTGATACAACATCCTATTACATATCCAACATGTTATCATTAAGTTATACTAACACACAAAGGATTGCACTTGCATTCGCGAATCCCGACGCCCTCCGATTGGCTCCAAATACACAACAGTCCTAAACTTGGCCATTTTGACCCTTCATAACGATTTCAAATTGAAAATATTAAAGAATAAAAGTTATAGGACTATTCGTCCTCTTTCCGAATCATCTTGAATCACCTCAATCGGAGTTCGTATGAAAACGTTATGGTCATTTTACTACAGGAGGTCAAAAGCTATCTATTCTATACCACTTTTCCAAATACTGGGGCCGAAGTCATTCCAAAGCGTGGGAATGCTTCGAATTCTAGCTACCAAGCGTGAACTTCTGGCCTATTTTTGGCGCTGAGGTGCGAAATTTGGCGCTGGGGCATGAAATTTGGCGATGAGGCTCCGAATTACAGAACACCCAAAACTAGAAACAAAATCAAGCTACTGAGTCTTAATTTCTAACACCAATTATCATGTGTAATCCATGTAAAGTACACATAAATATTACCAAGCATATATGTACCAATTTAAACAACTAAACAAAATTTTAGAAAGCTTAAATTTTGAAAACACTATTTAAAAAAAAAACAAAACTCCATAGTTGATATATTTTAACACAAAGAAACACTCAGAAATTCTAATAACAACCAATTTGTTTACTTTAACTACAATTCTCCTCAAATTAGTAACAAAACGAATTAACATAATCACAGTTTAATCTCTCAATTAGTATAATCTAATTTTGTTATCATACAAAATTTAACAATTATTGTTCATATCTTTACTGTAAAACTATTTCCTTCTTGTAACAGTAAATTAGCATACAATCTTATCTATACATTAAGCATACAATCATATATATACATATATACATGCTAGTTATAACCAAAACACATGATTTAGTAAAGCATAGTTTACAGACAATTTTGAAAGAATTGCAATTTACAAAACATAACAAATTTGACTTTAACTCATATATATATATATATATATATATATATATATATATATATATATATATATATATATATATATATATATATATATAACACAAGGTTAGATAGAATATCTTCAATATACTCAATAATCCTTTGCTAACCACAGTAATCACTTAGGTTTTCTGAGAGTTCCTTCTTCTCTCTCAATTTCTACGCTCTCTTTTTTCCCTCAACTCTGCTCTTTCTCCTTAGCCAAATACGAGAATAAGAAAAACTGAACGCTAACCTTAGGAATATTATGCGCAAAACACAAACTAAAACCCACGTCGTCTATCAGTTAAAAAAAACAATGCGCCTTCATCCGTTAAGTTAGACCAAAGGTCATAAGGCCTTGTTTTGCTACCACAATATTCCCAAACTAGTTTATTATTATATTATTTATATTGTATAGTTACTTGTGTCACACTTTAATTTAGTTAATTAATTTAAATAACTTAGCTTGGTTAATCTCAATAACTTATAATAATAAAAATCTTATTATCATTAATAAATAAATAATTATATATCTAATTTAATTAATAAATTAGACACATCACTATATTTAATTTATTTATTTCCTTTAAATTAAACAATTCATTTAATTTAACTAATTTATTAAATATTAAGCAATCGATTTAATTTAATTATCTCCTTAATTAAATCCAACAAATAAAATTATCATTACTCGATTCAATTAGCATTAATTAAATTAGTTACTAAATTAATTCATCACAATTCATCAAATATTTATTTATTTTCCTCAACAACTAAATTATTTAAAATATTTATTTAATTCAATAAATATTTTTAAATTAAATTACAAATTTCTCGATCGTTACATCCTTCCCTCCTTAAAAGGATTCTGTCCCCAGAATCACAACTCAAAAAAAAAATTATTCGCTACATTCTTCCCTCCTTAACAAGATTTTGTCCCCAGAATCGCTATAAAAAATCAAGCAAACAACTGAGGATAATTCTTTATCATAACTCTTTCAAGTTCCCACGTAACTTCCTCAGCATTGTGGTTCCTCCAGATTACCTTAACAAAAGGTATCACTTTATTCCTCAGTACTTGCTCTTTTCTGTCAACAATTTGAATAGGGACTTCTTCATATGATAAATCTTTCTCAAATTGTAAGGGCTCATATTCTATAACATGTTTATAGTCAGGCTTGTATGGTCTCAATACCGAGACATAGAAAACATTGTGAATATGCTCCAATTCCGGAGGTAAGGCTACCTCGTACGCCACTTCGCTAACTCGTCGAAGCACTTCGAAAGGTCCTAAAATCTAGGGCTCAATTTCCCCTTCTTGCCAAATCAAATTTTCCCCTTCCAGGGAAATACTTTCAAGAAAACATAACTACCGACATCGAATTCCCGATTCTGTCGATGCTAATCGATATATTTCTTCTGCCTAACTTGTGCAGCTATCAGTCTCGCTCGAATCACTTTGATGATCTCGGCAGTCTGTTGCACCAATTCTGGACACAATAGCTGACGTTCATCAACCTCGTCCCAACATAATGGAGTTCTGCATTTCCTGCCGTATAACGCTTCGTAAGGCGGCATGCCAATACTTGCATGATAACTATTATTATAAGCAAATTCCACCAATGGCAGATGGTCATCCCAATTTCCCTTGAAATCCATAATACACGCTCTGAGCATATCCTCTAGTGTTTGGATGGTTCTCTCACTTTGTCTGTCGGTCTGAGGATGGTACACCGTGCTCATTCTCAGCTGTGTTCCCAAACACTCTTGTAATCGTTTCCAGAAATTAGATGTGAAACGTGGATCTCTGTCTGATACAATAGACACAGGTATACCGTGTCTTGACACAATCTCTTTCACGTATAGTTTTGCTAACCGATCTAGAGTAAATCGAATCTTGATTGGCAAAAAGTGTGCTAACTTCGTCAATCGATCGACAATCACCCAAATGGCATCGTAACCTTGTTGAGTCATTGGAAGACCTACCACAAATCCATTGTGATATGCTCCCATTTCTATTCTGGTATCTCTAACGGTTGTAATAATCCGCTTAGCCTTTGATGTTCAGCTTTGACCTTCTGACACGTTAAGCATTTCGCCACACACTCAGCCACATCCCTCTTCATATTCGACCACCAAAAAATGATGTTTAAGATCTTGGTACATCTTTGTACTCCCAAGGTGAATAGAATATCGTGAGTTGTGAGCTTCATTCAGAATTTCTTCTTTAACTTCCGTTACTGGTTGACCCAAATCCTCCCTTCGAATCGAAGTAACCCTTCCGAATCGATTTTGAATTTGTCTCCCTCACCTACAGATATCTTCTGTTTTATCTTTTCGCAGTCTTCATCTTGAAGTTGTGCATTTTTTACCTTATCTACCAACGTTGAACTATTTCCCATCTGGAATAACTTTTCATCGGATTCTTTCGGATATTTAATTTCTAACTCCATCTTAGCCATTTCTGACACTAACTTTTCTTGATCAGTTAACATCATTAACTTCTTCCTACTTAAGGCATCAGCAACAACATTCGCCTTTCCGGGATGATAGAAAATCTCGCAATCATAATCTTTGATCAGCTCCAACCATCTTCTTTGTCGCATGTTCAAATCTTTTTGTGTAAAGATATACTTCAGACTTTTATGGTCGGTATATATCTCACACCTTTCTCCATAAAGATAATGTCTCCAAATTTTCAAGGCAAACACTACTGCCGCCAACTCCAAGTCATGAGTCGGATACCCCTTCTCGTAATCTTTCAACTGACGTGATGCATACGCAATAACTCTGTCGTTCTGCATAAGCACACAGCCTAGTCCTTTATGCGATGCGTCACTATACACCACAAAATTTCCTGTATCATCAGGCAACGACAACACAGGTGCTGAACTCAACCTCTTCTTTAACTCTCAAAAACTTTCCTCACACTTCTCTGTCCAAACAAACTTAACCGCTTTTCTAGTTAAATTTGTCAACGGAGTTGCAATCTTGGAAAAGTCTTGAATAAAACGCCTATAGTAACCCACCAATCCTAAGAAACTCCTCACTTCTGACGGTGTCTTCGACTGATCCCAGTTTATTACAGCTTCCACCTTTGATGGATCTACCAAAATTCCGTCCTTATCAATAACGTGCCCGAGAAACTGTACACGTTCCAACCAAAATTCATATTTTGAGAGCTTAGCGTACAACTTCTCTTTTCTCAACGTTTCCAACGTCAATCTCAAGTGTTCCACATGTTCCTCCTTGGTCTTGGAATACACCAATATATCATCACTAAACACCACCACAAACTTGTCTAGGAATGGTTTAAACACCCTGTTCATCAAGTCCATAAACGCTGCAGGTGCGTTAGTTAAACCAAAAGACATAACCAGAAATTCGTAGTGACCATACCGAGTTCTAAACGCTATCTTCGGTACATCCTCCGGCCTCACCTTCAATTGATGATAACCACTTCTCAAGTCTATCTTAGAGAAATACGTCGCTCCCTTCAACTGATCGAACAGGTCATCGATTCTAGGTAATGGATACTTGTTTTTAATCATGACCTTATTCAATTCTCTGTAATCAATGCAAAGCCGCATCGATCCGTATTTCTTCTTAACAAACAACACCGGTGCTCCCTATAGAGAAACACTCGGCTGCATATACTTTTTGTCAAGCAATTCTTGCAATTGCACCATCAATTCCTTCATCTTTACCGGGGCCATTCTGTATGGTGCCTTAGATATCGGAGCCGTTCCTGGTAGTAGGTCAATCACAAACTCGATTTGTCGATTTGGCGGAAGACCCGGCAAATCGTCTAGAAATACATCTGCAAAATCTTTTATGATCGGTATCTCTTCTAACTTTGCACTCTTCTTCTGTGTATCGACTATGTAGGCTAAATATCCTACACAACCTTGTCTCAACAACTTCTTGGCTTGCATCACTGTCAGACAATTTGCTTGTCGAGCTGACTTGCTGCCATAAAACACAACCTTTGAAGGAGTCATAAGGTTAACACACTTTCTTTGGCAATTAATTACTGCTCCGTAATTGAATAACCAATCCATACCCAGTATAACATCAAATTCACCAAGTCTAATTGGTATCAAATCTACCATCATCTCGTGACCCTTTATATCCACTCTACAATTCCTATATATGTATCTAACAGGAATCACTTCCTTATTCGCAATCTCTATACTTAAGGGAAATTCTAATTCTTCCTTGGGAAATTCTAAATCCTGAGAAAATTCATTGGATATAAATGAACAAATAGCACCCGAATCAAATAGTACATAAGCATTAATACCATTAATCGGAATGATACCTGACACCACATCCTTAAACTGTACAGCATCCTGCACGGTCATATTGAAAGTCATCGCAGTAGGTCGGCTTGATTGTGCTGGTCCAGTGATAGTTAATGCACCACCACAGTTGTTGTTTCCTTTTCCGCCACTTGCACTTCCCGCTAGCTTCTTAGGGCAATCACGAGCCATGTGATCCTTCGAACCGCAGGTAAAACATGTTCCTTTCTTCAGACTAAAACAATTCGGTGCAATGTGTCCCTCCTGACCACAATTGAAACACACTCTCTTTCCCTTCAAACATACTCCAGTATGGTTCTTCCCGCAAGTTGCGCAAGTCTCAAACTTTTTCTTCTGTTGATTTCCTTGTTGTCCTCCCGCAGTCGAATTCTCGCTCCATTTCCTCTTCTGACTATTACTTCCAACATTACTACCACCAGCCTTATTCTTATTTTCATTCTTCTTCTTCTTTTGTTCTTGATTGTACTTGGTCAAGGCATCGCTTCCACCTTCCGCGATGATTGCCTTCTCTAGTACAGCCACAAATGTGTTTAGCTGGAACATTGAAACTTTGTTGTAAAGCCAGGGTTTCAATCCTTGTTCAAACCTTCTCGCTTTATGCTCATCGGTATTGACTTGATAAGTGGCAAACCTTGCCAACTCATTAAACTTCGCAGCATATTCTGGCACCGTCATAGTTCCTTGCTTCAACTCCAGAAATTGCACTTCCAAATTTATTCCAGAACTTCTTTGAAAGTACATCTCGAAAAACATTTATTTGAATCTATCCCATGCTATCACTCCTTGTCCTCCATGAACCTTGTTTGCTTGCCACCAGTAGCTAGCTTCAGACTTCAGTATGAACGTTGCGAACGCAGTCTTTTGATCTTCATTAACTCTAGCAACGTCGAACACCTTCTCCATTTCCATGATCCAGGTTTAGGCTTCCATTGGATTCATAGATCCTCGAAACTCTGGCGGTCCAACCGCTTTAAATTCCTTGAAAGTTGTGACTTGAGCTTGCGGTTGATTCGCAAGGGCACCCGTCAACAGAGCTACCAATTGTTGAACCGTATTAGCGTTGGTCTCGTTGTTATTATTGGTAGACCCCTCATGAGGTACTTGCTGACGTGGTTGTCTTCTTCTAGGAGGCATTTTCTGTTAAAATATACGCTTATTTGCTCATTACTCAACTTCTTGGGTATTTAAAGTTTAATTTAAACATTCCAAGATTAAAGCTTTAACACATAACATTTCAAATAAACTCTAATATTTTATTCATTCATAAAGTTTTAGAACATACTCAAAATAGCATTACTGCTATAAACATCTACCTTCCTGAACTAGACCAGTTTCAGGATTACATACTCATACTACCCCTTTATATATCTCAAAATAAGGGATTCACAGCTTATTTATTCACATAATTAACCACACATTATTATCTATCTTATTCTATCTAGGCATATTAAGACGTCGTAAGGCTTCTCGGCGTTCCTCCTCCATGATACGATATGTCGTTCTACGATCCATCACGAACCACAGCGTATTCTCAAACTGAGGTGGATAATAGTAGACTCGATCCTGGGCCCTATCAATCGCCGAATTAAAAGCATAATCCATCTCCTTCATCTTGGCTTTCTTTACTTGAACCTTAGCCTCAGCACGGTCTACACGTTGAGTCGCCTTCATCCACGCATCCTCTGCTCTTGCACGCTTAGCTGACTCCTCCTTGAAATCATCTTTCAATTTCTCCATGTCCTTCTTCATCTTCTCGTGTACTGCCAACAGGTCTTCATGCTGACCCTTTGTATGAACTAAGTCCCACTCCATGTTCCCAAGTTTGAGTCGAGTTCCTGAATCTCTGCATCCTTCTGCTCCATCGAAGCGTGATGCATCTCAACCATTTCCTTCAGCTCCTGGACCTCATCCTGTAACTCTACATTACGGTCGTATAGAGCATCATACATCTTCGCTGATATGGAGTTTGGTGGAAACTCCTCAGGATCCTCCTCCTCATCATCCTCTTCTACCTCCTCAGAACTATCCTCCACGGGATCGGTCACAGGACCATCCTCCTGGATCAACTTCTCCCGCACTACATGAATATCCAGGGGCTCATCATCTATAGGTATCTGAGGTATCACCTCTCTAGCTGGACTGGATCCTCCTTCAGTAGACATCCTGACAACAAAATGTTATAGGTTTTATTTAATATTTTTGATACTCGCGAGCACATAAGTTATTTACACATAGCACATAATGTATTTTATTGTTTAGCTTCAATAGATACCTTAATCCATTCCTTAAAACTCGATAAGAGTTGAACACCTCTGTGTTTTCTATTTTCTTAAAGGTTACTTCCTAAGGTTTCCCCACCTAAGGTTTATAACCTAAAGCTTTGATACCAACCTGTGACACCCCCAAATCCAAATACTTCATTCCCACAGGATTTGGTGCTCACTTATCAAAAACTATTACATCTAACTACCCATAATAAAGGATAAAGACATAATTAAAATAATTTAAACAATAATCTCTCCCATTAAAGGGGTACATCATCATCTCAAATTAAATCCTAGGTAATCTAACCTTAAAATTATTACATAAGTTTGCAGAATACATCACATATTTAAAACAAGTCTTGAAACATAAAACATAAAATTATCATAAGTCTTCATCATTTGGACATCTTGCCCTTTGCCTTTTATAGTCGACGGCTCATCAACTTTCTTCACTTTAGTCAAGAAGAAAGATTGCAAGAGTGAGCAAACAAATGCTCACTGATATAGAACATAGCAATGATAATAACATGAGAGTGAACAACGAAAGCTGAACAATAAGGAACTTGTTCTACAAATCAAACTAGAAAACAAGTTCGAACTTTAATTATCTGATAGTCTTAAGACCACGAACTATGTCCCCGGTACTTAGGTATTATTATCCAACCTTAACGGTCATTTAGACTATACGGACCCTTCTTATCGTACTTAGGGGGATCAACCCTTTGTACCATGTATTGTGCACAAACATCTAAACGTTACACGTACAAAATCCCCTATGTTAGGGTGGTTCGTCTTAGTTTGGATTTAGAATTTCCTCACTAAAGAAAGTTTAGTTTGGAACTAGCTTATCAGTGTTTCTAGAATTTTAGAACACTATTCGAATATAGATTAATTCAATCAATAAAGGTTTGCTTACTACTTGAAGGTTTAATACAACGATAAAGCTTTAAACAAAGTTATCAAAGTCAAAGATTGAATAACAATAATATATATTGAGTAATCATGATATACATGCAAAGCACTATAGAAGAGTTAAAACAATCTCCCTTGAATCAATGTATTAAAACATTATATGCTTTGAATAATAATTAGGAAACTAAATCTCGCTCAATGTAACGAATTAGGTTACATAAGCTTGTACAAACATATGCAAGATAGGTTAAGCTTACTCAAATTCATAAAGAATGTTAGAAACTTGCAGAATAATAATATAGGAATGGAAACTTGCGTTCGATATGAAAAGAACAAAGTTCGAAAGCTTGCTCAATTGTAAAGAGATAAGGTTTAGAACTTGCACAATTATAAAAGTAGGGTTAGAGGACTTGCCTCATGTATAGGTTAAACAATCACTACTCACGTTCACCCCAAGTCCTACACATACCATATTTATTGACAATACACATTAGTTACACTAACATTACCTTCATGAGTTGCTTTCTACTTTTAGTATAGCTACTAACTAAGTTTAAGTTTAAACAACATCGCATCTTTTCATGAACATTACTTTTTAACTTTATTACAACTACTTAAGTGATCATACCGTTGCAGCACATACACATTAACAACTTGATATAACATCCTATTACATGTCCAACATGTTATCATTAAGTTATACTAACACACAAAGGATTGCACTTGCATTCGCGCATCCCGACGCCCTCCGATTGGTTCCAAATACACAACAGTCCTAAAAATGGACATTTTGACCCTTCATAACGATTTCAAATTGAAAACCTTAAAGCATAAAAGTTATAGGACTATTCGTCCTCTTTCCGAATCATCTTGAATCACCTCAATCGGAGTTCGTATGAAAAAATGTTATGGCCATTTTACTACAGAGGTCAAAATCGTCTCAGCCTAGACCACTTTTCCAAATACTGGGGCCGAAGTCATGGCGCCGGGCGCAAATTCTAGCATCAAAGCGAACTTACAGCCTATTTTTTGGTATTTGGGCGAAATTTGGCGTTGGGGCTCTGAATTACTGAACACCCAAAACCAAAAATAAAAACAAAACCAAGCTACTGAGTCTTAATTTCTAACACCAATTATCATGTGTAATCCATGTAAAGTACACATAAATATTACCAAGCATATATGTACCAATTTAAACAACTAAACAAAAATTTTAGAAAACTTAAATTTTGAAAACACTATTTAAAAAAAAAACCAAAACTCCATAGTTGATATATTTTAACACAATAAACACTGTAAATTCTAATAACAACCAATTTATTTACTTTAACTACAATTCTCTGAAATTCGTAACAAACGAATTAACATAATCACAGTTTAATCTCTCAATTAGTATAATCTAATTTTGTTATCATACAAAATTTAACAATTCTTGTTTCATATCTTTCTTTGTAAAACTATTTCCTTCTCAGAATAAAGAAATTAGCATACAATCTTATCTATACATTAAGCATACAATCATATATATATATATATATATATAACACAAGGGTTAGATAGAATATCTTCAATATACTCAATAATCCCTTGCTAACCACAGTAATCACTTAGGTTTTCTGAGAGTTCCTTCTTCTCTCTCAATTTCTACGCTCTCTTTTTTCCCTCAACTCTGCTCTTTCTCCTTAACCAAATACGAGAATAAGAAAAACTGAACGCTAACCTTAGGAATATTATGCGCAAAACACAAACTGAAACCCACGTCGTCTATCAGTTAAAAAAAACAATGCGCCTTCATCCGTTAAGTTAGACCAAAGGCCATAAGGCCTTGTTTGGCTACCACAATATTTCCAAACTAGTTTATTGTTATATTATTTATATTGTATAGTTACTTGTGTCACACTTTAATTTAGTTAATTAATTTAAATAACTTAATTTGGTTAATCTCAATAACTTATAATAATAAAAATCTTATTATCATTAATAAATAAATAATTATATATCTAATTTAATTAATAAATTAGACACATCACTATATTTAATTTATTTATTTCCTTTAAATTAAACAATTCATTTAATTTAACTAATTTCTTAAATATTAAATAATTGATTTAATTTAATTATCTCCTTAATTAAATCCAACAAATAAAATTATCATTACTCGATTCAATTAGCATTAGTTAATTTAGTTACTAAATTAATTCATCACAATTCATCAAATATTTATTTATTTTCCTTAACAACTAAATTGTTTAAAATATTTATTTAATTCAATAAATATTTTTAAATTAAATTACAAATTTCTCGATCGTTACAAAATCCAACAAAACACTTGAAATCACCAATCCTAAAGAAGATCGAGAAACTGGTGATATTCGAAAGAAAGTTCAGCAAATGGAAGAAACCATCCGTTTAATCAAAGGGACTGGGGCATATGGTAATGTTAACTACTTAGACCTCTGCATCTTTCCAGACGCCCAGTATCCAAAAAGTTAAAACTCCTGATTTTGAGAAATATAACGGATTAGGAGATCCTTACACTCATTTAAAAGTGTTCATTAGAGAACTTGGGTCTTATACCGAAGATGAGAAACTAAGGATGCAGTTATTTTAGAAGAGTCTGACTGGAGAGGCCAGAGCCTAGTACGCTAGACTTGACTATTCCAAAATTTAGAGCTGGGAAGAACTAGCCCATGCTTTTCTAAACCAATACAGTTTCCAATCACAAATGGCTCCAGACAGATATCAAATCACCAAGGTTAAGAAGTAAAGTAGTGAATCTTTCCGTGAATATGCCCAACGATGGAGGCGCTTGGTTGCTCAAGTCATCCCGTTAATGACAGAAACTGAGATGGTAATGATATTTATTGATATACAAGAAGCTCCATTTTACGAGAGGGTCCTGGCAGGCATAGGAAAACTATTCTCAGAAATGATTAAAAACGGAGAAATATCTGAAATGGGGATGAAGTCTAGAGAGATTAAAGACCTTACTACTTTAGAAGTCGTGGTTGAGCACATTCAAGCTGGAAATTATGGAAGTAACCCCCGAAGGGTTCATAAAAAGAAAGAAAAGGATGTATTCTTGGTACTGCAAGGACAAACTTAGAGAGGCAGTCAAACTTGCCTATCCAAAGGAAAAATTATTCCCCTTTTCAAGCATTTGCACAATCCTCAAATCCTCCATTGCAAAAAAGTTAGAGAGGTTAGACGTCGAAGAGTTTTCACACTCTTAGGGGATTCATTTGAAAATATACTGAAGCTTCTAATAACATAAAAGAAGATTGTCCAATTCCTTCCCCTAGCTAATCCAAGTGGAAGGAATTTTGATACAAATAAGAAATGTGCTTATCATTCTGGAGCTTCGGGCCATGATACCCAAGATTGCTGGTTTCTCAAACACAAAATCCAAGATATGATAGACAGTGGGGAAATTGTGGTCACTACACAAGAGCAACCACATGTTCAAGATAATCCTCTGCCTTAACACAATGAAGAGAATATCAACATGATCAGTATAGGAAGTGGAGAAAGTTCCAAGTACCTCAAGAACGTAAGGGATTCATCCCAAGTAAACAAGGATAGCTCTGGCAACTGGGAATATTTGGAAGGTCAGTTTCTGGTAGAACGGGAAATAAAATCTATCAAGGAACACATGGGTCAAGTGACAGAATTAATTGTACATCAGCACCAAGTAACTCGACAACTGAGGGACAAAAAAATCTCATCTCCATCATAACAAGGGATCAACAACGATTCCAAGAGAATAAAACTTGAGAAGAAAAACATGTAAGGAAAGTTAGATCCCAGGCTCGTCGAGAATATGCGGATAAGAGAAAATTTACTCCTTTAAGTCAACCGATGGAGGAGATCCTACATATATTGATCAATGAAGGGAAGATCACATAACTATTATCCCCAATCAATCCTTGTTCCAAGAGATTTGATGTTATCGGGATATGCAAATATCACTCCAACACTATTGGCCATAGCATAGAAAGTAGTTTGACACTTCGAAACCTGATCCAAAATATGATTGATAGCAGTGACCTGCAAATGGTAAATAATGGTAAAACTCTTCCTAAAGAGGAGGAGATATTTCCTCCAGGAACACAGAGATGGAAATGAAGTTATAACAGTCATATCCTTTGAAGGAGACTTATCTGCAACACCTCTTACAATCCAAGGAATGAAGGTCAAAGGAGTAAAGAATCCTTTGAAAGTGGTTGTTCCTGAGCCTCTGATATTGCCATTCAGACCTCAATATCCTATAATAAGCTTAAAAAGAGTCCCCTGGAACTATGGGAAAGATGGTGGATCAACTTTAAATCAAAATACTGCTATATTGAAGGAAAACCCTCTGTATCTACCTTAGTGAGTAATGAAGCCAGTCAATAAATCCACGGAAAGAGTGTCCGAGGAGAAAATTGAAGAATTCCTCAGCAAGATGGGACATAATGAAGCCAAAGTGGCGCAAAGATTAAAAGAAGCACCCTGACAAATATCCATTTTGGATTTAGTTTTATCTTTGGAAGATCATCGCAAGGTCTTAGTGAAAGTACTAGAAGAAGCTCACCTGCCAAAGACGATATATACTGAGAAGTTTCATCATTTGGTAGATCACATTTTCAACAGTAATGTGATATCTTTCACTGACGATGATATGACGCCTTCAAATCCAGGTATCTTCTAACCCTGAAGATGGTGCTATACGATGCTACAACATTCAATAAATCTTCAATGATATAAACTTATTGATACAATTCTAAGCTTATATTATTGCATCAAATCCTTCAAATCTCAGATTCTTAACCATTACATGTTCATAGTATCATAATATTACACATTACATAGTAATATTATTCTATTACATACTCTTCTTAATCTTCCTCTTAGTCCTTTCTTTAACCTTCACTGTAAGCTTCGTCACGTCTAACCTTATCTGAAATCATATAGTTTAAGCAAGGTATGAGCATTAAATTGCCCAGCAAGTCTAACAATTCCATAAAAATACAATCTAGAATAATATAATTTCACTTCAATAACTGAACAATTAGTTATGAAGTACTATAAATAATAATTCAACAATTGGCTTTCTTATCACTAATTTAGATGACAGAACATCATATAAATTTTGAGTTTCGGTCGACAAACCATGAACTTTATTTTTCATTCTTAAGAAGGACAACATAACACTAAGGCCATAAATCTGATATTGCTTACGAGTACGTCCAGGTGATCAGCCTCTAGTACCCTATGTAGTACAACACTACACTGTTAAATATATTTACATTTAATTTGTGACACCTGTCATGTCTGTCGATATATAATAAAAATATATTTTCATACTTATCCTTGAATACTTACCAAGGTAATTGACTTAGGATAGCAATCATAATATTTTGAGGGATTAGTAATCAAACCCACAAAACATTTTAGCATTTGTCTAGCCGAATCAGATGGCATCGACATCTTCTTAAACATTCCCTGATATACATGACATGAACCCTTGTAGAAATACTATAAGATTTGTAAAGGTTTGGAATATATATATATATATATATATATATATATATATATATATTCATACAAGAATAGAATATACTTTGATATAATGATTCATATAACACCAAGGTTATACCTCATACAGAAAACTTTTATAACATAAAGTTAATACAAGAGTTAGAAACTTGTCACAAGTAGAATTTGTACAAGATTAGAAAACTTACCTCAAGCGTTCTTTATACCCCTGACAATCTTTCAAATGTCCTAAACATTTACATTAATCATAACACTTCAATTATGCACATAACGATACCAAATTTGATTTATGCTAATCTTACTTCTTCTACCTTCTTCTTCGTATCATTAAATTCGAACTTCTCAAGTTTATTATTACTTGTTATTGCGCTTTGGTGTTTGATTACCATACACTCATCATAATCCTTGCAACTGACCAAGCAATATACTTTTGCATAAGCCTAGTTTAATCTTACGACTCTTTATAACACTCATTGATTTAGTTTAAGCATTTCACTTAATTTTTCTCTTAACATCTTTTATTTGATTTATACAATTCAAAAGATTCATCATTTTTCTTACTATTTATTACAACTTTATAACATTTAAGGTCATAAGTTACCATTCTTCGCCCAATGCTTAAGTTATTACAATCAATGTATTCTTGAACATTTATTTAACGCGAATGCATTTCCCCTTATAGCGGTTACATACTTTGCTTTTATATTTTACAATTTTCACATGAACTTGTGATTATCAAACTTTAGGGTTTTTAATTAAAAGGTTATAATTCACCTTCAATCAACTTACTTCTTTTTATGTTCGTAACATTCATTCGACATTAATACAATTCGTGGAGATCGTTTATGTATTTCCCATTCATAATTTCATAACCTTGGATTAACATTTTATTATTGAACTTAAGGTTTCAATCTTCCTTTAGGATATTATTTTATGTCTAATTAAAGTTCATAATCAATCCCTAATTATTTCTTAGCTTTTGTGTTTTAAAAAGCTCTTCACTATCAAATGCATAGCACCGACACTGCGGCGCCGTGACTTAGTGTTAAAACCAGCGCTGCGGTGCATATTAATAGTA
This sequence comes from Panax ginseng, assembly GCA_020205605.1. Taxonomy (NCBI): domain Eukaryota; kingdom Viridiplantae; phylum Streptophyta; class Magnoliopsida; order Apiales; family Araliaceae; genus Panax; species Panax ginseng. The sequence continues at coordinate 40,968,253 of CM035133.1, forward strand.
GATTTTCCCTCGAACTGGCGCTGCGGTGCCCCATTTCCTTCTTTGGGTGGCGCTGCGGCGCTAGGCCAGAATCCTTGAAAATTTTCCAAGTGTAAAATCTTCTCAAACCGCTTACTACCCGAACTCGTAACTTGATCATTTTAACTCGAAACGAGTCCGTTTAAAAGCCATTTTCTTAATTATCTTACGTACTTCAAGTTCCCCTAGACAGAATAATTTTCTAAAACTGATAATGAGGAGTTCACTTAATTAAATTTTCATTATTCGTTCATTTTACATTCTTAAGCGTTCTTAGCTTGTTTCTTCGTTTTAAGACAAAATGCGACCATTCTTGAGTCCAAGACTCTTAAATACATTGTTCTACGATAAGCCGTCAAAAACTAAGTTTTTTGAGTTAAACAACGACTTTTGACTATCATTCTGGAAGTTCTACGATTTCGACGATTATCGTCTAATCTCGTAAATTTTGTCATAACTTCGTTACTCGAGATTTTTATGCCAAACCAAATAGAATCCATCCATTGGTCAGTTATCTATATCCTAACCAAGCATATAACATCTAACTTATACGCTATGATTATAAACTTATCCATCAACAACAAGCTCTTAATTTTCATGTTTTTGTTCATTGAGTTCTTAATCATTCCTTATGATTTCACTTATTAGGCATTCATTACTTATTTTAGTCCACTAATATCCATCCTTATTCCTTTGGACAATACATACATCTTCAAAATCACTTCTCTAACAAAATTACTAAAGAAGAAGATGAAGATTAATGGTTTAAAGGTTTATACCTCTAGAAGTTCTTTTTGATCTTAACTTAAAGGGCTGATTGGCTAGCTCCTTCTTCCGCTTTTCTTGAAATCTCTCTCTCTCTCTCAATATAGGATGATGAATTTGGTAAACAAAAAAAATGAAGACTAAGGCTTTGTCTATATAGAACTTTAAGAGTGAGGGTAGTTTGGTCATTTGGATAACTTTTCACAAGTTTATAAGTTGTTCACTTAGGTTATGGTCCCTTATGGTCAAAACCCCCAAGTTTCCATTCTTACATACCACCCCCTCATCATCCACTATCCATTTTCATCTTACCATCCATTTCAACCAACAACTTTTGAGTCACCATTTGGGCATTAAATGACACCTCCTTAGGAAACTTGGCCACCAAGTGGCCAACCCACCACTATTGGGTAACCCATATGGGTTGCCCCATTCCCATTATCCACCCACTTGATCAATGGTTAGACCTATGGGTTTGATTCTTAGTTTGGGCTTAGTTTTAATTCAATTTAGACCAAACGTTGGGCTTGAATTAACATTTCTTTGAGCCTTAATTTAATTATTCATTGGGCCATCTTTTTATTTCATTTGGGCTTTATAAATTCCAAGTCCATTAACTAATAGTCAATATTGACTTTTGTTGACCAAGACTTTGACCATTCCGTATTCCTACTGTATAATTCTCGTATTCTTTTCTTAATCACTTCGTATAGTATTGGTATTATACGTCGTACTATTCTTCATATTATACTCATACAATACGTTGTATTATACTCATATTCTTCCAGCATAATAATTATTCTCATTATATATCATCATTTCGTTTCTTAAATTTCACTTTCCCTAACCATTCGATTTTAAGTCCGCAGGCAAAAACTTCGTTTGCCATAACTGAAATATTATTGGATATTCCATCTTGTCTTAGAATTTTATCATTACGCGTTTCTCAGAAATTCAAAATTAATTCATGAGCAGAAACAGATGAATAGTATTTTTACAGAAACTTCTCGAAAAACTTTTATTTTCGTCTTAGAAATTCATTCTATTTAATTCTAGCATACATCCACTCATCCTAGGTCAGAAAACGATCTTAAAACTCTTTACTCAGAAATAATAAACATATTTCTTATTTTATTCAGTCTAATCAAATAAAAATTAATTTGCATAAAAGCTCAATTTAATAAAAGCTCAGGATATAGTAAGTGAGTTATTAAAATAAGTTAAAATGAGTTTTAATTTGGTTTTACCAAACAAGGCTTAAGGCTTTTGAATTCCTATTTTAATTTAGTTTTTGCCAAACAAGCCTTGATGGCTTTTGAATTTTAAAAAAAAATAACTGACAATTAAGTAGGGGTATTTTATGTCGCCATTTTTTATATGCGTAATAATATGTATTATATTATATCAGTTATATTATTATTTTACGTAAAGTTGGAAGAGAGAAAAATCGAGTGAAAAGAGAGAAGAAAAGAGTTTATAGAGAAAGGGAAGAGGGAGAGCTCTAGAGAAGATTTTAGAGAAAGAGAAGAAGGGAGGATTACCAAAGCGGGTTGCTATCATCTTTGTTAATTAAACAAGATCTTGAAGGTAGTAATCTAACTTCAAACTATCAGTATATATTTTCACTATTCTTCATTGTAAGATATATTTTTATTCCTCTGTAATTTGATTTTTGGTGATAATTGTTGAATATATGGTTTGTATATGTTAAATTGTGTATATAAACTGCTTTTATGTGATTTAGAGTTAACTAATCCATGAAAACATGGTAAATATGAAGATAATCATATTACAGTGAGTTTACAGTGATATACATGAATATGTCATATGTGATGTTAAAATTAATGTTTAATTTATATGATAAACCGTAAATTGATTGTTGATTGTGAAAATATATGAAGAAATGAAAACAATGTAACTTAAAAGAACTATTTTGGTTGTACAACGAATTTACAGTGTTTGATTTCTCTAAGAATGTTTAAAAGTGAACAAATAGCAAAAATAAGGAATTTAAAGGCTTTAAATTGATTGTTTATGTTGTTTATATGGTTAGAAACATGATAGAAACATTAGTTATTGTTTCTGTAAAGTTTATACAACTTGAGTAAGTTAAATTTATTGTTTAAACGAAGCTTTTAGGCCTATTTGGCTTTGTTACATGTTTTTCTTGCGAACTAGAATCTGTCTTTGAAATCTTTTTGACCCTCGTCCGAGCATAGTTCGATCTTCTGCAGCAGCTATAGCATAAGCAGCAAGCCTTTATTTAGAACTGTGTGGGCCTTGACGATGCAGACCAGTCTTTATGTGGTCAGAATCCTCGATCAAAGATAAACCCAGGATGATGCGGTCTTTGGTCCTCAAGATAAATCTGGAAAGTACTGCCAGTACCAGATTAGCTTTTAGCCTGAAAATGTGATTTCTAATACATAATCTTGTAAATGCTAACATAACATGATCTTATGATTATAAAATGTGATTAATCATGTTATATGATGAAAGGACAAATTGTGGAGTGGTATAATATTAAAATGAAGATTATAACTAGTAATTAACGAGTTATATGACAATTGAAGTTGATGTTGATAAAAGTTAGAACTTTGGTTTGATCATGTGATTAAACCTAAGACTAAAGGTCGTAAGTTAAGTGAAAAAGATATTTAATTATGTAACGTGACCATATAGTAACTAATTGTGTTACGATTTCTTAACCTTGGTTACTTAATATCGACCAGGGGCCATTTGGGACTGGAAGCTGTATTGGTTTAGGAATGCATGTGCCAATTTTACCAACTGTGGACATTGCAGTTATCAATCTTGGCATATCAAGTTCGAGCTTACCCGGTCAGGCTTTTTTGGAAAAGTTGCATCCTAAGGCTCTCATCCTCAGCATTAGATCCTAGCTCGCCGATATAAACCTTTAGGTGGGTATAGGGGTCGCCCAATCCATTATATTTCTCAAACTCGAAGACTTAAAATTTATCCGTGTATTTGGCCCTTGGAAAGATATATAGGTCAGAGTAAGTGACACTATCGTGGGATCTGGTTCCCTTAATGGATCGAATAGCCTCCTTCATTTGCCTGACTTTTTTTATATCCCCGGTTTCATTGTCCTCTTGAAGGTCTACAATTTCCTTCGTTAGACTTTTATCAGTGGCTTCTTTGGCGTACCCGCTGCCGAGTTGGGATACTAATATTTGGGTATCACTTGTTTTTCCTGGATTTTGTAGGCCTCTTTGCGCGGAGGACTCGCGCTGAGCTCTCAATTTTGGCTCTTGGGTTATCTTACATTGTTCTCTTAACAATATAGTCATTTCAGCAATCTACCTCTTGAGTTCCTCAAACTCTTCTTGAGACATGGGGATGGGTTCTGATGCACAACTTTTGGCCTTTTTGGCTGGTGGTGATCGCGCCTTTTAGGCTCAAAATCATGTTCTAGGACCAATCTATAAATAAATAATATATAGTTTAGTCTTGATATTGGTAGATGGTATGGATGCATGACATGTTATGCATTAGGTTTGAGGTTTTTTAATCTTTTCCTACAAAATCGGGGTTAGTTGTTTTGATGACAGGATTAGAGGATATACGATGACAATTTAAGATGGACGAAATTTACTAATAAGAAGAGTAACAAGACATGAAAAGACATCTTGTACATAAGGTGATGAGGACATAATTAGCTTAGATCATAATGAAGGTCATGGATCGAATCCGGTGCAAGTTACAGTAGGACCTATCACGAGAGGACGAGCTAAACGTTTCAAGGATAGACTTATTGCGTTGATTCAAGGGGTTTGGAAAGAAGTTAGATTAAGTTCTACGAGTGTTGGGTTTGATTCCACTTCAGAAAAACTCATTCATGTGTTACAAGCGGATGAACCAAATCAGGGACCAAAACTGGTCGTCCGGTGTGTCCCGCATCAGACCAACACTGAAGGTGGCGTGACCCGCGCTGGAGTTGCAGAAAGTCTATTGTTACAGCGCATCCTGTGTTATTTGTAGTGGGCCCCACACCCGCCATAGTAGTCATTACGCCCACGTAGTAGTCGCCTCTACTTGCCGGAATGTCCGTGATTATGCAAGTGTAGCGCTACTGCCTTTCTTAGATCCTATAGATGGTGCGACTTTATCTTGGAATCGATCGACATCAAATCGAGGACGTAATTTTGGGATTGTTTGATCAGATTTCTTTCCTTATTTTTAGGATTTACATATCTTTTATGTTTCTACTATAGTTAGGACTCTTTTAGATGGGAATTTTATTCCTAAAACAGTTATCTATTCCTTATTGGATTCTAGGGTTTTTCTTATTAGTATAGATAAGTTATATGAATGTAATTCATAGAATAATTTAATTATTCAGATTATCATTCACTACAAAAAAATGGGCCATTAGCAACGATTTTTCGGGCAACGACTTTATAAGTCATTGCTAAAAGTATATGTTTAGCGATAAAATTTGTCCTTCGTTGCAGATTGTGTCAGGCTTTCACTTTTTGCAACGAAATTCATAAGTCGTTGCAAAATTTTGTTGCTAATTCATTGGCGGGAAAATTTTTTGTTAGAAATTCGTTTCAAAATTTTCGGCCACTTGCTTTCCCATCATCGTGGGCAACGAAAGTTTTTTTGTTGCTAAAAATGGGGCTTTAGCAATGATTTTTCAGGCAACGACTTATAAAGTCGTTGCTAAAAGTGTATGTTTAGCAACGAAACTTGTCCTTCGTTGCAGATTGTGTCAGGCTTTCACTTTTTGCAACGAAATTCATAAGTAGTTGCAAAATTTGCAAACAAAATTCATTGTAAAATTTCTAACCACTTGATTTCTCCTCATCGTGGGCAACAAAAGTTTTTTTGTTGCAATATATCGTTGCCTAATATGGACCACATTCATTGGCAACAATTTTTATTTTCGTTGCATATTTTATACAACTTTTTGCAACGACTATTAAAATGTTGCCTTAAATTAAGATGATAATAATAATAATAATAATTATTATTATTATTATTATTATTATTATTATTATTATTATTATAATAGTAATAATAATTATAATAATAATAAATATTCATATAAATATTTATAAATTTATCTCTAAATATTCATATCAATATTTATAGAAAATATTCATATCTAAATTTTATAATTTTTAGATGAAATATTTATAAATTTATAAATAAATATTTGTTTATAAATTTTAAAGATAAATTTATATGAATATTAGTTTATAAATATTTATATGAATATTTAGAGGAAAAAAATATTCATAGTTACTTTATATATATTTAGTTTAATGCGGAGATTTAAGATGGGTATATATATATATATATACGAACCCGTTCAAGGACATCCACCTTAAAGAGCAATAAGGCCTTAAAGAGCATCCACTTTTAAAAAACACGGCTTTTTAATATCTCTCTCCTCACTCAGTCATAAAACTTAGCTATCGACTGAAAATCCCTCACTTCCAAAATCAAATTCTCGACTGAAAATCCCTCACTGCCAAAATCGAATTCCTTGAAAATCCACTCCTGCAAAATCGAAGCCCTAGAAACGCGATTAATTTCTCAAATCGATTTCAAGATCCGAGAGCCGATGAAATCAATTAGCGACAACCGGTGAAATCGATTAGCTAAGAGAGATCCCCTACAAAACTTCTCCAAATGCCCTCAAACTTTATTTTGTAAGTCCAACTCTCTTTTTCATTGTCAACTGTAAACCTTTTTCCTTCCTCAATGGCAATAATGGGTATACATTGGAGTTACTGTCCTGTATCATTTGTTATAGGCACTTATTAGATGTTTGTGTATGATTGTATTAACTTTTTAATAGTGGTAATATGCTACCTGTTTATTGATATTCTCATATATTGTAATCTTATAATGCATGTACTTCATATCTTGCATGAGCTTGAGTTGGAGTCTTGATGGAAGCACATTGTTCGATGGATACATAAAAGGTTATTGTTCAAAGGGGACATAAAAAGGTTATTGTTCGGAGGACACATTGTTCGAAGGCACATTACAAGTAAATTTCATTTGTCAAGTAAATCTCAAAGAATATAGCTATTATCTCTATACTTTTTTTAATTGGTGATTTCATATGTTCAAGTCAATTTATGTTTGTCCAGGTGTAAATATAATGGATGACATGTACAATGAAGTAAGGAGTTGCGGGGATAATGTAGAAAGGAATTTGGGAATAGAAATGGATGGGGATGACTTGAGTGGAGAGGGGTTGAATGCGAACAATACTAATACTGTTGTCTATTATCCTAAAGTAGCAAATGAGGTTACCCCTAAGCTTGGTCAAGAATTTCAAACATTAGATGATATTCACACGTTTTACAATATATATGCAATGCATGCTGGATTTAGTGTACGAAAGTTTAATGAGAAAAAAAGGGCGGGTAGCGATGAGATTTATAGGAAGGAGTATATGTGTTCTAAGCAAGGAAAGGGCAAACTATTAGCCGATGTGGTTGTAAAAAGAAAACGTGGATCTACAAAAGAAGGTTGTGGTGCAAAAATATTAGTGTTAAAGAGAAATGACTTGTACGTAATTACTAAATTTGAGGAGGGTCATTGTCATCCATTGTCAACTCCACATAAGAGGCATTTGTTACGATCGCATCATAATGTGTCAATTGCCCAAAAATCGTTGTCTCAGCAACTTAGCACAGTGAATATACCACAATACCAATAATACAATTTTCTTGCGATGACAAAGTGGTGGTTTTGAAAATATTGGTTTGCCTTTTAACGAGATTTATATAACTTTGAAAGAGACAAGCGCAATGACTTGAAGGGACATGATGGGGATATGTTGAATGAGTACTTACAGTTAGAACAACAAAAGAATCCTTCATTCACGTTCACAATTGACACAGATGAAGAAAATCGGATCAGTCGTGTTTTTTGGGCCGATGCAACTTCTAGACGGGCTTATAGATTTTATGGTGATGTTGTCATTTTTGATACCACATACAATACTAATCGTTATGGAATGATATTTGCACCACTAATGGGGGTTAATAATCATGGGCAAACTACTGTATTTGGTTGTGCTTTCTTAAGTGATGAGACCATAGCTAGTTTTGAATGGCTTTTCAAGTGCTTTTTGGAAGCAATGTCAGGCGATGCGCCTGGGATGATTATCACCGATTAGGATCCTGCTATGACAAATGTCATTTCACATATTCTTCCTAATACATTTCATAGGTATTGTAGTTGGCACATATTAACCAATTTTTCAGAGAAGATTAACTTAGTCAAATACAGTGCTTATTATAAAGAGTTTTCAGATTACATTTGGAATTCGAAGACTGTGGAAGATTTTGACTCTACTTGGGTAGCGTTAATAGAGAAAAGTTGGTTGAATGCTAATAAATGGCTGCAATCAATGTATGACATCCGTTGTAAATGGGTACCCGCACATCTGAATCATGTTTTTTCAGCTAGCATGTCATGTAGCCAACGAGCGAAGAGTTGTCATGCATTTTTTAAAAAGTTTGTTTCAAAAAAGAATTCTTTAGTGGATTTTATGATTCAATTTGGTCGGGGCCTTCAACATCAACGACACAATGAGTTGGTTTTGGATAATAAAGATTTGGTTGAGAGGCCGAGAATGAAATATCGTCATGACTTCTTAGTTCAAATGGTTGACATTTATACACACTCTATATATTATAAATTTGAAGAAGAGTTGTGTGAGAGCTTGAATTATAGGTTTGAACTTTTGACAGAGGATGTCAATCACTGTGTATATAAGATTTACCGAAGGAATGTCAGCAAGTTTAAAGTAAGAGAAAGTTTTATTGTTCTGTATGTTGCTACAGTTGGAAGACTGTTCTGTATGTTGCTGCAGTTCTACTCTGTATGTTCTGTGACAGTTTTTTGGGGAAGACTGTTATGTTCTATGACTTTCGAAAAGGCGTTGCAGTTGGTTTGCTTGTTGGGAGACTTATGGAATGATGTAGTTTGGCCTTCTGTCTTCTTCTTTGTGTGTGTAGTGCTATGTGTTGTCTTTGTTGTCAAACTTCTTTGTGTGTTTATATACGCTTTATGGTCATTGATGTAAACAGTTTTGCCACTTGTATAAAAATATATTCTGTGAGCTTGTGACACTATGCTTCACTTGTTTTTGACTCAGAATTGTTTTACCTGTTATAAAAGAAATTCTGTGATGTATGCTAAGCTACAGGTGTCAAAGGAATGGTTTAATGCTATGTTTGATTTAATTAGTTCTTGGCTTATTGATTATACTGTTATACTGTTTGCACCTAAAAACATCTCCACTAGTACTTCAAGAAACATTTTAAAGTGAGGAACATTTTTTTATGAAACCGAAAGGAATTAGCATTGCAGTTTATGAATATGGCTAAACTAATACATAGCACTGACAGAGACACGCATGCAATGAAATCAACTAGTAGTAATCAACTTTGTTGCAATACAATCAATACAAATGCCATTTAAAATATGGACTTCACACAACCTAACTAGTAGTAATCAACTTTCCATATCCCAAATTCTAATTACAAATTTCTCGGATTTAAGCAATTTCTTGCACAGAGATGGTTCCAAAGAAATTCCAAAGTAGCAAAATTAATGAAACCCATGTGATTATCTTGTAAATCCTATGTTTGTGTCTAACATTTTGCACTTCATTTTCAAGAGCCCTCAACTTTCTCAATAAACCAGGAATCACTTGAATAGCTCTCGGCTGCATCGGAGGTTAATACCACATGAAATACCCGCAACCATGAGGCTGTCAAAAAAGAATTTTTTTTTTGAGAACAAACTTCATATTAAAGGAAATTGAATATAAATTACTTACTCTTGCGGTTTGACATCCGTAGAATCGATTTACCGTGATTCAAATCACCCAGAAGTTATCAACATAGCCGGGCGATGACAATGACAATGGTTAACTGCGGCCATTTAACTTGACTCTTTCCGGTGTTACGATGTGGTGCATGCAACATAATCAAAACTGTTATTATCTCAAAACACATTTGTTTCCAGGAAGTTGTTATTATCTCAAAACACATAGGAGAAAGCAGGGCATAACGATTATAGTTCATAGACTCCAAAGACCAAAATAGACTAATACAAAACTAAACAAAAAATGTCCTTTTAACAGCTACAAAACATACCAATAACAGTTGTCACTTGCAGTTATTAGTCATGATCCTGAGCAGAACTTAACAAAAGTTTGCCCTTTTAACAGCTACAAAACTATTTTGCAAATAATGAAAACATGGTTGTACAAGGTCTTACTGCTTGCTATTAGTTTACAAGGTCTTACTGCTTGCTATTAGTTTACAAGGTCTGTTAGTAGAAACATACCATAATCAGTGAAGATTGGAAAATAGTATATAAATTGGAATAAAAGTACTAAATTGCAAGCCCTTACCGATTCGAAGGGATGAGATGAAGGAGATCGCGATTTTAAGGCACGTCGAGATTTTAAGGGGCTCGACTTTCTCTCCACTGGCAATCGCTTTTCTAGGGCTTCATTCCCTCAGTTGCAGCAATCGCGATGGAGAAGGAGAAGGAACTCAACAATCGATTTTATGGAGAAGGAAAGGAACTCAACAATCGATTGAGAAGGAGAAGGAAATCGTTCGATTTTGGAAGTGAGGGATTTTCAGTCGATAGCTAAGTTTTATGACTGAGTGAGGAAAGAGATATTAAAAAGCCGTGATTTTTAAAAGTGGATGCTCTTTAAGGCCTTATTGCTCTTTAAGGTGGATGTCCTTGAACGAGCTCGTATATATATATATATATATATATATATATATATATATATATATATATATGGTAATAGAATTTATCTAATACACAAAAAATATAACATAAGAAGCAAAAATATCACAACTAGGTTTTGAACCTAAGACCTATATGTGACGCCCCCAAAATAGGTATACAACACCCATTCTGAGTCGCCAAAATACATGGTATAGAAAGCAAACTACAACTTTGACAATACAGATGTCGTGTAGAATACGGCAATACAATTGTGAGTTTGAATACAAATATTGTCTTCTAGATAATATACACACCCAAATAAGTCATCATTAATTATTCATACACTATTTTACAGAAATAGTGAGGACAGCTAAAACATCTTCCTAGAACCATCACTCCATACCCCAGGCTAGATCCTGCTATGTTCTCACCTCCCTGAAAAAAAAATGGAACAAAAAGGAAAAGGGTGAGCTCAATCTAGCCCAAGAAAGAATATTATGACTAAGATAATATACAACAAATTATCGTTAGTCTTCAACAGGAAAAATCTAATAGAATACAATAGACAACAAGTTTTAGATCAACAAATGCAATGAAATTGAAGAATCCATTAGAAGAGTCACGTAGAGAAAGAATTCTCTTGTCTTCTAAGGTTTAAAAGTCCATCATCAATAGTTTATCCCCAGAATAACAATCAATATACATCTTTAATCATCTTTACTCTGAGGCCAAAGATATTTATTTGTATCACCAGGTTGGTCATGTTCATCTCAACACTGCTCATCTTTGCACACTGTGCCAAAGATATTCATCGATTAATCGTTCATCTTTGCACTACAAAGCAAAGATATTCATTTATATCACCATTTAGGACCTAGAGAATGATGAAAAACATTTTTAAAGAAACGAATCCGGTGAAACAAAATGACAAGGATTAAGGATTAAGGATTCGTACTTTGTTTTACCCATGTCCAAAAATACTTGAAAATAATCATATTGGTGTAAAATTCAAGAATGATCAAAACATGGATACAATCAAAGCTAGTATCCGAATAGATATTTTGGACAAATTTTTTTTTTTTTTTTTGAATAGAATAGTATTATTAAGTGAATAATGGTCAGATATCGTGAATAGTCTTGAGTATCGTGAATAATAACCCCAACACAACAAGTTCCAAATTTGATAAAAAGTTCACCAATACTTGGCATAATGATATTGAAGAAAAATATCATTTAAGAAAAAAATAATACCTACCTCAAAATAACCGTATTTGATTTGAATTTTGGTGTAGTCTTGTGAAACCCACCGTGACCAGTAAAGAACACTCAAAGTATACTCACAAGAATACGCTCGATAATTTAGAGAGAGAGAGAGAGAAAACTTTGTTTCTGGTGTGATTTTCAATTCTAACTTAGCCCTCTATTTATAGGAAAATATTAGAACGCCAAAGGAGACTAAACTAATATAATAATATTATTTATTCATTCTTTTCCTACGCATGCCTCTTTGGAAAATAAGACTAGCCATCTTTGGACCAAAAATCAGCAGCCCACATGTTTAATCCACCAACCAAAAGTGGGTCCCGCAATTTAATAAAAATCATTTTATTTTCCGAAACTTCAACAATTCGTAGAAAATAGCTCGGTTATCAAAAAATTCGAAACTCGTGATTTTCCATAGGAATTTCAATTCTCTACAACTTTACAGAAGAAAAGTTTTCCAAATTCCAAACAGAAATTGACCGAAATCCCAAACGAGTGATTTTACAGTCTATAATCAATTTTCGGTCAAGAATGATGTCCACCGACACACAAAACATATGTTAAATATTTAATGTCACAAAATACTCTACCTCCTCATATACTCATATGTCCCACATTCATTATAAAAATATCACCGTTAATATATTATTAAAATAATATATTTAAATGAATTATTTTATCAGAAAAAGATAAAATATTAATTTTCAACAATTGTCACATTAAAAATTTTCTCCATCTATATCCACATAAAATAAATATTTTCTTTATCATAATAATCAATAATTACTTATTTAAAATAATATTACGTAATCACAAAGATCGATGAACCGGTAGTTCTCAGAAAGAGGGCTTTCCAATAAGGATTTCTCCTTCTTGGCCGCGCCAAGCAATTAGGTGACCAAACCTCTCCTTAGAATGTAACTTTCTAGACATTGCCAATAATGTTATCGATAATATTATTTAGATAATATGAATTATTGATTTGATAATGGAAAATCTTGTGTAATGACAATTATTGAAACAACAATGATACAAAATATCAACGCAAAGAATTATTGAATCAATAAAATATAATATTGAATAATAATTATTGTAACAATTATTGAGTAGTGCCTTTTACGTAAGGATCAATAATTCAATCAATATCGCGCAATACCGTGTGCTACTTTTGTGTAACCACGCCAGACATCAGTATTTTAACCACTAGGTAACCCAACAATGTTAATCGGTAACAATTTACGTCGTTATTTATAAAACTCAATCTTTGTCGTTTTCTTCATCCAACCGTTTTTTTTCGTTATGGGGCCCATCAATGATCGCTACTGTCAGACGGAGATTCCCGACAAAAAAATATTCCACGACCAAACGAATATTCTGAACAATAATGAATATTTTATAACCACTTGCTTATTTTGTAAACTTTGCACATTTCACCCATAACCAAAGAAGTATATCAAATTAACCCTTATTAATTTAGAATAATGAATAAAGGAAAATTCAATTTTATTTATAATAAGTTGGGGTCTTACAACATAGGTTATTGGGCCATTAAGCTACCACTAAGCCATTCTAATTTATTAGTTAACTAAACTACTGTCATAACTATTGCATATTTTTCTATACAAGAGTGATATTATATAAAAATAAAAATATGACATTTAATACTAAGGATATTACGCACAAATTATTGTAAAAAAAATAGATTATTTAATATAAGTAAATATTTAACTTGGATTACATAAAATAATAAGAACTTTTATTTTAGACGGAGGGAGTAACTTAAATCATGAACATATTTTTAAGTACAAAAATAAAATATAAAAAGAAGAATAGTAATGGTATACTCCTAGTTATTCCTAGTTCACCTTTTACCTTTTTTCCAAATATATTATAAAATTAAATTATAATACTATCAGTTCTAAGAGAAAACATAAAAGATGAAGAAAAATTTATTATGTTTTATGAACTAAAAAAGAATAAAGTTATTTAAAATGACTTATAAGTCATTCCTAATAAGTTAGTTTGATCCATATTAATGTAATATCAATTTTAACCCTATTTTATTTTATTTTTTTTAAAAAAATAAATGAATTTGTAAATAAGAAGAGTAAGATGCAACGTCACTTTAATTAGCGTTATAATTTTTATTTTTATTTTTTTATAGTTGAAGTCTTATATATTCCTTCATTTCCAACGACGATGACAGAGAATAAACATAAAAAAATATTGATGCTTGTAAACAAGTACAAGAGATCAAAGAAATTTAAAAAAAAAAAAGAGATTCCAATGTCAGTTAAAGTGATGTTACATCTTACTCTTTTTTTTTACAAATTTGCTTTATAAAAAAATTTAAAAAAGTTACAATGCTGGTTAGTTTAGCATTGGATCACATTTTTATTTCTTTTAAATTTCTTTAAAAAAATAAAATCATTTTAAAAAAATTAAGATAATTTTTTTAAAAATTAATTTTTAAAAAATATATTTTTTAAAGTAGCGTTGGTTGCCTTTCTGATTTTTAGCCAAAAAAAAATATCCAAAAATTTAACGCCATTTGAAATGGCGTTCTGTAGTTTTTCTCAAATTAGATGTGAGAGCCTTGTTTTTATTTTTAAAAAAATATTTGTTTAAAAATAAAATCTTTTTAACACACCAAGGATTGATCCATCGAATTATTATATTGGGGTTCTATCTATATATTGATTTTATCTAAAGAACTAATTCTTGATAACTCTATAGTGCAAACTTTGATTCAACACCATACCAATTTTACAAATATATATATATATATATATATATATATATATATATATTCTAATATCATAGCTAGGTTTCAAACCTAGACCTATGGATAATTGGGCCATTAAGCTACCACTGAGCCATTCTAATTTATTAGTTAAATAAACTACTACCATAACTTGTAGCGTAGACAATGTAGCACATGAGCAAATGAGTAATTTCTCATGTCGTTACAGCCTGTAACGGCATGGGAAAATCCATTTCAATTCGTGTCATTCAATGTTGCGATCAACGGTATAGATTATGGTTGTTGAAATAGTACTCGTGACAACCGATTGCCAAGCATGTTAATTATTACTCACTATATATTAATTAAGGAATTATTACTCACTATATATTATTGTTCAAAGGTTTTTTGTGAGAGATAAAATTGGTCACTATTTTGTTCTAAATAATTTTTTTAGAATTAATTATGGTGAATATAAATTGTAATATAAATACATTAATTTTTTTAGTGTAATAAATTTACTTTTAATAACACTTTTTAATTAACTTACAGTATTGACTATTTCTTTTAACAAACTATAAAGTAAATAACTTTACATTGCATTAAACTTTAAAAATTTATACATTAATCATGACAAAAAAAATAGTGGTGCACTTTTGTAGAATAGAGCATAAATACCAAAAACAAATACTCATATGTTCTATAGAAAGAGTCAAGTTTGAGTTTGTTTTTTAATTTATAATATACTACAATTAAAATTGTAATATAATTAATATTTTAATAGAAAATTTATTTTTAATAATAATTTTAAGTAATTTACAATATTAATTGTATTTATTAAAATATTAAGTTACAATAATTTAAAATTTAAAATATTATAAATTGACGGTAAATAAAATTATAACAATTATGACTCTTTTATGAAACAAATTATAAATATTAAAATATTATTTTTGATTTTATAAAAGAATTATATTTCAATTTGTTATAATTAATTTATAATATCTTAAAATTTAAATTTAGATTTATCTTTTGTCATTTCTCACTCATAAGCTCCGGTAGTCTTCTCACTCATAATTTCAGTCCTCTATCTCCTCTCTACCCTTTTTGCTTTGGCGCGTGCCTCTTCCTCTACCTCGGCGCCGCTCGTTACCCTTTCTCATTCGATCAGTCGCTGGTGATCTTTGGCCGCACTTTTTTGGATCGCGAAACCCTAGACATCGTCGGATCGCTTCTCATCTCTAACGTTCTGATCAGATTGGCCATCGTGTGCCCTTCTGGTCAGATCTGGGAGGTCTTTAAGGTATTTTTTGGTGCTACATGCGAGGAGTGTACTGTTTCTTGAGGTATGTATACCTTCTCAATAAACCTCAATTTACAATAGCATACTTGATTTTTATCAGTGTATTTTGTTTAACAGATTAGATTAGACCATATGAGCTCACTTAACAAGGGAAACACTGCTCTTTTATTCAACATAATATTGTCGATCTACATTTTATTCAGCTTTACGGTAACACAATCGGCCCCCTGAAAGTGTCACAGAGCTTCCTGGGTTCGATGCAACTTTCCCTTCCAAACACTATTCTGGGTATGATTACTCTTTTTGCGGTTTTATATTTAAGTTATTTTTCTTTTTAATTGATTAGTTTCTACATATGTTCCCTCCTCTTTTTTGGGTTTTCATTTGTAGGTATGTGCCAATAGCTGGAACTAGCGGGAAGAAATTATTTTACTATATGTATTAGAATTAATGTAAGATTGTATCTGACAATTAAGAATACCAATTGCTTAGTTAATTTCTAACTCACACTTCATTTATTAAACCCTAATTTCAGTTTCACCGGTTTAATTTTATTATGTTATTGCATTGTATCAAACAGATCGTCACTATCTTGATCTAATAGAATTCTATGTGATTGCTTTTGCTTATAATATTTGGAACAAATTTTATCTGCTTAAGTTACTTGTCTTTTTAGTCTTTGATAAATAAGTTTGTCCAATAATGTGCTAAAATTATCTATCTTTTTGCAATTTTGTAGAATTCAACCCATACGTGATCAGTCTTGTGCTTTATTTAAACTTCTACTCATTCATAATAAAGAATAAGATAAGTGTTTCTTCCTATTTTCTGCGTCTATTTTTCAGATTTGACCTTTTCCCACAGGATTATTTATCCATTGAAATGTGCGAATATAGAAATAGAATGTACCCACTGATAGACTGGCTTACCTGTTATATTTGTCTATAGATGAAAGAGTTACCATGGAGTCAGTTGTTTCTTTCTTCTCTTTTTCTCATGGTGAGATAAATTGGTTGTTGGAAATTGGAATATGCTGTTCATTCTTTGAGGGACTTGTAACTGCACTGTGTTAGCATAACAGTGAAGCATTATATTCTTTTTCTCAACATGTATGCCGTGTAGTGTTAAAATGTTCTCACACCACGAAAGGAGTTTGAGATCGCTGTTCTTTTTTCTTTTTTATTTAACTGAATTTTATGAAGAGTGTTGGAGAAAGTCCGAAGGTAGTACTTAACCTAAGTTGTTCTGACATCACCAAAATTCTACTTCTGTTTCTGTTCACATTGCAGCAGTTGTCTTTTTCGAAAAAATCTTATATTTCTTCTTTTATAACATTAGAAAGCATGGTTAGCGTATAAAGTAAAGATTATGATGTATTCTACAACATATTTAGCTGTTTTTCCAAGCTCATCAATCTACTATTAAATTCCTTTCCAGTTGAAGATGTGAGCGATTTGTGGCCCCTTGTCAAGAAGGGCTTTGAAGAAAGGTTGCCATTACAAGGAGCTACTTTGAATAATAAGACTCGTAATCCTGTCTTTTTGGAGAATCTGCCAGTCAAATTTATATTGACAACAGATGCAAGACTACGCAGTCGGTTTCCTCATGAGCTGTCATTATTTTGGTTTCGAGAACCATATGCAACTGTGGTTCTTGTCACTTGTGAGGTAACTGGGATTTTTGTCAAACCTTGTCTATTAATTTTGTTTATGAACGGTTGCTTTATGGTTTTTGTGTGTTAAAATATAAGTAATCTGTTGATTCTGAATTATTTTCTATGCAACTTGTAAGTTGTAACCTTTTGAAGCGAAGAAATTGCAGAGCTGATATACAACCTAAAACTCCCTTAGTGTGAATGATGCACTATTTCCTTTGCGTTGTTGACATTATATGGACATCATATGTGGTATAAATCTGTTATTAATATACTTTTCAATTCATCCAAAATCACACAACACATATCAAGTGCTTTCTGATGGCCCAAATATGTTTTCAAAACTCACTAAGCCTTAAGTTTAAAATCGTTCAAGTGAAAGCACTACTTTTGTTCTTGAATATGTGTGGTAGTGCCTTCTCATGTACACATGGCGTATACATTAAAAGGACACAGGTGAAAAAAAAGACATATTAGAAAACCCAAACAAAGAAGTCCTCCCCTTAACAACTTCCAGATTAACTCTCAACCTAGAAAAAATCTGTATCAGCCTCCAAATCAAAGATGCTCTAATAGCCCGCTAAAGACACTTTCCAATGAAGGAAACACCTGTATTTCTGAAATTCATATTGATAGTAAGAAATGATGATTATTATTTGGTTTCTTCTGGGATGATGGCCAAACAAATTGTAAGAACCTTAAGTTGTTTGTGTTAATTTGATGTTGGATATTATTGGTTCGTTTGAGATTAAATACTGAAGGAAAACTAATTTCCTGGGTTACATTGATATTGAGTTGCTCCTCTAGTTTTGGGATTTCATTATTAGCTTAAATTTGGTTCATGTAGCATACAAAAAAAAATTAATAAAAAAGGAGAAGGAGAAGGAATAGGAATATACATGTCTTATTTTCTTACTATCTAATTTGTCACAGAGTCTTGCATCCTAGTTTTGTTGAGGAATAATACCTAGGAACATCAAATCAATCCCACCAATCTGTTGCATATTTTAAATTTGGCCAAGATTTGTACCTAAGAAGTCTAATTCCGAGCCATTGTCTTGATATAGTGTAATCATTTTCAAGCCATTGTCTTGATAGTGTAATCATTTATGAAATTGCCTAATCCTTTTCGTTACGTTATAATTATCACATTGCTGTAATCATGTGTATATTTTGACTTTACAGATATTATTCAAGCTGAGTCGTCCTTATGAGGTTGCGTCAAGGGGTTACTCATTTATAATTAGTTTCACAAAGGAATTGGTCCTGCATGAGGTACTCCCATTCTGTTTAGTATGTTCTTGCTGATTGCTTTTGTTCTGTTACTTTCAGTCAAAATACAATACTAATTCTGACCCTTCTGTTTTTGTTTTTCCTTTTTTGATGGGACTCTCCAGAAAATATTACCGTTCTGTACACGTGAAATATGAATAATAACTGTTTGCTTGGGTTTAATCAATGTACCTGCATCTCGTTATAGTGATGGACTAGTGGCACCTGATATAGAAAAGGAGTTTTACCGTGTTCAGGGAGATCTTTATTCTCTATGCCGGACTAAGGTAGAGTTTTCTCATGCTTTGCAAGTAACTTTGACCACAGCTTTAAAGTTTATGTTTCAAAGAGTGTTCTTTGAAAGAGAAAATGTTGTACCTCTGTTTCAAAAGAGAGCGGTGTTTGGACTTTAGAAGAGAAAGTGCTGTAGCTAAAATGTACTTTTGGTAGGTGGACATCTGTGTTGATGATCTGGTGCAATGTTTACTATTTGATACATTTTTCAGTTCTTTTTCTTCGTGTGATCTTCACCATTCTTTTTTGTATACCAAACTTGAAGAGAGAAAAAGTAGCATGCTTTTTAATTCACTTGTTTTGCATTCAAATTTGCTAGCAGTTACCTACATATTGAAGTGTATCCATGAATGTGGCAGTTCATTAGGCTTGCTAGTGATCTATTTGCTTCATTTTTCTGACTTGCTATTATTTTTAAATATGTGCAGGAAAACTGCTTCTATGACCTGCCTTACAATACTTGGTATCAAATTTTCGTGCTACGTTTATGGAAGACAAGTGACGAAATTATGAAGTTTACTCTCTCTATATATGTAGATTTATACTTTGATTGAAGAATTGTGGTAGCTTTAGATAGTTAATTGTAAAGATAATGAATGATTATGTAGTGGATGATTTTATTAAGTTAATAATATTTTAGTTTTTTATATTTTTGTCAATATTTGCTATGGGGACATTGAGTCAGCCAGGTGCACAAAAAGAATGTCAAATTTTAATTTGGCAACAATATAATTCGTTACCAAAGTATTGAACAAGTTTTAATATAGCAACATTTTTTTATACATTTAGCAACAAATTTTTCGTTGCTAATGGCATTAAAAATATAATATTTGGCAATGAAAAATTAACCTAATAACAACGGAGAAGATATTGTTGCTAATACTAAAATAAAAGGTAATATTTTTTATCGTTGCAAATCATATCAACTTTCGTTGCACATAAAGAAACGACAACATATTTTGTCGTTGCTAATTGACGACTTTCGTTGCTATTGAAAAATAACCAAAGAACAAACATTTTCGTTCTTGATTTAGCATAATGTCGCTGCAAATAATATAATCAAGAACGAAAATCATTGCTAAAAAGTTTACATTCATAAATCTAAAGCAAGCTTAGGCAACAATTTTTATAATTTACTGCAACGAAAAATGTCGTTGCAAAATGGTGTCAATTGCAACGAAAATGCATGGTCGTTGCAAAAAAAAAAGTTCATTTCGTTGCCAATTAGAAGGATTTTGCAACGAAATGGGGTTTTTAGCAACAACATTTTAATTATTCTACAACAATACATTTTGTTGCTAAAGGATCGATGTCTCTGTACGAAAGCCAAATTTTGTTGCAAAATGTATTACTTTTGGCAACGAAAAAAATATGTTCGTTGCGGAACAATTAGCAACGCTCATTCTTGTAATGACGAAAGACGAACGACGACAAAGAAAGTCGCTGCCAAAACCTTTTTAGACAAAAAATTGGCACATTTAGCAATGAAAATCGGTTGTTGCTGAAACCCCATTTTTTTTGTAGTGATTATTCTTGTGAGTTTATTCTTTGCTTTTGGTTCTTTGAAGAATTCCTAAGTATTTTTTTAGTTATTTATTTGAGATTCAACTTGACTTATCATACAACAGTTCATAGTTGTGTGTGGCGTCTTCTACTGCATCAATCGTCAATTGTATCGAGATTACCGCTTAAATATAAGCGAGGGGTCAAGGTGTCATTGGTGTCCATTCAACACATATTTCTTAACACGTGCAATTGTACCAAGATTATTGTCTACATATAGGCGAGGGGTTAAAGTGTTGCAAGTAATTCATCCTACAACTTTGCTAGAAACGATCGAGGCGACGACCACCTAAACGCAAGCGTGCCGTAGAGTCTATCATTTGGTATCAGAGCTAAGGTTCTCTAGCGAGTTATCTATCCTTTAAGTTTCTGTTCAATTACAAAAAAATAAAAATAAATAAAGTTTAGAAAATTTTATTTTAATATTGTCAAAATTTTGTCGATTGCATGCTATTGTGAGGATTTCTACCTTCTATAAATTGTTTCGTGATAAGTTATTTTTGAATTGATTAGTAAAACCGAGAGATTTGCTAGGTAATTCAAAAAGAACCTATTAGAGAGAATATTTAGAGTTAAAAGTCTCAGTTGTGAGATTAATTGAGGGTAAAAGCCAATTTATTGAGTGTATACACAAGCGGAATCATTGACTCGAGCGAAACACATAAGGAAGTGATGAGGAAACTATTTTCTACTAACCCTTATTTTGCAGGAGATATGTCTAGCTCAAAAGATAAGGGAGTTGCTGAGGAGCCCCTGTAACGTCCACAAATTTTAAAACTCCTTATTAATTAAATATGTGATTTAATTTTAATAAGTTAATTTTGAGTTTATTTAAACCTTATGTGGTTATGTGAATTTATTAAATGATTAAAGGGAGTCACTAATAGTTATTTAAATTAGTGGATTAACCCTAAGAGTTTAATATCAAGGAATTGATAGGATTATTAATAATTAAATATTCAATTTATTTGAATATGGTGGCAAGAGTTGAACATATTGATTTATGTCAATTATGGGTATATCACCATTGTAGAAGTTAAATTATCTCATATAAGACTTATGTGGTGTTAGAAATTAGAAATGGCTTGAAGCTAACCCATTTTGGCACTACTAGGGACCCATGCGATTAATTCTTTCCCAAAGAGTAGTAAAAAAGCGCAATTCTTGTGAAAGTCCAAACTTAGAAAAATTAGTTCTGTTGTTGATAATGAAATGAAACATTAGTGTAATGTGTGACATGCATAAAATCATATAATAAGAATACATTCTAATGATATGAAGTATCATGTGATGCAATAAAATCATAAGTGATTTTTATACAGGAATAATTAAATATCTGTGTATTCTAGAAATTAGAAAGGAAATTATGTGTGCACACTGGATATATAATATTAAATAATGTTATTGTAAGACCCCAACTTTTATGAATAAAGATGAATTTTCTATAATTATCATTTTTGAATGAATTTGATATAATGTTATAGTTATGGGTAATATTTATAAATTTTACAAAGTACGCAAGTTGTTATATTCGATTGGTCGGGGAATATTTGTTTTAACAGGGAATATTCGTACGACGGCACAATCATTGGTGGACCCCACAACATAATTATTGTCGGATTAAGAAAATGACAAAAAATATTTTATGAAAAATAACTATGGCGCTTTTACCGTTAACTCGCTGAAACACCCAAAGGTTAAAAGTACAGAACGCGGCGTGGTCAGTGCAAGAGTAGCACCAGTATTGATTATTAATGCTTAAGTGAGAAGTCATTCATTTTATTCAATTATTGTCGATATTTTATATATTATTAAATCAATAATTGAGATGACAGAGTTATTAATATTATTATTTGCATTATTAACGATGTTCAGAAGTTTTGCCAAGAGAGAGATTTAGTCACCTAATTGCGGCGCCCAATAGGGAGAAATCCTTATTGAAAGCCCTCTTTCCGGGAACGACCTGGTCGATTAATAGTGTGAATAATAATAATGATAATGAAGTTTTGTTTTATTAGTATTATTAATGTAATAAAACAGAATTTTTTTTTATATAAAACAGAATACTTTTATAAAGTTATTCGCTTTTATTAGGCTAATAGTAAAATCTTTTTATATAAAAACGATATACTTTTATAAAGTTATCTGTTTTATTAGACAATAATTAGAATATATTATATTTTATTATGCATAGTATTTGCATAGTGCTTGCATAGTAAAATCTTTTTAAAAGTTATTCGTTTTATTAGATTATAAATAGAATATATTATATTTTATTGTAAACCAATCTAGACCGTCCGTTTAAAGTAAATCGATCTGGACCGTTCATGAATTGGTTACTATTCAGTCCATTCTTCTATAAATAGAAGCTCATTCCTTAATTATTTCTTATGAATTCACTGAAACTCTAGAGAGAGAAACTGTAGAGAGAATTATTCTTCTATCTTGAGCGTATTTCTTTAGCGTTTAAGAAAGCTTTGAGTGTAGTGCAAGTTTCTTCAAGTATATCCCCGCCCTACCGTCAGAGTACTCTTCTTTATAAGGTAAGGGTATTTTTTTTTCATATTCATGAAGAGAACTTCATTATTCCATTTTATTATTACGTTGGAATAACTCAGATACGCTGCTACCCTATACTTGGTGAAATTCTTCCATTATTCCATTATTTATTATTCTCATTGTAATAACTTTGTCTATGCCAAGTACCGCATATACGGTGAAATTCTCATTGTTATTCCATTCTTTATTATTCATTGGAATATCCCGTTTATGCGCTTTTACTGTGGGATCCGTTCCGCCTTTTTATTATTCTCATTGGAATATCCTATTTGTGCATTTTACGCCGACCGGTTCCGTTATTTATTATTCTATTAGAATAACTTTGTCTATGTGAAGTACCGCATGCATGGTGATTTCTTTTGTTATTCCATTCTTTATTATACTCAAATAAGGTTAAAGTTTTGACTTCTATACTCCATGAAATTAGTGGAATATCCTTGATATTTGCGCTTCATCCAAAGATATCTTTTCATGGAAATATTCTTCTGAGCATTCTTGAATTTTACTCGCAAAGAAGTATCATGTTGACAATTTGGACGTTATTAGTTCCTGGATAATTTAATTCTTGAACTTGTTTTATTGAATTCTTATATCATTATCATCATCCCCATGTTTATATTTTGTTGAAAGTCATCTGTGGTCTGTAGTGCATAGATGGACTTGGTATGATTATGACCAGGGATTATTCGGTATAATCATGACCGTAATGTTACAAATGATGTGGAAAAAGTCCTCATTGGCTCGTAGTGCATTGATGGACAGTTTTTGGTATGATTATGGCTATGGATTCTCTTCGGCCATGGGAGCAAAGATGAATTATTTTATGGCATGATCAGGATCGTTGATGAATACACGAATATCATTGGCCCGTAGTGCATGGATAATTTGTGGTCGTGATACTAATGAATATCCTTGGCCGTAGTGCAGGGATGATGTGGATTATTTATTAAGCTGAGTCTCAGCGATAAAAGTGATGAAAAACCTTTTTAAATCATAAAAGATAGTAGATTTTATTCTCTACTTGACTCTTTTAATGGATTGCATGTTTCGCTGCAGTTAAACTTGATGTCTATTGTATTTTATCAGTTTAACATTGTTGAAGACTAATGATAATTTATTTTGCATTATCTTAGTCATAATATTTCTTACTGGGCTAGTTGAGCTCACCCTTTTTTTCACTGTTCTCTTCAGGAAATGGGAACGTAGCCGGGACTAGTCGGGAAATGGAGTGACGGTCTAGATGATAATATTAGTAGTCCTCACTATTCTGTTAAATAATGTGTTAATAAATGTAATGAGGACTTATTCTGAGAGTGGATATTGTCTAGAAGACAATGTTTGTATTAAAACTCACAGCTCTCTTGTTGTATATTTAAGATTATATTTGTATTTTGTACCATGTATTTGGCGACTCAGAATAGGTGATGTATACCTATTTTGGGGGCGTCACAGTTATAATATGGCTATGTGAGTAGTAAAGATAATTATGGAACTACCCTGTCAATAATACTTAACTGTGTTATTTTAATTGCGTGTATTTAATGTACATAGATTTTATGATGTGAGTATCTAAGTAATCCAAAAATTCCCAATATAGTAACACTTGGACATTAAAAATCCATTTTTGGTTAATAAAGTAACTGAACTTGGAATTTACTAAGCTTGTTGCTGATATTTGCTCTTGTCCCAAAATGAGTGACACAAGGTACATGAATAGTAACCTACACCTTATATACGTAACTTTCAAGTCTGTGATTATTGGCTAGGCAGGTAGCTGATGGTGGGTGGTTGAGCAACCCCTTAAGAACCAATGTATTCTTCTTCTACATTCCAGTCTCAACCTTTCATGCCAAGCTAATTCCCAGCCCAAAGTTCTTCTATAAATAGTAGCCTAATTCTCAGAGTTTATGTTGATGTTGTTTATCTGTGGAACCTCTGAAAAATTGAATTTGAGTCTGTGTTGTCCAACGAGGAGGCTAGTAAGCTCAGAGAAAAGAAACTAAGTCTATTAAACTCCAAGAGGTATAAAATCCTAAGCTTGTTTTCTTAGTTGGATTTTGTAAATTTCTTGAAATTACTTGAAATTCTTTGTTAGTCAAAGTGAATTGGTATGCCATGATATGTTTAGGAAGTAGACTTACATGTTTGAACTCTTAAATGATGGTATTAAGCATGTTTAAATCAAAGGGAAGTGTTGATGTTTGATGCTCTGCAGTAACAGAAAGCAGATTCTCGCCTCTCTGCAAGTAATGACATACATACAAGCAATTCTTATTTGTATTAGGGTGCAAAGAAGAACCTATAAAGTAGCCCAAAATTAGTTGTCGATTTTGTTTATGCTATGTGCTGAGAACTTAGTGTTATATCTTAAATACATACCTGAAAAGTTGTATAGCATGAGATATAAGGTTTTCTTGTGTAGTATGGAGTGATCAACACGTTTTAGTAAGAAATTTGTACTGAAAACTTAAGTTTAGAAAATGAACTTTGAAGTAATATATGTTTTACAAATTCTGAACTTATGAGACCATATACATAACTGATTTGGAACCTAAATGAACATGATATGTTATTCATAGATGTTGTATCCATGACCAACTTGATAAGCTTTGTGCTAGAACTTAGTTTGAAAAGAAAAGCTTAGTTAAGGCTAATGAACACAAATGCTAAGGGATATAGTTTCTGATTTTGAAAAGAGATTATTATAACTTATTTACTTATGATAAAGGTTTTGGATTTGTCTTACATGTGTGCGATTGCATCATTCGTGCTAATATGATTTCAATGACAACCTTGAACATGTTTTCAATCATAAGTTGCATATTATGTGAGTACTTAGATACTAAAGTAGTAAGATGTCATATTATGGCTATAATACTCCTAAGCGTGATTCATATGTATTAAGCATGATGGTTACATGATTTTTATGTTTTAATGACATATAAAGTGTAAGTTAAACTTGAAGTAATAAATTCAAGTATAGTCATATGTTATATGTGAAACTCCAGCATGTACGTATGTAAAAATATATGTGTAATTGGTGTGTTAGAGTTGGATTGAAGTCATGAGAGCATAAGCTCAACCTTAGTTCTCGGCTAAGGAACAAATAAATTGCTACCATCCCCTAATCTTAGAGCTGCGATTCTGGCCCATCCTGCGCAGCCATGAATAGATTTTATTTTGGTCAGAAGTTTCAAGGCATGCTTATATGATTACTTTACCTTGCAATGTATGACTAATATGCTTTGTAATGTGTTAAGAAGCATGCTATGTGAAGATTTGATTATTGTAAGTGTAAACACATATTAGTTTACACATACTAATTGAAAGACCAACTTGCTAACGTTAGGTCGTTTCAACACAAGTAATTAAAGCTAGAATTAATTGTAGCTGAGCAAACAGGAAAGTATCTGAACTATCTTTTACATTATGCAAGTTTCCCTACACTTACTCTAATTATTATTGAGCAAGTTTTCTTTGAACTTCACTCTTTGATGGTGCAAGTTCCTTGGACCCTACTTTTATTGAGCAATTTCCCTAAACTTACTCCAATTATTATTGAGCAAGTTTCCTTGAACTTCACTCTTTGATTGTGCAAGTTCCTTAATTCTTACTCTTTTACTTGAGCAAGTATTCGAACACTATTTTATTGTGTTGCAAGTTTCCAAACTTACACAACTTTATTTTTGTGAAAGTTTCCTATCCTTCTCATATTGTATTGAGAAGGTTATTGTTAAATTGAAAGTTATTCATTTAAGCTTGAATCTCATTTCCAAGCATGCTAGTAAGTGGTTTAATTACCTTATAATTATTCCACATCGATATTATTAATATTCCCACTTAGTGTACTTGAGTTCGTACAGTTTTGGACTTGTACATTATTTAAAGTTAAATAATTCTTGAATTTTATTAGATAGAGTCTGAACCTTTGTTCGATCAGACAAGAGTATGAAGTTTTATAAAAGCTATCCAAACCAATTGATGGTAAAGATTTTTAGACTGAAAGAACACCCTTTTTATGATAGGGGAGTACCCCAGGTATCTAATATAAGATACAAAGAGCATATTTAAATGTTATGCATATATATATAGTGTACGGAGGTCGATCCCCTCAAGTACTTATTCTCAGAGCCAAGAAACTAAAGGGTCAATTAGCTATTGATTCCATTGGAGTGTTATAGTTCAAAGTCTATTTGACTCGCAGTTATTCTAAAAGCAATCATTATCTTTGCTTTTAATATTCATATTGTTGAATCCTTCAGATATTCATATTGTTGAATCCATTGTCAGATATTTTTCCATTCATCATGATATATCCTTATTGTTGTATTTAAACTTGTTAGGCAAACTTGTTGCTCATCCTTGCTATATCATGAATTATATTGCAGCTAAGCCCGAGACCTCAGGGAAGGACAATGGTAAAAGAAAGATGTAGAATAGTGGCAAGGAGCGTACTTTTACCTTACGCTTTAGTTTAAATTATCATTATATAATATGAACCCTAATGTTTATTTTAGGGTATGTTTGTAAGATGATATTAAGGTTATCGTATCTTTGGACTAGTAACACCTTTTGAATGAACGACGTACGTTTATTATATTCCACATTTTAGTTATCGTATGTTGTTTAGAGGTGGATGTTTGTATTTTATCGCGATGACCGAATCCCAAATTCGAGGACCCGGATTCGGGGTGTCACAAAGTTGGTATCAAAGTCGTAGGTTATAAACGTTAGGAATGCGAAACCTAGGTTATAACCTTAGTAGAAAACTCAAGTAGAGTATGTAAGTGATGGGTTGGGGAAATCCATCGAGCCTTATTGTGATACTAAAGTTGTTTATTTAAATCAAAAATGATTAATAGACGTTTTAAACTTCTTAATGCTAACATGGATAACATATCATAGAAAGCCTAATAATTTTCTTCCTTTCCTTAGATCATGCCGCCTAGGAGAATTCAGCGGAATCAGAGGGAGGAAGGATCCGTTAACAATGGTGGAGGGGAAAATGTCGATCCAATGCAGAATTTTGTTAACCTGTTAATGGAGGCAATGCAAAACAGACCCCCGCCAGCAGCAGGGTAGCCAAGACATCACTTGGCTAGCTTTAAGGACTTCAAATTTGTAGGACCACAAGAATTCCGGGGAACCTTGGATCCAATTGAAGCCTAGACATGGATAGAAGAAATGGAGAATGTATTTGAGGTCGCACGGGTGGCCGAAGAACAGAAGACGAGTTTTGCCACTTTCATGATGAAGGGTGAAGCTAACTATTGGTGGAAAGCCAATAGGGGCCGAGTAGACAAAGGAGTTATTCCTTGGGTTGGATTTAAGGAGCTATTCCTTGAGAATTACTTTTCAGAGAATACGCAACAGGATATGGAAGTTAAGTTTCAGGAACTGAAGCAAGGTAGTATGTCTGTCGTAGAGTACAGGGCAAAATTTAACGAGTTAGCCCGATTCGCTCCACATCAGGTTGACACGGAGGCCAGGAAGGCAAGGAGGTTCGAATTAGGACTGAAACCATGGGTACAGAAAGCAGTGGTTGTATTAAAGATTAAGACTTACTCTGATCTTTTGGAAAGGGTTATCATTGCCGAAGGAGGCAATGAAGCCATCGCGCGATTCAAACAAGAAAAGAAGACCGGTCAGGATGGATAGAAAGGGGCAAGAAGCGGAGGCAGCAACCCCAACAAGCGTAAATGGACAGAGAGCCAATCCTCTGGAGGTAATAAGTCCAGGGGAGAGGCTAAGAAAAGTATGAAGTGCAACAACTGTGGGAGGAGTCACTCGGGGGAGCGCATGAAGGGAAAGAGTGTTTGTTATCATTGCGGACAACTGGGGCACATGGCTCCTCAGTGTCCGAATAAGCAGAAGGGAGGATGTTTCTCGTGTGGGGCCACAGATCATCAAATTAAGGATCCGCCTCAAGAAAAAAGGGCGATGCAAATGAAGCAAGACCGCAACAACAACAACAACAATGGACTGAACATTGGAGGGTCAGTCAGTCAAGCCAATAGACCAATGGCACGAATGTTCAACATGATCGTATAAGATGCGATGGAGTCTAAAGACATGGTGTCAGGTATCATTCCGATCAATGATATAGATGCATACGTGTTATTTGA
The DNA here is from genome assembly GCA_020205605.1 of Panax ginseng. Taxonomy (NCBI): domain Eukaryota; kingdom Viridiplantae; phylum Streptophyta; class Magnoliopsida; order Apiales; family Araliaceae; genus Panax; species Panax ginseng. The sequence continues at coordinate 40,997,562 of CM035133.1, forward strand.
TTCGGGTGCTACCTGCTCTTTTGTTTCCGAAGAATTTGCTAAACAGTTAGACTTACCCCGTGAGAGATTAGAACACTTTATAAATGTAGAAGTAGCGAACAAGGAAATTATCCCCGTAGAATACATTCATAGGAATTGTTATACCGAATTGCGAGGATTTAAGCTCAAAGTGGATTTGATACCGATTCGTTTGGGGGAGTTCGATGTAATCCTTGGAATGGATTAGTTATCGATTCACGGAGCAGTTATAGACTATAAGAAGAAGTGTGTACACCTTAAGACTCCGAATAAGTCGAAGGTGGTATTTTATGGTAGTAAATCGCCGAGACAATCTCATTATCTGACGATGGTGCAAGCAAAGAGATTGCTTAGGAAGGGTTGTATAGGTTATTTGGCTCACATGGTTGATACTCGACGAGTCGAGGGTGAACTGAGTCAAATACCTATTGTAATAGATTTCGTTGATGTCTTCCCAGACGAGATTCTGGGATTGCCACCGGATAGAGAGATTGAGTTTGTTATTGATTTGGCACCAGGGACAACACCGATATACAAAGTGCCGTATCGTATGGCACCGGTAGAGATGAAAGAACTAATGGCTCAATTACAAGAGTTGTTAGATAAGGGATACATTCAACCGAGTGTATCACTGTGGGGAGCACCAGTCTTATTCGTAAATAAGAAAGATGGGTCGCTAAGACTTTGTATCGACTACCGAGAGTTGAACAAGGTCACCATTAAGAACAAGTACCCGTTGCCCAGTGATAGATTTATTTGTTTGATCAACAAGAGGGCAAAGTACTTTTCAAAGATTGACTTGTGGACCGGTTATCACCAACTGAAAGTGAGGCCAGAAGATATTCCAAAGATGAAATTCAGAACTAAGTATGGGCACTTTGAGTTTTTGGTAATGTCATTTGGATTGACGTACGCGCCAACAACATTTATGGACTTGATGAACAGAGTGTTCAAAAAGTATTTGGATAAACTTGTTGTCGTATTAATCGATGACATTCTATTGTATTCAGAAATGGAGGAAGAACACGCCGAGCATATAGTGTTGGAGACATTAAGGAGGGAGAAGCTGTATGCAAAATTCTCCAAATGCGAGTTTTGGTTGCAGAGAGTGCAGTTTTTAGGACACATTATCGACAAGAATGGTGTTTCAAAGATCCAAATAAGGTAGAAGCGATTATCAATTGGGAGTAGCCGAAGACGCCGACAGAAATCAGAAGTTTCTTAGGATTGGCAGGATACTATCAAAGATTTATTTGGGATTTTTTGAAATTAGCATCACCGTTGACCAATCTTACCAGAAAGACAGTTAAGTTCATTTGGACGGAGAAGTGTGAAGAGAGTTTCCTAGAATTGAAGAAGAGGCTTAGTCAAGAACCTGTGTTGGCCTTACCGGACAACACAGGAGGGTTTATAGTGTATAGTGATGCATCAGACAAGGGTCTTGGTCAGTGTAATCGATGCAACACTACAGTAGTCATTAAGCAGACGCTTCACGCCGCCTAAAAGATTATAAGAAGGGATATCCGACTCATGATCTGGAGCTAGCAGCGGTAGTTTTTGCCTTGAAGATTTGGAGGCATTATTTATATGGCGAGAAGTGTGAGATATATACGGACCACAAGAGTCTGAAGTATATCTTCACGCAGAGACACTTAAACATGAGGCAGTGCCGATGGCTAGAATTGATCAAAGATTATGATTATGAGATTCTGTACCATCCAGGCAAAGTAAATGTAGTGGCAGATGCCTTGAGCAGAAAAGGCAGAGAGAAGTTATTGAAGTTGACCATTCAAGATGAATTGGTGAAAGATTTTGAATGACTAGACTTGGAGATTAAGTATCCGATGGAGACCAATGAATAATTATTTACAATGACAGCGAGGCCGACTTTATTGGATAAGGTTAAAGAAGCACAGGAGAAGGACGAAGATTGCATTAACATCAAGAAGAAATTGACTGAAGGTGATGAATTAAAATTTAAGGTTGATAGCACTGGACTGCTAAAATTTGAAGGACGAATTTGGGTACCGCTAGTACCAGAACTGAGAGAAGAGATTTTGTAAGAATCGCACAATATGAGATATTCGATACACCCAGGAAGCATGAAGATGTACCAAGATTTGTGTCACCACTTCTGGTGGCCAAACATGAAGAGAGAGGTTGCGGAATGCGTAAGTAGATGTCTAACTTGTCAGAGAGTCAAGGCCGAGCACCAACGACCAAGCGGGTTATTACAACCATTAGAGATTCCAGAATGGAAATGGGAGCACATTACAATGAACTTTGTGGTGGGACTTCCGGCAATGCAGAAAGGGCATGACACCATATGGGTAATTGTAGATCGTCTTATTAAGTCAGCTCACTTTTTGCCAATTAAGATTAAGTATAGTTTGGACCAAATAGCCAAATTGTATGTCAAGGAAATTATCTCGAGGCATGGGGTGCCAGTATCTATCGTATCAGATAGAGATCCGCGATTCACGTCAAACTTCTGGAAGAGTCTTCAAGAAAGAATGGGGACACAACTACGAATGAGTACCGCGTATTATCCGCAAACCGATGGACAAAGCGAGAGAACAATTCAAACACTTGAAGACATGCTCCGAGCTTGTGTGATGGACTTCAAGGGTAGCTGGGAGGATCATCTTCTATTAGTAGAGTTCACGTATAATAATAGTTATCACGTCAGTATTGGAATGTCGCCGTACGAAGCACTGTATAGGAGGAAGTGTAGAACGCCCTTATGCTGGGATGAAGTTGGAGAACATCGACTGTTGGGACCAGAATTGGTACAACAGATGGTAGAAATCATTAAGGAGATAAGAGTACGGTTAGTACCAACTCAAGATCACCAGAAGAAGTATGTGGATTTACATCGCAAGAAAAGAGATTTTGAAGTAGGGAGCTATGCATTTCTGAAAGTATCTCCCTGGAAAGGGAAGATTTATTTTGGGAAAAAGGGCAAGTTGAGCCCTAGGTTCATAGGACCATTCGAGATTCTGAGGCGAGTCGGTGAAGTGGCGTAAGAGGTAGCATTACCTCCTTAACTTGAGCACATTCACAACGTGTTTCATGTGTCAGTATTACGGCCGTATAAACTAGACTACAAGCACGTTATCTCCTCTGAACCAATCCAAGTCGAGAAAGACTTATCGTACGAGGAAGTTCCTGTCCAGATACTAGATAGGAAGGAATAGAAGTTGAGGAATAAGATTATCCATTCTGTTAAGATTCTCTGGAGGAACCACACAGTAGAAGAAGCTACGTGGGAGCTAGAAGAGAAAATGAGAGCGAATTATCCGTTTTTATTTAAGTAACCTTATTTTACAATTCCGAGGACGGAATTTTTATAAGGGGGGAGGGATGTAACGTCCACAAATTTTAAAACTTTGTATTAATTAAATATGTGATTTAATTTTAATAAGTTAGTTTTGTGAGTTTATTTAAACCTTATGTGGTTATGTGAATTTATTAAATGATTAAAGGGAGTCACTAATAGTTATTTAAATTAGTGAACTAACTCTAAGAGTTTGATATCAAGAAATTGATAGGATTATTAATAATTAAATATTCAATTTATTTGAATATAGTGGCAAGAGTTGAACATATTGATTTATGTCAATTATGTGTATATCACCATTGTTGAAGTTAAATTATCTCATATAAGACTTATGTGGTGTTAGAAATTGGAAATGGCTTGAAGCTAACCCATTTTGGCACTACCAGGACTCCAAGAATCGCTGCCTGCCTCCCAAAGAAGATAAAATGGCGCAATTGCCAAAGGTCCAAACTTAGAAAAATTAGTTCTGTTGTTGATAATGAAATGGAACATTAGTGTAATGTGTGACATGCATAAAATCATATAATAAGAATACATTCTAATGATATGAAGTATTATGTAATGCAATAAAATCATAAGTGATTTTTATACAGGAATAATTAAATATCTGTGTATTCCAGAAATTGGAAAGGAAATTATGTGTGCACACTGGATATATAATATTAAATAATGTTATAATATGGCTAAGTGAGTAGTAGAGATAATTATAGAACTACCCGATTAATAATACTTAACTGTGTTATTTTAATTGCGTGTATTTAATGTACATGGATTTTATGATGTGAGTATCTAAGTAATCCCTAAATTCCCAATATAGTAACACTTGGACATTAAAAACCCATTTTTGGTTAATAAAGTAACTGAACTTGGAATTTTCTAAGCTTGTTGCTGATATTTGCTCTTGTCCCAAAATAAGTGTCACAAGGTACATGAACAGTAACCTACACCTTATATACGTAACTTCCAAGTTTGTGATTATTGGCTTGGAAGGTAGCTGATGGTGGGTGGTTGAGCAACCTCTTAAGAACCAATGTATTCTTCTTCTACATTCCAGTCTCAACCTTTCATGCAAAGCTAATTCCCAGCCCAAAGTTCTTCTATAAATAGTAGCCCAATTCTCAGAGTTTATGTTGATGTTGTTTATCTATGGAACCTCTGAAAAATCGAATTTGAGTCTGTGTTGTCCAAAGAGGAGGCTAGTAAGCTCAGAATAAAGAAACTAAGTCTATTAAACTCCAAGAGGTAAAAAATCCTAAGCTTGTGTTCTTAGTTGGGTTTTGTAAATTTCTTGAAATTACTTGAAATTCTTTGTTAGTCAAAGTGAATTAGTATGCCATGATGTGTTTAGGAAGTAGACTTACATGTTTGAACTCTTAAATGATGGCATTAAGCATGTTTAAATCAAAGGGAAGTGTTGATGTTTGATGCTCTATAGAATGTGAGCGTGTCAACGCCTCTCGTGCAGACATGTGTTAATCGCTACTTTGTACTTAGTCTTGTAGCAAAAATTGCAAGTAGAAGCCAAAATCGATTACTAGTTTTGTTTATGCTATGTGCTGAGAACTTAGTGTTATATCTTAAATACATACCTGAAAAGTTGTATACCATGAGATATAAGGTTTTCTTGTGTAGTATGGAGTGATTAACACATTTTAGTAAGAAATTTGTAATGAAAACTTAAGTTTAGAAAATGAACTTTGAAGTAATATATGTTTTCCAAATTCTGAACTTATTAGACCATATACATAACTAATTTGGAACCTAAATGAGCATGATATATGATTCATAGATGTTGTATCCATGACCAACTTGATAAGCTTTGTGCTAGAACTTAGTTTGAAAAGAAAAGCTTAGTTAAGGCTAATGAACACAAATGCTAAGGGATATATTTTCTGATTTTGAAAAGTGATTTCATAACTTATTTACTTATGATAAAGGTTTTGGATTTGTCTTACATGTGTGGGATTGAATCATTCGTGCTACTATGATTTCAAAGACAACCTTGAACATGTTTTTAAAAATAAGTTGCATATTATGTGAGTACTTAGATACTAAAGTAGTAAGATGTCATATTATGGCTATAATACTCTTAATCATGATTCATATGTATTAAGCATGATGGTTACATGATTTTTTGGTTTTAATGATATATAAAGTGTAAGTTAAACTTGAAGTAATAAATTCAAGTATAGTCATGTGTTATATGTGAAACTCTAACATGTACGTATGTTAAAATATATGTGTAATTGGTGTGTTAGAGTTGGACTGAAGTTAGGAGAGCAGAAGCTCAACCTTGGTTCAGCCTAGGGACGGACAAGTAACAAGTGCAGTCCCTAAGCTTAGACTAAAGCAATAGCAATTCTTCTCCTTATCCTACAGTCATGAATAGATTCTGTTTTGGTCTGAAGTTTCAAGGCATGCTTATATGATTACTTTACCTTGCAATGTATGACTAATATGCTTTGTAATGTGTTAAGAAGCATGCTATGTGAAGATTTGATTATTGTAAGTGTAAACGCATATTAGTTTACACATACTAATTAAAAGACCAACTTGTTAACGTTAGGTCGTTTCAACGCAAGTAATTAAAGCTAGAATTAATTGTAGCTGAGCAAACAGGCAAGTATCTGAACTATCCTTTACATTATGCAAGTTTCCCTAAACTTACTCTAATTATTATTAAGCAAGTTTTCTTTGAACTTCACTCTTTAATGGTGCAGGTTCCTTGGACCCTACTTTTATTGAGCAATTTCCCTAAACTTACTCCAATTATTATTGAGCAAGTTTCCTTGAACTTCACTCTTTGATTGTGCAGGTTCCTTAATTCTTACTCTTTTACTTGAGTAAATATTTGAACACTAATTTATTATGTTGCAAGTTTCCAAACTTACACAACTTTGTTTTTGTAAAAGTTTCCTATCCTTCTCATATTGTATTGGGCAAGTTATTGTTGAATTGAAAGTTATTCATTTAAGCTTGAATCTCATTTCCAAGCATGCTAGTAAGTGGTTTAATTACCTTATAATTATTCCACATCGATATTATTGATATTCGCACTTAGTGCACTTGAGTTCGTACAGTTTTGGACTTGTACATCATTTAAAGTTGAATAATTTTTGAACTGTGTTAGATAGAGTCTGAACCTTTATTCGGTCAGACAAGAGTATGAAGTTTTATAAAAGCTATCCAAACCAATTGATGGTAAGGATTCTTAGACTGAAAGAACACTCCTTTTATGATAGGGGAGTACCCTAGGTATCTAATACAAGATACAAAGAGCAGATTTAAATGTTATGGATATACATAGTGTACGTGAGGCTGATCCCCTCAAGTAGTTATTCTGTAGCCAGTAACCAAAGGGTCAATTAGCTATTGATTCCATTGGAGTGTTATAGTTCAAAGTCTATTTGACTAGCAGTTATTCTAAAAGCAATCATTATCTTTGCTTCTAATATTTATATTGTTGAATCATTCAGATATTCATATTGTTGAATCCATTGTCAGTTATTTTTCCATTCATCATGATATATCCTTATTGTTGTATTTAAACTTGTTAGGCAAACTTGTTGCTCATCCTTGCTATATCATGAATTATATTGCAGCTAAGCCCAAGACCTCAGAGAAGGACAAGGGTAAAGGAAAGATGTATAATAGTGGCAAGGAGCAGACTTTACCTTACGCTTAGTTTAAATTACAGTTATGTAATATGAATGCTAACATTTATTTTAGGATATGTTTATAAGATGATATTAAGGTTATCGTATCTTGGGACTAGTAACACATTTTGAATGAATGACGTACGTTTATTATATTCCACATTTTAGTTATCGTATGTTGTTTAGAGGTGGATGTTTGTATTTTATCGTGATGACTAAACCGGGGTCAAAGGACCCGAATTCGGGGGTGTCACAGCCACCCTCAACGACTGAATTGAAATTTAGGACGGAAGCCATGAATATAGAATAGGGTAGGAGATTGGAGATGACTATGGAGCAAGTACATGAGCGACTTGATCGAGTGAGTGCATCTTTGGGGTAACTATCACTAATTACTCAACAGGAAGCTAGAATGGAAGAAACTCAATGTGAAGGTGAAGTGGGTGAGGAGGAAGATCATGAATTTGAGTTCCCACAATGAAGACAAGGAGATACTAGAGAAAAAAGGAGGTCAGAATAGAGAAGATGACAACGTAAGTGGTATTAAAATGAAAATTCTAGCGTTCCAAGGGAGGAACAATCCAGAGGCATACCTAGAATGGGAAAAAAGATAGAATGTGTATTTGATTGTGACAACTACTCGAATCTTAAGAAAGTTAGAATTGTTGTTATAGAATTTTTTGACTATGCAATTACTTGGTGGGATCTGTTAACTACTAGTAGGAGGAGATGGGGTGAACGTCCAATCGAAACTTAGACGGAGATGAAAAGAATGATGAAAAAGAGATTCATGCCAAATCACTACCATCGAGATTTGTTTCGGAGTTTGAAAAATCTGAAATAGGGAAGTAGGAGTGTGGATGAATACTACAAGGAGATGGAGATGTTTATGGCTAGAGCTAATATGGATGAGGATAGTGAGGCAACAATGGTGCAATTTTAAGCAGGGCTAAATTGGTGTAGACACTCGAAAGTTTGCATTCCTGTTACTAACCATGCAGGAGGGTAGAATCGTCTACCAGAGACAACCCTGGAAGTTAAATCATCAAAACTCCTAGCCCCGGAGAGAACCCCGGGAGATCAAATCCAAGCCCCAATGATAACCCCGGGAGATCAAATCCACCCCTGGTGATAACCCCAAGAGATCAAGTTCAAAACTCGAAGATAACCCCAGGAGATCAAACCAACCTCAGAGACAACCCTGAGGACTGTCAGAAGTCAACAACAGTCCAATCTCGGAGATAACCCTGATAAAAGACAGCTATAACTGCATCAAGCCCGAAACCAACCCGGGAGGGTCAAAATAGTAATTTTTCCAACTCAACATCAAATCAACCCAAATCACTACAAAAGAAGTCATGTCGAACAATAATATCAATCTTGAGTGAAAACAACACAAGACAGTTCAATGGATGGACTGCGAAGACTCGAAGATCTGGTCATGGAACCATCTTCCCGGATTTGGAAAATATCAACTCCCATGTCATTGTGTAGCTCTCATCAAGGGCTTTTCGGAAAGGTATAGCACGCTTCCATCGGATTCTAGGATTGAAAGTTATGAAGGTTTTAACGGATAACGCGTTGGCCCAAGTGCACGTTCTTCTAGACAACAGGACCCACGGGGCCCAGGCCCACTTGGGGAGCCGTAGATAGACCCGTAACCACTTTGGTCTATAAATAGACCCCCAATCAGCCAAGAAAAAAAAAGAAAATGAGAGAAAACTCTGTCCATTTCAGCCCTTAACCTCTTCTAGAGTGTTCCAAACTTTGATAATATTCTTTTTAAACACTTTTAGACACATATTCTACAACATATTAAATTTTAATCGGTGGAAACCAAGTTTTCAAGCTCTAAAAGCGGTCTAAGCCTTCTTTGCAGCGCATTATAAGATTTTTTCATATTTAAAGTTTTCTATTGCTTTGATATATATATATATATATATATATATATATATATATTAACTATTTACTGCATTTAAATATTTGTTTTAACTGTTCATTCAATGTAAATCCATAATATTCAAATATGTGGACTAGATTTATTTAAATATAGCCATATCTAACTTTTAACCGGTTCACAAGTTGCAAAACACCGTTGAGCTAGAATGGCTAAGATTTATTTAAATCTAGTTTTCTTTCTAGTTTTTTATTATGTGAGCCTAGGAGCCATAGGATCTAAGATACAGCTAACGGATCTAGATTTGGTTCCCACGATGGACCTTTTTCAGCTGTACAACCAGCTTATAAATTATTTATGGTGTTTGGATATCCTTCGATGGCTTTCATGCCCATAAGGAGCTCGACACTGCTATGTATATTATTTAGTTGAAGATTCCTTGCATCTCAAAAATAAAATCAAATCAAGCCGAATACAAAATAAAATGGAAGTATCAAAGGCCTCAATTACTATTGAGCATAAGGGTTTGAAAACCTATTTTCAAAACATCACTTCTATATCTTGCTTAAAACCAAACTTTTATACAAATTAAACCCTTTGTATATAGGTGCAAACAAGACATAACACTACTTCTAAATAACTGCACTTAGGTCCAATAAACACACACACACTTCAGATAAATTAGTGAATTGAAAAGTCGCGGTAACCGTGTTATCACAGAAGTCGGGGGGTGCCTAACACCTTCCCCCCCGCTTAATCAAGCCCCCAAACTTTGTGAATCTCGATTTCCAAGGCTTGTTAAACAAAGTCCAACAATTGGGCCTTTGAGTAAACCTTTTCAAATTCGGTTGAGTTGGTAAAACCATTTCAAAACTACCAACTGGCGACTTTGAATTTTCAAATCGTCGACATTTTGTGTTGGACTCTTTTCAAACTCGCCCTTTTAAATAAAACTCAACATATAGAGAACATAAAGGGTAACAGGAATAATTCCAAAAAAGATGAAATTTTTTTCGACGTTGATAAGTGGCAACTCTGCTAGGGACAGTAAAGGGCTTAAGCCGCATTTCAAACTTTTAAAAAAACCTTCTTACCTGCTTGTGTGTGAATGTTACCTTTACATTGAATGGATGCAAATGAATACTTTATTCACTGCACTTTAGTGTTTTGCACAATCTCTGCATGTTGTATTAGTGCTTCGCACAATATCATAATTTCATACGGTGAGACACGATGTATGTGAATGTATCTTGTGTGATTCCTCCACTAGGAAGCAAACCCATCAGTGTTTGATTACTGGAATCAACAAAGACTAATCCCGCGAGGCTCAGGAAAGGCACCACTTAGATCCGCTCTAATTGAAAGATCGGATGAACTTCCCATCTAGTAAATTATGACGATTCAATGTAAATATAAAGGAAGATGTAAATATGCATTCCTTTCCTTATCAAAAATTATCATGTTATCCTGTCATCAAAACAACTAACATCTTTTTTGCAGGAAAACATTAAAAAAAACCCCAAAATAGACACATTACATAGCATGCAGACTATTAATGTTTATCCAGACTAAACTACATAGTCTTTTTGTAGGGAAACAATTGGTCCCGTTACCCATTTAAAGTCTAAAAAGGCACTAAGCCCACCTTTAGACATGGCTGTAAGTGCCCAACCTGAATCTACTCTTGTTTCTTGAGAGGATTTCGAGGGTCTAAGAAATCAAATAGCAGAATTAGCTATCTTTTTGAAAGAACAAAACAAACAGACTCAAGGTCAACAAATACCCACTCAAACAGAATCCTTTGCACAGGGAGGGGTCCAAGGTACTGACAAGAAGGAAAAGGAAATACAGATACCTGAATCTCCAATCCATGAAAAATCCAACAAAACCCTTGAAATCACCAATCTTAAAAAAGATCAAGAAACTGGTGATATTCGAAAGAAAGTCCAACAAATGGAAGAAACCATCCGGTCAATTAAAGGGACTGGAACATATGGAAGCGTGACTTATTCAGAAATGTTTACACTCATTTAAATGTGTTCATTGGATAACTCGGATCCTATGCCAAGGATGAAAAACTGAGAATGCAGTTATTTCAAAAGAGTTTAACTGGAGAAGCCAGAGTATGGTATGCCAGATTGGACAATTCCAAAATCCATAGCTGGAAAGAACTAGCCCATGCTTTTCTAAACAAATACAGTTTCCAATCACAAATGGCTCCAGATAGATATCAAATTACCAAAGTTAAAAAGCATAATACTGAGTTATTCAGAGAATATGCCCAAAGATGGAGGCGTCTGACTGCTTAAGTAATCCCATCAATGACAGAAATTGAGATGGTAATGACTTTCATTGACATACAAGAAGCTCTATTTTATGAGAGGGTCTTAGCAGGCATAGGAAAACCATTCTCAGAAACGATCAAACACGGAGAAATGGCTGAGATGGGGTTAAAGTCTGGGAAGATTAAAGACATCACTGATTTAGAAGCCATGGCTGAGTACATTTAAGTTGGAAATAATGGGAAAAAAGAAAGAAGAAGATGTATCCTTGGTGTTTCCAGGACAAAATCAGAAAGACAATTAAAACTTGCCCATCCAAAGGAAAATTTATTCCCCTTTTCAAACATCTACACAACCCTCAAATCCTCCATTGTAAAAAGTTAGAGAAGTCAAACGTCAAAGAGTTTTCACACCCTTAGAGGACTTATTGGAAAATATACTCAAGCTTCTGACAGCACAAAAGAAAATTGTCCAAATCCTTCCTTGAGCCAATCCGAGTGGAAATACATTTTATACATGCAAGAAATGTGCCTATCATTCTAGAGCTCCGGGGCATGACACCCAAGATTTCTGGTCTCTCAAACATAAAATCCAGGATCTGATAGACAGTGGTGAGATCGTGCTAACAAAACCAGAACAACTGTAAGACCCCGGATTTTATGAAATAAAATTATTCAATTTTTCTTATAATTATTATTCAGTAAATGGTTAAATTGATAAAAGTTTAAAGTTAAGGGTGACATATGAATTTTTTTTCAAAATAAGTAAGTGGTTATAAAATATTTATTGTTATCGGGGAATATTTGTTTGGTCGTGGAATATTCTTGCTATCGGGGAATATTAAATGCGACCAGCCTTGATCATTATGGGCCCCATAATGTAATAATATCGGATAAAGAAAACGACAAGTTTGAGTTTTATAAATAACGGCGTAGTTATTACGCTAACACTATTGGAATACGGTGGTTAAAATACGATGTCTGGCGTGGTTGCATAGTAGCACACGGTATTGCATGATATTTTTGAATTATTGATTCTTACGTGAAGGCACTTTACAATAATTGTTACACAATAACTACTATTCAATATTTTATTTTATTGATTCAATAATTGCTGCGTTGATATTTTATATTATTGTTGTTTCAATAATTGTCACTACACAGTATTTCCCATTATCAGATCAATAATTCATATTATTTGAATAATATTATTAGATAGCATTATTGGCAATATCTAGAAAGTTCTATCAAGGAGAGGTTTAGTCACCTAATTGCGCACCAGTAAGGAGAAATCCTTAACGGAAAGCCCCCCCTTTCCTGGGAACTGCCTGGTTGTCATAATTATGATTCTGTAATATTATTTGTGAATAATTATTTATTAATTTATATGATAAGGAAATATTTATTTGATGCGGATATAAATGAATGATTTATTTATGTGGTTATAAATGAAGGAATTAATGTTGAGGTGTTTTATTAGTATTTTTGTCGGAAAGGAGGTATTAAAAATCAAACCGGTGTTCTTGTGATATATTGCTTGAGTTATAATTTTTAATCCGACTGTTGGATCGTTGTGATTTTTGGATATGTTATACATATATAAGTTGAGTATATGTCCACAAATTTTGAACCGTTAAAAAATGAACGTATAAATTGTTATGAATTTTAAGAGGTGACTGGTTTAGAAATTGTTGAAGTTTTGGAATTTATCATTTCGGTGGAAAGTTCTAGAATGCGTGGACCCCACCTATGGTTGGTGAAGAAATGTGCTGAAATTCTAATTCAAATGTGGTGGGTGGAAATAGTAGCAGATAAAGCCATCAGGTAGCAGGTCAAGTCTGCTTTGGCGTGCTAACATTTTCCTATAAATAGAGTGCTGAGTTAGAATTGAAAATCACGCCAGAAACATAAGCTTTCTCTCTTTCTCTCTCTATATTATCAAGCGTATTTTGTGAGTATTTAGATACTTTGAGAGTTGCTATTCGATTAAAGGTTCCTTGACTTTACATTACGGTCGAATCTTGCTCTTTTGAGGTAATAAGAGTATTTCCGGGTCGAGAGGGGATAACAGGGGAATAGAACGGTGGTCTATAGCTGTTGAGGTTCTCCCTAAATAGGTGAGGTGAACCCAACTTTGGAAGGGTGTTTTGCCACTATCATACAAGATGTCTAATTACCTACGAGTTATTATAAGATAGGATTGTGCACATCCACTTACTGAGTATATCTACGAGCACTACCTATATGATCTTGGAGTTCATTTGAAATATAATTTTCAATTGCAGACGGTGGAGATAGTTATATGTCAAGAGAAGACTCACCATTGGAAGGAATATGATAGTAATCTTCTCATTTTTCTTTGGGGTCTATTGGATCAACCAAGGATAATTCCCTGGACATATGATATCTATCATAACTTAGATTCATGGCCTCCTATGTACGAAGGTTTCCTTGAGCACTTCCCAAAGATTTTAATTTCTAAAACAGTTATTGACTGTACCTTTATGTAATGTATCAATGTGAGGTGCTATCCATAGTTGGGACATGAGTCACAGTTGGTATTAAAACTCACAGCATATGTGTTGTTGTACTAATAAAGTTGTAGTTATTTTCTGTACCATGTATTTGGCGACTCAGAATAGGTTGGATGGATTTGACCTATTTTGGGGGCGTCACAGTTGGTATCAGAGCTTAGGGATATGATCTCTAGTGGAGATCCGGGATTAGAACTAGGAAGGGAGAGACGAGTAATATCCTTCGCTAGTGTGTGTCCTACCTAAGCTAAATTTTCTTACTTAAGTTGACAAATTATGATATGTCAATTAACCTTTGTTTTGAATCTGTATTCTAGAATGATATCTGAAATATAGGAATGAGCAATGGAGAAATCATGATACATAAGAGCTGATCTGGGAGATAGAATTTGAAATGAAAGCAAGGTATTCTCAACTCCTTGAAATACCAGGTACGTAAATTTTGGGGACGAAATTTCATAAGGAGGGGAGATTGTAAGACCTCGAATTTTATGAAATAAAAGTATTCAGTTTTTTTTATAATTATTATTTAGTAAATGGTTAAATTGATAAAAGTTTAAAGTTAAGGGTGACATATGAATTTTATTTTTCAAAATAAGCAAGTGGTTATAAAATATTTATTGTTATTAGGGAATATTCGTTTGGTCGTGGAATATTCTTTTGTCGGATTATTCAGATGGCGGTAGCGATCATTTTAGGGCCCCATAATGAATAACCATCGGATGAAGAAAATGACAAGTTTGAGTTTTTATAAATAACGACGTAGTTATTCTTTATTAACAATCGTTGGAATACCCGGTGGTTAAAATATAGTAATATCGTGTTGCACAATAGCTTTGTATTATTGCACATATTTTTGAATTATTGATTCTTACGTGAAGAAGGCACTACTCTCAATAATTATTCTGATAATTACTATTCAATATTTTATTTTATTGATTCAATAATTGTTGCGTTGATATTTTATATTATTATTGTTTCAATAATTGTCACTACGATATTTCCCATTATCGGATCAATAATTCATATTATTTGAATAATATTATTAGATAGCATTATTGGCAATGTCTAGAAAGTTACATCAATGAGAGGTTTGGTCACCTAATTGCGGCGCCAAGGAGAGAAATCCTTATCGGAAGCCCCTCTTTCTGGAACCGCTGGTTGTCATAATTGTGATTCGTAATATTATTTGTGAATAATTATTTATTGATTTATATGATAAGGAAATATTTATTTGATGAAGATATAAATGATGGATTTATTTATGTGGTTATAAATGAAGGAATTACTGTTGAGGTGTTTTATCAGTATTTTTGTCGGAAAGGAGGTATTAAAAATCAAACCGGTGTTAATGTGATATATTGCGTGAGTTATAATTTTTAATCTGACCTTTGGATCGTTGTGATTTTTGGATATGTTATACATATATAAGTTGAGTATATGTCCACAAATTTTGAACCGTTAAAAAATGAACGTATAAATTGTTATGAATTTTAAGAGGTGACTGGTTTAGAAATTGTTGAAGTTTTGGAATTTATCATTTTGGTGGAAAATTCTAGAATGCGTGGGCCCCACCTATGGTTGGTGAAGAAATGTGCTGAAATTCTAATTCAAATGTGGTGGATGGCAATAATAGTAGGTAAAGCCATCAGGTAGCAGGTCAAGTCTGCTTCGGCGTGCTAACATTTTCCTATAAATAGAGTGCTGAGTTAGAATTGAAAATCATACCAGAAACATAAGCTTTCTCTCTTTCTCTCTTTATATTATCAAACGTATTTTGTGAGTATTTAGATACTTTGAGAGTTACTATTCAGTGCAAGTTTCCTTCGGCTTTACATTCCGGTCAGAAGTACTGCTCTTTTGAGGTAATAAGAGTGTTGCCGGGTCGAGCGGGGATAACAGGGGAATAGAACGGTGGTCTATAGCTGTTGAGGTTTTCCCTAAATAGGTGAGGTGAACCCAACTTTGGAAGGGTGTTTTGTCACTATCATACAAGATGTCTAATGACCTACGAGTTATTATAAGACAGGATTGTGCACATCCACTTACTGAGTATATCTACGAGCACTACCTATATGATCTTGGAGTTTATTTAAAATTTAATTTTCAATTGCAGACGGTGGAAATAGTTATATGTCAAGAGAAGACTCACCATTGGAAGGAACATGATAGTAATCTTCTCGTTTTTCTTTGGGGTCTATTGGATCAACCAAGGATAATTCTCTGGACATATGATATCTATCATAACTTAGATTCATGGCCTCCTATGTACGAAGGTTTCCTTGAGCACTTCCCAAAGATTTTAATTTCTAAAATAGTTATTGATTGTACCTTTATGTAATGTATCAATGTGAGGTTCTGTCCATAGTTGGGACATGAGTCACAGTTGGTATTAAAACTCACAACATATGTGTTGTTGTAGTAATAAAGTTGTAGTTATTTTCTGTACCATGTATTTGGCGACTCAGAATAGGTTGGATGAATTGGTCCTATTTTGGGGGTATCACAACAACCACATATGTAAGATAACCCTCTCCCTCAACACAAGGAAGAGAATGTCAATATGATCAGTAGAGGGAGTGGGGAAAGTTCCAATTACCTCAAATATATAGGTAATTCTCCCCAAACCAGCAAAGATAGTTCTGATAAGTGGGATTATTCAGAATTCTGGTTTATGATTGAACGAGAAATGAATTCTATCAATGAACGGGTTGATCAATTGGTAGAACTGGTGATACATCAACACCAAGTAACTCGGCAGCTGATCAGTCAGGGGCATACACGTATCATCTCCCTTATCACAAGGAATCAACAAGAAGTCCAAGAGAATTAAAACTTGGAGGAAAAACTTGCAAGGAAAGTAAGATCCTAGGCTCGTTGGGATTATGCAAACCAAAGGAAGTTCACCCCTTTGGGTCAACCAATGGAAGAAATCCTGCAGATGTTGATCAATGAAGGGAAGATCATAACGCTTTTACCCTAAATCAATCCATGTTCCTAAAGATTTGATGTTACCGAGTGCATCGATACCACTCCAATACTAAAATCATAGCTTTGAAAGATGCTTGAGCATTTAAATCATCTAATCCAAAATATAATTGATAGTGGTGACCTACAAATGGTAGATAATGATACCGTATTGCCTGAGGAAGAGAAGATATTTCCTCTAGGAATACAAAGATACAGGGAAGCTATAACAGTCATATACTCTGAAGGAGACTTGTCTACAACACCTCTTGTAATTCAAGGAAAGGAGCTTAAAGGAGTAAAGAACCCTTTGAAGGTGGTTGCACCAAAACCAATGGTATTGTCATTTAGACCGCAGTATCCCATTATCAACCTAAAAAGAGTCCCATGGAACTATGGGGAGGATGAGGGATCAACTTTAAATCAAACTGCTACTATATTAAAGGAAAACCCATTGAATCTACCTCAGCAAGAAATGAAGCCATTTATCAAATCCAAGGGGAAAGTGCCCGAGGAGAAAATTAAAGAATTTCCCATAAGATGGGGCATAATGAAGCCAAAGTGGTGCAAAGATTGAAAGAAGCACCCCAACAGATATCTATTCTGGACTTGGTATTCTTCTTTGAAGATCATCGTAAGGTCTTAATGAAGGTACTGGAAGAAGCTCACCCGCCAAAGAAAAGTTTCATCATTCGGTAGATCATATTTTCAACAGTAATGTGATATCTTTTACTGATGATGACATACCACCCGAAGGGATGGGTCATTGCAAGCCATTGCACATAGCAGTGATGTCTTCAGGATATGTGGTCGGAGGTTTGTTAATAGATGGAGGATCTTGCTTGAACATCTGTCCCTATGCCAAATTGGAAAGATTGAAGATCAATCCTAATCGAATCTGAAGCAGCCACATAGTCATAAGAGCCTTCGATGGATCTCGACGAAATGTTGTAAGAGAAATTGAACTGGCTGTGGAGATCGGTCCACATACCTTTTACATATCCTTTCAAGTGCTAAACATCACCACATGATATAATTTGTTGTTGGGAAGCCATGGATCCATATGTAAGGAGCAGTTCCATTTACCCTTCATCAACAAGTCAAATACATCATCAATGGTAATTTGGTAACTTTCAATGCTGAACCAGAATGTCTTGTCCATGTCCAAAGAAATATGCCTCTAATCAGTCTCAATGAGGAATGGAGCGTGTCAGTTTTCAAGCCCTTGAGGTGAGCAACACTCAATATCAACCTATCGAGGACCCGACTTTGAAGCCCAAAGTTTCCACCGAAGTAATGTCGGCTAGTCAGGAAATGATATCCTTGGGTTTCCAGCCTGGACAAGGGTTAGGAAAAACTCAGCGAGGAATCAGAAGTTCAATTCAAATACCTAGTCAAACAGGGAAGGCTGGATTAGGCTATTCCTCTGGATCAAATAATCGAAACTCGCACAAACAACCATCGGTTCCTTCCTCTACAATTTTGTAACCTAATTTTATAGATGCAGGATTTGTAAGGCCTCTAAGGAGAATTCTTGTTTCCATGGTGGGTATAATGATTCCTAGGCCCAAGCCAGCTAGTGGAAAAGTAGTCCTAATTCTGGATCAATAAAATGAGGAAAGGAATCAGAGACTCAAATAAGAAGTGAAAAATCGGTTATTAAAGATATACTTTCTGGTGCATACTGAGGGTATGCACGACGATATCCCAAATAATGACTGCTCAGAAGATCAAATCTCGACCCCTCGCATAAATAAGGCTAAGGAAAACCGGTCAAAGGAAAATACTAACCCTGATATGAATTTAGTCATGGTCATCATCAAAGATGAAGAGGACATCAACTATACCTTCATCACAGTTATCCACAAAGACTTGACCTAAAGCAATTGGAGCAACTCTTCTTGCATATGCCAAAAAGGGACTTCAGCATTGGGATTGTCTAGCCTTGCTGATGGAATGCCAAATCTCCACAATGACTACAACTTTGATGTAGAGTTGGACTTCGACTTGATGAGGATTGAGCAAGAAGAGATAGAGGACTATGAGGTGCCTGAGGAGATCAAAGAATGGGTCGAAGATAAACCCAAACCAAACCTTGATCAAACCACCTCTTTTAATATCAGAACCTTAGAAAACCTTAGAGAAATCCAGATTGTTGTGGAGCTTACCCCAAGCCAAAGAAAAAATATGGTTGCTATACTAACCCAGTTTCAGGATGTGTTTGCATGGTCACATGAGGACATGATTGGTTTGTCTACTGATATTATCATTCATCACCTGCCCATCAAAGAAGGATTCAAGCCAGTCAAAAAGAAGCTTAGGCAATTGAAACCTAAGTGGAGTTTGAAAGTCAAAGAAGAAATTGTTAAATAGTTTAAAGCCGACATCATCATGGTATCAACCTACCCTGAGTGGCTATCAAATATAGTTCATGTGCCTATGCCCGGAGGGAAGGTACGAGTATGTGTGGATTATCGGGATTTGAACAAAGCTTATCTCAAAGATAATTTCCCAATACCTTTTATCCGCATACTAATAGATAACACAGATCAGTATGTCATGTATTCTTTTATTGACTGCTTCGCTGGGTACCATCAGATCATGGTTACTAAAGAGGACTGAGAGAAAATAGCCTTTATCACTCCTTGGGGAACCTTTTGTTACAGACGTTTATCATTCGGCCTTATCAATGCCAGTGCCACCTATCAGCGAGCCATGATGGCCCTTTTCCATGATTTTATGCACAAAGAAATAGAGGTATATGTGGATGACATCATCATCAAATCTCAGAAGGAAGATGACCATATCGACCATCTCAAAATGCTTTTTAACTGATTGCGCAAATATAACTTGAAGCTAAATTCGACCAAGTGTGCCTTCGGTGTTAAATTGGGCAAGTTACTGGGATTTCTAGTAAGCCACAGAGGCATTAAACTGGATCCCACCAAAATTGATGCAATCACCGAGATACCCGTTCCCCGAACAGAAAGGAAAATACGGGGATTTTTGGGGAGAATCAATTTCATCAGCAAATTCATCTCTCAACTCACAGCAAGTGAGACCATCTTTAAGTTGTTAAGGAAAAACTACTCCATGAAGTGGAATGAAAAGTGCCAAAAAGTCTTCTTTTCCATCAGAAAACAATTGGTCAAAGCTCCCATCTTGGTACCTCCAAGGGACAATGTTCCCATGTTTATGTACCTGTCAGTCAATGACAATGTTATGCACATGATGGGACAAAAAGATAATAAAGGCAGGGAAAAAGCTATTTATTATCTCATCAAAAGATTCAGCAGCGGCGAGCAAAAGTATACTTTGATTGAAATGACTTGTTGTGCATTAGCATGGGCCGCCATGAGGTTACAACATTATCTCCATGGTCACACAACCTATCTCATATCCCGCATGAATCCTCTGAAATACGTATTCAACAAACCCATGTTAAATTTCCAACTGTCTAAATGGCAGTTGATCCTCCAAAAATTCGACATCATCTACGTGACTCAAAAGTCCATCAAAGGTCAAGGAATTATGGATCAATTTGCTGAAGTACCATCAGGGAATTTCAAACCCTTGGAAACATATTTCCCCAATGATGGAGTAATGATAATTCAACAAATCCATCAGGAAAATATAGTCTGGTCTTAGACATTATATTTTGATGGAGCCGTAAACATGGAAGGTGCTGAAGTAGGGGCAGTTCTGGTATCTATTTTAGTGAACAGTATCCCGTGGCTATCAAATTGTAGTTTGTCAAGACCAACAACACAGCTGAGTATAAAGGCTATATAATGGGATTGAAACTGGCCCAATCCATGGATGTCAAACGATTGGCTGTCTTTGGGGATTCCGAGCTAGTTATCAAGCAAACCACTGAGGCATATCACACCAAAGAATTGCATTTGCTACCTTACCATCGACAAGTTATCAAGATGGCTATGGAATTTAAAGAAATATCCTTCATCTACATCCCTCAGAACAGGAATGATTTTACAGATGCACTAGCAACCATGGCTTCCTTGATCAACATATCTGAAAGAGAAGGCATCCAAAATATCAAACTTACAAGCCAGAAGGCACCAACCTATTGAAATTACATTGGAGAAGTATTATATGAACTGCCTCCCATCAAACATCCCTAGTATCATGACATCAAAGCATATCTTCGAGATGGATATACGCTCGTTGGGGTAAGTCAAGCTGAAAGAAAGTGGATCCATAAAATGGCCATGAAATTTTATCTAAGCGGAAACACGCTCTACAAAAGGAATGCGGGAATAGGCCTTCTAAGAATCCTAGATAAAGACCAAGCCTAAAGACTCATGGATGAAGTCTATGGTGGAGTATGTGGTCCACATATGAACGGTCCTTTACTTGCCAAGAAGATATTAAAAATAGGGCATTATTGAATTTCTCTCAAAGTCGACTGTGATGATCATGTCAGGAGATGATATCAATGCCAAATTCATGGAAATTCCATACACGCTCCTCCAAGTAAACTACACAATATGAGTTCACCATGGCCCTTTTCAATGTAGGAAATGGACGTGATTGGGCCAATCGAGCCCAAAGCCAGCAATGGTCATCACTTAATCTTTACCGTGATCAATTACTTCACCAAATGGGTAGAAGAGGCTGTAACTTGAAATTTTGCGTTCTTGTTACTAACCCTACAGAAGGGTAGAATCGTCTTCCAAAGATAACCCTGGAAGTCAAATCAATTTGCAACCCCGGAGACAACCCCGGAAGGTCCAGTTTTTAATCTTGGAGATAACCCCGAGAGATTCAGTTTTAACCCCAGAGATAACCCTGGGAGATCCAGTTCCAACCTTAGAGATAACCCTGAGGGATCCAGTTCAAGTTCTAGAGATAACCCCAGAAGCGTTAGTTCCAACCCCAGAGATAACCCCAGGAGATACAGTTCAACCCTAGAGATAACATCGGGAGGTCAAGCCAACCTCAGAGATAACCCTGAGGACATTCAAAATCAACAGCAGCCCAATCTCAGAGATAACCCTAAGAAACGACTGCTACAACTGTGCCAAAGCCAAAGATAACCCCGATGGGGGACAAAATTGTCAGTTTTCCACCTCAACATCACATCAACTTTGTCTCAACATAATTCAACTCAAACTTCATATCAAGATATCCCATAAGAACCATATCTCAAATCTCGAGTGACAACTACACAAGACAGCAGAACGGATAAACCTTGAAGACTTGGAGATTTGGTCATGAACCCATCTTCCCGGCTTCTTATAAACTCTAATCTCATGTCAATGTGTAGCTCTAAAAAATAGCATTCCAAAAAGGTACAACACTCCTTTATTAGATGCCCGGATTGAAAGTTATAAAGGTTCGAGCAGACACCGCATAGCCTGAGTGCACGTACTTCGAGATGATGGGACTTGCATGGCCTGAGGCACCCCGAGCTACCGCGGGTTGACCCGTGGCTGCCACAGATTGACCCGTAGCCATCTGGGCTTTAATTATGAGCTCTTGGCAGCTCATTTGAAAGAAAAAATAGATGAAACGAGAGAAAACTCTATCCATTTCAGCCTGTAACCCCTACTAGAGTGCTCTAAACTGAGTGATTCTTCTTTCTAAACACTTGTACGCTTGTGTTTTGTAACATACTAAAGTTTAACAGGTGAAAACTGAGTTTTTAGGCGTCAAAAGCTATCTGAAGTCTTCTTGGTAGCCCACTATAAGATTTTTTAGATTTTTAAGCTTTCTACTACTTTTATATCTACATATATACTAACGTTGAGAGTCTCTTTGAGTGGGTACGCCCGGATCGTTGATTCGTGGCTTTTTATTACTTTTATATCTATATATATATATATATATATCATCGAACTCAAAACTCGATTGAGCTTGGATATAATATCCAGAGTGTTTACTGCTTTTATATATATTTACTTTATGTCAGGCCTGGAGTTTACTTCGTGACCATTTACCGCTTATATATATATATATATATTTACATTTCAAAGTCCTGCCTGGAGTTTACTTCATGGCAGTTGATCATCCATATATATATATATATATATATATATACCTATATATATATTTATTGCTTTTATATAAATATCTACTTTAACTACTTTCGTAATGTAGATATTTAATCTTTCAGCCTGTGGGCTAGATTTGCCTAAATCTGGCTATTTCTAACTTTGACAGGTTCAAAAGTGACTAAACTAGAACCGTTAAAGCTAGAGTGGTTTAGATTTACCTAAATCTAGTTTTTTTTCTAGCTTTTGTACATATTACTCTTCTATGTGAGCCTAGGAATCATGTAATCGAAGATTTAGCCTCTGAATCTAGATTTGGTTCTCACGATGGACATTTCTCAGCTGCAGCTTGTTAATTATCCACAATGTTTGGATATCCTTAGATGGCTCTCATGCCCACAAGGAGTTCGGCACCGCTACGTATCTTATTTTCTCGAAGATGTCTTGCATCTCGAAAATAAAAGCAATCAATCCGAACACATAATAAAATGGATATATCAAAGGCCTCAATTACTATTGAGCATAAGGGTTATAAAACCCGTTTTCCAAAACTTCACTGCTATATCTTGTTAAAATTGAACTTTTATACATAAGACAAACCCTTTGTATATAGGTGCAAATGAGGCATGACACTACTTCCAGATATTTGCACATAGGCCCAACTCTCACACACACACACACACACACACTCGCAAATAAAAAGTTAATTGAAAAGTGACGGTAACCGTGTTTTCTCGAAAGTCGGGGGGTGCCTAACACCTTCCCTCCGCTTAATCAAGCCCCCGAACCCTAACAAATCTTAGTTTCCAAGTCCAGTTAAATA
The DNA here is from genome assembly GCA_020205605.1 of Panax ginseng. Classification (NCBI taxonomy): domain Eukaryota; kingdom Viridiplantae; phylum Streptophyta; class Magnoliopsida; order Apiales; family Araliaceae; genus Panax; species Panax ginseng. The sequence goes on from CM035133.1 coordinate 41,021,092, forward strand.
GCGTCCAATCATTGGGTCTTTGTGCAAACCTTTTCAAAATCGGTTGAGTTGGTGTAACTATTTAAAATCTACCAACTGGCGACTCTAAGTCAAATCATCGACATTTACATGTCGGACCTTTTTAAACTTGTTTTTTCAAACAAAACTCACCCAAAATGAGAACACCAAAAGACAAGCACAGAAAGACACAATAAATCCCGACGTCGACAGGTGGTGACTTTGTTGGGGACTCCAATAAGAGGGCTTAAGCCATTATTCAAACTTTTCAAAAACTTTTATTTGCTTATGTGTGAATATTGCATTTACATTGGATGAATATGTACTAATGCTTTATTTACTTCATTATAGTGCTTCGCACCATATCTGCCTGTGATATTAGTGCTTCGCACATGTCATCATTTCCATACGGTGAGACGCGATGTATGTGAATGTATATTGTATGTTTCCTCCACCAGGAGGCAAACCTGTCGGTATTTGATTACCAGACTCATGGGAGACTAATCCCGCAAGGCTCAGAAAAGGCACCACCTAGATTCGCTATAGTTGAAAGATCGGATTAATTTCCCATCTAGTAAATTGCGATGATCTGGAGACCTTCATGCCGAAAAGCCACGAGAGTAGCCTAAGATATGTCTGCCTCTGATAAACCAAACGCAAAGGGAAGTCTCTTCATACATTCCGCTTTTAATTACATGTAATTTCAATTTCATGTAATTTTAATTCCATGTTAATCTCAATGTAATGGAAAATATAAAGGAATATATAAATATGCATTCCTTTTTCATATCAAGACCTGTCATGTTATCCTGTCATTAAAACGACTGACATCCGTTTTGCAGGAGAACATTAAAACACTCCTATAAAAAGGGACACATTGCATAACATGTAACATTTCCATGTTTTCCCAGACTAAACTACGTAATCTTTTTTTAGGGAAATAATTTGTCCCATTACCTGTTCAAAGTCCAAAAAGGCGCTAAGCCCACCATCAAAAATTGCTACAAGTGCCCAACTTGATCCTACTTCTGTTTCCCGTTAGGAGTTCAAAGGATTAAGGAGTCAAAAAATAGAATTGGTTGTTATCCTGAAAGAACTAAACAAGTCAACTCAGGGTCCACAAATACCCATACAAATAGAATCCTCTGCATTGGGAGAAATCCCAGACAGAGGAGTCCCAATACCCGAGTCTCAGATTGAGAAGTCCAACAAAACCCCTAAAATCACTCATCTTAAAGAAGATCAAGACAGTGGTGATATTCGGAAGAAGGTTCTACAAATGGAAGAGACCATTCGGTCCATCAAAGGGATTGGAACGTGTTGGGTAAAATCTAATTACGCAAAATCACGCAAGTATGCGTGGTCAACAAGTAATATAATGATGAGAAAAGTATCATTCCCACAGAGACTAGTATGAAAATTAATCTAACAATTACAAGTTTTATATTATTTCACTTTTATTAAACTATTCAATTTAATGATTATAATTAATAAAGACTAATAAATTAAAATTTTAAAGTAAATCAACATAATTTATTAACTGTAATTTCAAGCAGATAATGGAGAATTAGACTTACAATTTTACTTTAAGTCTCACTCTAATTATCACACCACTTTCTAGTTAAACTTACTATCTCAGTTTATTAATCAAGAACACTCAAGTAGAATTAGCCATCCCTCGATGCACTAACACCATATTAACTTAAGTCCATAATTTGATAAAGTTAAGCCAAACACCCTAATTAACTAATTCCCTATATCTCTATGTGAATTAAAATCAAATAAGGTTTAAATTCCAAGTTCTTTAAAGATTAATGCGATGCTAGGTATATCTCTATCCTACACATTTATCAAGATTCCATCAAAACACAGAATTCAAGAACACATGCTATTGTGATTAGGTCTAGATTCACACATCATCTCTTGAATCCATTGAAAGTAGTATGTACACAAGCTAATCATGTTTGATGATAAAGCATATACTTTGTAACAATCTTATTCATTTATTAATAAAAAGAATTAATTTATTAAAGGCTTTTAATTATCTACATGATGTTGTTTTATAATATGTGATAAACCCATAGTTTTAAGCAATGCTTTTAGAATAATGATGATGATCATTCTAATGAGATCTAAATTTTTAGAAAGCTTAAAACCAAAATAGTTCCCAATCGTTGGATTACTAAATTGGGGATTAGTAAATCCGGATTGGTACATACGTTGCTTGCTCATTGGATGAGGATGATTGATCTCATGCTCATTTGTGTGGAGACACTAAAGTAAGTATGTAGGTGCTTATTAGAGAATAAGTTCACTGAATGTGGCTCGCTAAGGAATACCTAATAGAGTTTTACTTTCCCGTTAATAGGAATTCCTGTAGTGATAGTAGTATAAGTGATCCTTGGGCTTGAGATCATAATAGTATCTTCTGTATGATGAGTTATACTTTGACTTATTCCTTAAGACCCTTAGGGTATATCAAAGAGTATGCTTGGGTATAATAAGTTGTACATGGAGATAATGTATGATCAATAAAGAATCTACCACTTCTAGTTAAAGAAGAGAAATGTCCTATATGATTCGATAAATGACAACCCAGTAGTCCTTGGCCAAGGTAGAATGAAATTAGAAAGGAGTTTTTAATTTGCATTATTTGGAGATGTGCATTTAAGGATCGAAATACATATAATTAAATAAAAATAAGACTTGACAGTAATTCTATATCTTACATTTAATTGGGACATTGTATGGTGGAATGATTGAATTGTACGATAACTATTTACTCAAAGGTTCGTTTATGATTAATATTGAAATCTATATTATCTAAAAAGTCGTTAATCGCTAGGGAGGCTTATCCCTATTGTAGAATAAATATTATTTATTTAAATAAATTAATAGTTTAATTTATTTATTTAAATAAGATTATAATTGTTCTAATTAATTTATTCACAACTAATTTAATATGGAGAACCTAAAGAGTCACACCATAAAAGGAAGAATAATTATTTAAGAAGTTAATGGCATAATTATAATAATATATTAAGTATATTTAATTTAATCTATGATGATAAAATAAATTAAATAGCTTAATATTTATTATTTAATATTTTAGAAATATTAAATATATAAATTAATAAGAGGAGTCTTATTAAAATTATTACAATTATTATTATTTTATTTCTAAAGAGTTAGAAATTAATTTAATATAAGTACTCTCATTTATTCCTAATAAGATTAGGAGGCTAATTAATTAAAAGATTTTAATTAATTATTCCTAATAAGATTGGGTGTAACGACCCCATAACTCATACGATTTAATTCTCGACTTCGGTCGTTAATAATACATTCAACCTCTAATTTTACATCATTAAACGATAATACAACCATTAAAATTTGCAGAATAATTAAAATTTTCTATTACAAACTATCCTCGTTCCCAAAACCTTTAACCTTTACATCTAAATATCTCAGAATCATTTTAATACTACAATAGTTTACATCGCAAAACGATATTACAATTCAACATTAATACATTATTCGGAACCTTAAACATGGTTCAAATAATAATAACACAACAAAAGTGTATAATTCTTCAAGTATCACATCTGATTCATATCTTTCAAGTAGCACATATACATTGATAGCGCAACACCAACATTCCAATGATTATCAATATGATAAACTGAGTGCAAGCACAAAACCCTCGCCCATACAAAGGTTTGTACAGCTCAGCCATCACATGAGTCCTCAATTGAAATCCCACCTAACTCTATCTTACTCTTAACTTGCTCTTTGCTCGATACGAATTCCTCGTATCACATTATCTATAACTCCTCATGAGTTTACCTCGTACTATTTCATAGCACATCATCTTCATAGCATCAAGCTATAATTATTCAAACATTACAGACCATATTTCCTTTTATAACTTAAACAGATCACGTCGCGATCTTATTCTATAATCATCTCCCTTAAAATTCTTTTCTTCACTCGGGATCGTTTTGTTTTACGATTCTCTTTCTTTCTCTTTTTCATCATTTACGATTTCATTTATGCTTTTAATCTTACAGACTTTGTTGATTCATCATTATTCGTTATCTTGGCTATTGGAGTTAGGCAACTCCCATATCTTATCTTTATATCTCTTCAAGATTCTTCTTTGAATTCTCTTGTTTATAAAACAATTCTTCCTTTAAGAATTTCTAACTTCGTTTACATTGCTCAACATTTCATTCGAGTTGTACATTTTCATCATACGTATCCACTTTTTATACTTGGTACACATTGAGTCTCTAACAGTTTCAATATGGTACGCTGAGTGGTTTCTCACAAACAACCAACAAACTAGGTTCCGAGTTGCTAGTTCGTATATACCTCCGCTCTATAAAGGAATCGTTTAGCCCATATACAATACATCAACTATTAAAGAGTACAATTGTACCATACTTAAATATAACTTTTTATTCTTAACTTCTTTATCACTCTTTTCTTATAGACATTGTCTATTTATTATCAGCTTACATTCTTATTATTGGAGTTGGGTAACCCCACATTCATACTCCTTATAACTCAGCGAGATTCTTCTTTGAATCCTCTCACGCATGTTTTAATCCTTTCTTTATAAATTTCTTAAATTACTTGTTATTATTCAAACTCTACTTGAGCTTATTCTTTCATTATCTTCACCTATGGTACTCTTACCTAAGGTTTATAACCTACAGCTTTGATACCAACTGTAACGACCCCAAAACTCATACAATTTAATTATCGACTTCGGTCATTAATAATACATTCAACCTCTAATTTTACATCATTAAACGATAATACAACCATTGAAATTTGCAGAATAAGTAAAATTTTCTATTACAAACTATCCTCGTTCCCAAAACCTTCAACCTTTACATCTAAATATCTCAGAATCATTTTAATACTACAATAGTTTACATCGCAAAATGATATTACAATTCAACATTAATACATTATTCGAAACCTTAAACATGGTTCAAATAATAACACAACAAAAGTGTATAATTCTTCAAGTATCACATCTGATTCATATCTTTTAAGTAGCACATACTTTACCTTAAATCTTTAACCTACAAAAGTGGTTATTTGCAAGGTTGAGCTCGACAGTCCAGCAAAATCTAACAGTTTTCATGTATCACATAGCACATAATAACATGCTCAACATATAACATACATGCTACAATTCATATAACAGGTATAAAGATTGAGTCCTTACTCAATCAACATGCTTTAATCAATCAACATAGTCATAAATTGACTTTAACATTTCATACTTTCAACATATATATAACACATCATGCTCTTTGCAATAAAGATTTAAAATAGTTAATCATCAAGTTCACTTAGAAAATAGAAACCGAAAGACTTGCCTTGATCGTTGTTTACCAATAACAGTTTAACAACTTACTATTATATCTCATCTTTGCGTGCCTACATAATTATATAATCATTCACATCAACTATTAGTCACATAGCAACGCATAGTAGTTGTAATGTAAACTTTAATCTACATCCTATAACCCTTCCTATTAATCAATACACAATGTTCAATTTGATTATGTTAACTTTAGACTTATAACTCACTATATTTTATATTCGAAGTTCATTCAATTGCTTAAGTCTTGCTAGGACTACTTATTGGTTTTATATTAAATCTATTCTATATCTTATAATATTCATTTCAATTGAATTGAAACACTTTTTAAGTTTATTTACACTTGGCACGGCGTTTCGACGTTCATTCGTCACATGCCCAATTTGTCTCTCTTATGTGTGCTTAGTATGCTTATACAACTTATCTAATACATCATTTATTAATGTTAAGCATCATTATATTTACTAATATTCATGTTTTATAACTTAGGACGACATCTTTTATCGTCAGGAGCACTACATTTGCATATGTGCATTCCCGACGCCCTCCGATTGCCTCCTAATACATATCAGTCCCCCTAATTACCATTTTGACCCCTTTTACTAACCTCAAATTGAAAAACTTGAAGAACGAGAGTTGTAGGTCTATTCGTTCTCTTTCCGGAACATCTTGAATCACCTCAATCAGAGTTCGTATGAAAAAGTTATGGCCATTTTACTATAGGAGGTCAAAAATGTCCAACCTGCACCACTTTTCCAAATTTGAGGCGAGAGACAATTAGTCTTTGAAGTATAATTCCAAATAAGTATGAACTTCAGCATTGGGGCACAAAGTTTTGGGCTATTTTTGGCGCCGAGGCATGAAATTCAGAGCTGGGGCGCGAAACTTGGTGCTGAGGCTTCGAATTACAGAACACCCCAAAACAAAATACAGAACAAAGCTATGTCTATTATAAAATATTACTAAAATCAAGAACAAATATGATTAGAAGAAAGAAAGTATTCTCATAATCTTTTGTATATATCAATCACTGTACAATGCTCTTATTTATAGATATAAGAACATAAATAGTAGGAGGTTACAAAACTCAAAGGACATGAGTTTCAAAACTAAATGGACATGGGAGTTACAATAAAAGATATGGAGAATGTATCTAGACATCCATTATATGAATCTAGACATCCATAATTTTATAACACTCCCCCTTGGATGTCTATTGTATAGCTATACGCATTGAAAGCTGCCTCATTAAAAACCTTACCAATAAAAACCCAATGGGAAAAAACCTTGGTTAAGGGAAAAAGAGTACAGCGCGTATTAGCTCCCCCTCATGAATATATCCTTAAGTCCTTCAGCTGTCGTATTCCAATATTGTGACTCAATCCTTCAAAACGTTGCAGTTAGTAATGCTTTGGTGAATAAATCTGCTAGATTATCTTTTGATCGAATTTGTTGAACATCAATGTCACCACACTTAACAAGGTCATGTGTGAAAAAGAATTTTGGTGAGATATGATTTGTTCTATCTCCTTTGATGTATCCTCCTTTTAATTGAGCTATACATGCAGCATTGTCTTCATACAGAATGGATGGAGTTCTTTTGTAACAATTTTCTAAGAATATGCCTCGTTAAAAACCTTACCAAATAAAAACCCAGTAGGAAAAAAATTTGGCGAAGGAAAAGAGTACAATATTTTTATATAACTTCTAGTGCCTTGGGATTGCCTCAATCAGCGCATATCCTTTTTTACTCCCATTCATAAGTATATCATTAAGTCGAAGTATGCCAATATTGTGCACCATCTTCTTTAAAATCATAGTTGGTAATGACTTAATGAATATATCAACCAAATTATCACATGATCAATATTGCCATTCTTCTGGGGCTCATGTGTATAAAATAATTTTGGTGCAATATGCTTGGTTCTATCACCATTTGGATTAAATAATCCCAAATCAATAGTCACACGAAGATAACATAAAATATGTTTAATTTCATTATAATATCTTCGAGTTGGTGCATAACTATACATTGCTAGTAAGTTAACTGCAAATGTTATATCAGGTCTTGTCAAATTTGCAAGATACATTAAAGTACCAATTACATTAAGATATAGTACTTCAGGACCAAAACACCAATTTCACAAAGATATGGTACTTCAAGACCAAAAGTTTATTAATCATTTTCTTGTGGTCAAAACGGATATTTCTTGATATCAAGTGACCAACCCATCATTGGAGTACTCAAAGGATTAACATTATCCATGTAAAGTTACTTCAGGACTTTTTCTGTGTATATTGATTGATGAACAAGAATTTCATAGTTCAATTTGTAGGCCAAGACAAAAATTTGGCTTACGAATATCTTTCATCTTAAATTAGTTGTTTTTGTTGACTCTTCTGGAGCAAGATCTTTCATTAATAAATAAAATAATAATAACAAATCCAGATTATGATCTTTTGATAAAAATACATGCACAAATTGGATTATTCTCAAATCCTTCTTTCAAAAGATATCCACTCAGGCGATTATACCACAATATGCATCTGGATTGCTTTAACCTATATAAAGATCTTTGTATCTTAATAGAATACATATTCCGAGATGTAGAATTATATGCTTCAGGCATTTTATACCATTCAGGGATTTTCATATAGATATAATTATATAATGATCCATACAGATATGATGTAACAACATTCATTAATTTCTCTTTCTACCAAGCTAATTAAAAAATCTGAATATAATTGTGTCCATTACAAGAGCATATGTTTCTTCATAATTAATACCATATCTCTGCGAAGAAACCTTGTGCTACAAGTTGCGCTTTGTACCATATAATTTCATTTTTTTATTTCGTACAAATACCCATTTGTATTCATCAGGCATCACACCTTTAGGTGTTCGGACTACAGGTCCAAAAACTTCATGTTTACTTTGTGAATTTAGTTCTACTTGAATCTCCTCTTTCCACATTGGCCAAACATTTTTACGTTGAACATTCATCAACAATTTGTGGTTCATATTCATGATCATTACTTCTGGTAATATCAAGAACAACTTTATATAAAACTATGTTGTCGACAACAATTTTATTTTTATCCAATATATCTATCTCATGTATATACATAATGTATCGAGATCTCGTTATTTTCAGGTACCTGATCCTCTTCAGGGGAAAACTCATCCTCTTCAGGGAATAACTCTTCAAGAGTTTTATTTACAGGAGATTTTTGTTCATAAGTTTTGGATAGATTGATAAATTTTGTAGCCTGTTTCATGGGTATAGCCTCTTTATAGGCTGCAACTTGTTTTTCTTGTACTTCCTTCTTCTAGGAAATTATATCTTTAACACCGATCATTCTTTCATGTTTCAGGTGTGACTTTGATTCAATTTGCTGCTGCATTAATTAATTGTCCTACAGAGACATCAATCTTTGCTAGAGTATTAGCAGCTAGAATGTGAGATATCACTATTTTCTTATTATCGGTGATTAATTCTGGTAATTGATTTGCAATTCATTTTTAACTTCTAGTTCATATTGATTTGTATAAGGATCAAGATTAAATAACGTTGAAACATTCCAATTAATCTCTCATCGTGCTTCAGGCAATGATCTCACGCCGTGCTTCATGCAACGACTTTTCTCTCCCTAATGGTGGGAAGACTATTAAAATAACAATCCTCAAAATATACCTTAAAAAAATTTCACTTATTGAGGTTATGAATATCATGACCCTAAGCATATATTGGTAATTAATTTACTTTGATATAATCAACAGATAAAAGAATCTTTTGGTTCTTTAAGGGATGTTCATGGGAGTTTTCAATAATTTAATGCATCATTATTGATCCTAGATGATCATGCCAAGGCATAAAAATATTTGAATCCGAATACTTCTTGTGTATTGCACACTTCTGGTGTATTACAACATTTGTTTCAACTATTCTCATTTTAGTATAATATATCCTAGAAGAGAAAATATACAGTTTTTCTAATATGAGCTTCTGGCCCGATACTATTGAAGTAATATAAAGAAATTCTTCACTGCCTTCAATATTGGTTTCAATATGATAACCATTATAACGTATATCCTTAAAACTGAGCAAATTTCTGCTTGTCTCAGAAGAATATAAAGAATCATCAATATAAAGTTTTGTGCCCTTTGAAAACATTATAATCGCTCTTCCAGAGACTTTAATTAAATTTAATGAATAATCACTCTTCAAAAGTCTTCAATTATGTTTGATGAATAATCGCGCTTCTAGAGCCTTTAAAGTTTGATGAGCTTTTGGCCCATACAACTTCATATATGAAAAACATAAATTTAACTTTATTACTTGAAACATAAATAAAACATATAATAAAAATACTTATTATAATGTCATAATATAATGAAATAAAAATAATTAATTGGTATGAACATTTGTATCAACATATCATCAAGGAAATCATAGATATCAAAATTAGTTATATCCACTTCATTTGAAAAGTCAAAATAATTCATGGGATCTTCAAGATCATTCCATTTCCTTTTCTTTTATGGAGTCTTGGTACAAATCTACCAAATGTTTAGGAGTACGATGGGTACATTCTCTTTTATATATTGATTGTTCTTTTTAAGTCCACTACCACAACTACAACCATAATTTCATCTATGATTATCAAATGAGGTTTCATTCACTTCAGGGAATGTAATAGAATCGGTCGAGCGAGATTGTTGGTTTTTCAGCAAAAACTCATTATTTTGTACAGCTACTAGAAGACATAATTTCACTTCTGGAAACATAGTTTCCTTTATCGCTTCAGGGATATTTTGTAAACTTACGCTCTCGATATTGCTACTGCAGGAGAATCTTCGAGGCATGAAATATAATAAATATTTTCTCTAACATGTCTTCATCGATGTTTTCACTCAACACTTTTAAAATCTTGCAACTTCAAAAAAACCAATTATAATGAGCTTTTAAAATTTTTCCTTTAAATCATTTCATAAGACAAGCGAGTCTTTCACTGTAATGTACTCAACTTTTAATTTTTCATGGAGATGATAGCGAATAAAAATCATGAATTTTGCATGATCCTGCAGGGATGCATGATTGTCAACTTTAATTGTATCTCCAAGGTTCTTTGCCTTTATATGAATGTCAGCATCAAGATTCCATTACAAATAATTCTTGCTCGATATAAATCAAGGGCAACAAATTCAAATTTATAAGATTTGACATCTATATAAATATATAAATACGTAAGAAATTAAATAACTAAGTATAAATTTATAAGAAGACAATAAAAATATTTACTCTTCTCTAGTCACTTTCAAAGTGGGAGAATTGAGAAGTAGAATGATTATTTGCTTATACTAATACTACTACATCACAAAAGTAGTGTACTTACGTAATTTGTATTCTCAGAAACTTCAGAGTTGTCCATTATTATTATTGTCTCACGCGTCTTTTGTTAAACAAAATGATTATATGTACATCAAATTTAATTGTAATGAAACAATACGTATACGTATATTATACGTATATAATTGGATATCTCAGTATCATTATTTTCAAATAAGTTATGTTGATTTGACTAGACACCATATATATGCTGCAAACAAACTAATTAACTCTAGGAGCAGAGACGTAATTTTTCTATCAAAAATATCGTATACGTATGTATATTAGACTTTGACATAAAATAAAGAAGATGAGCAGAAAATGTAACTTATACGTATATCAGTCGACGATAGGACGTACGGTATGTGTTAAACCTCTCTGAACTGAACGCCACATTTTTAAACGGTCCTAAAAAAATAAAAATCAACATTTAGGTTTCAAAATTTTCTACCACTTTCTTCTCAATGTAATGGGTATGATAGGGAAGTCAGTCACATATGCCCAATTACTATAACTTTGATCCTCGTCAACTACCAGCTAGCATTGATGTTAATATTGCGGTGCACCAATTTTTCAAAGTTTAATGAGAAGAGTGGCTACCAGAAACCTAACATTTGTGTTAATCACAAGATCAAATAGAAACCTGATAATAAGTACCTCAGGAAATGATGCATATATAGATTGAAATAAAGTGATATGGGATAAATTTCAGAAACAAAAATATCATTTCCATACAGAAATTTAAAATCAAATAATAAGACAATTAGCATGAACCATACTTACCTTTATTCTTTCGCTAAATCACCATGAAAACCGAGTCCATTCTCAACTACTCGAGGAAGCTAAAAGTTCAAGCTCCATTATTTTTTTTTTCTTCTTATCAACAAACCAAATATGATTATCTGCTACAAGACAAAAGTAAAGAGCAATTCGTGTTGATAACGTGTTATAAAATATTACTAAAATCAAGAACAAATATGATTAGAAGAAAGAAAGTATTATCATAATCTTTCGTATATATCAATCACTGTACAATGCTCTTATTTATAGATATAAGAACAAAAATACTAGGAGGTTACAAAACTCAAAGGACATGAGTTTCAAAACTAAATGGACATGGGAGTTACAATAAAAGATAAGGAGAATGTATCTAGACATCCATTATATAAATCTAGACATCCATAATTTTATAACAATGTCTTAATTTCTAACACCAATTAACATGTATAACTTATGCAAATTACACATAAACTTCACCAAGCATACAAATATTAAATTAACACAACTTAAACCATAATTCTAGAAAAATTACATACTGGAATAACATATTTTAAAATCAAAAACTCTATTTTTGATATTTCTTGACACAGTGAACACTGTAATCATAATGATACACCAATTTGATTCTTTTGAACTAAGTTCTCTTTATTTCATACCCAATTAACAATTCACAGTTCAATTTTACAATTTAGCATACAATCAAATACTAATTTTGGTATCCTACAAAACACGTTCATACATGTGTTCACTGTAAAACCAATTTCTTTTCTTGTAGACTTAATTTAGCATACAATCTTATCTATATGTTAAGCATACACTCATATATATATGCTAGTATAACAATTATAATTACCAATACACATAATTTTCTAACCAATTATAAAAACATGGTTTTACAGAAAGTTTGTAAATAACATTATATTACAGTCAAATTCAGAAACACAGAGACTTAGAAATTATAGCGTAAAACCTATATGTTAAGGTTGTGTAACATACCTTTTGTTGCTTAAGAAATCCTTGATAATCACTGAGAATCGCTTGACAAACTCAAAACTTTCTCTCTTGATTCTCTCTCAGGCTCTCTCAAACTCTCTCAAAATTCTCTGAACACTCTTTTCTTTTCTTTCTTCTTAGGCTCAGTCTTAGACCACACACGATTGATGCAAAATAAAGCTAACGTACTATTTTTAAACGTTTTAAAAACTGACGTTATAATTAATATACTAATAAGTTGTCAGTTACTAAAAATAATATATATATTATTTATATTTTATTTATTTAATTTATTATAATTCAAAATTCAAAATAAAACCAAAAGACATAAGGCTCCGTTTGGCAAAACTCTTTAAAAATTAAAGACTTAATATATTTAAGCCTTGTTTGAAAAAACTAAATTAAACTCCTTTAATTTATTTTAATAACTCCTTTATAGTATAGTTATTTGTCACACTTTATTTAATTAAGTTTTCATACTTAATTTAATTAATCCTAATAATAATTTATTGAATAATATAATAATTCATTTAATCATTATAAATTCTCTAACTTAATTATTAAATTAAATTAGAATATTATCTCATAACAATTAATTTCCTTAACCCATTAATTCTTTATTAAACAAATAATTAACCAAATCAAATCAAATCAAATTAAATAAATATTTATTCAACAACAAACAAATATTTATTCAATAATAAACACATCCATTAGATATTTATATAATTCAATAAATATTTTTAATTACAATTAAAATTCTGGATTGTTACATTAATCACATCGCAATAAGAATTTCAATTATTAAATTCTTATTTTAATAACTTATGAAAAATTCGGGTTGTCACATTGGGAGCATAATTAATTATACTTTAATCTTAAAATTGAATTTCATGTTAACTAATTAGAGTTGGAATTGGATTCCATGATAACTAATTGGAGTTGAAATTGGATTCTATATTTCCTAAAATAAAGGAGTTTATTTAGATATGGAATAAGATTTCATATTATTTAAAATAAAAGAGTTTATTTTTGAATAGGAAAGTGAATCCATGTTTCCTTAAATAAAAGAGTTTATTTAGATATGGAATAAGATTTCATATTATTCAAAATAAAGGAGTTTATTTGTGAATAGGAAAGAGAATCCGTGTTTCCTTAAATAAATGAGTTTTTTTTTACTTGGAATTGGATTCCATAATTAATTAAAATAAATGAGTTTATTTTGATTAAAGAATTTGATTAAAATAAAATAGTTTATTTTATTCAAAATTGGATAAATTAAAATAAAAGAGGTTTATTTTGATTCAAAATTAGATTTTATGCTAACTAAATTTGCCCATCAATATATATATATATATATATATATATATATATATGAATGTTTATTATTCATGAGATGAATGTTATTTATTGATGCATATGGTGAAGTGTATGATAATAAATGGGATTGATTATGGACTATTGACCAATGTGATTGGATTTTATTTTAGTTAGATGCATGAATGTATGAGTTTTATTAAATGGGGTTTGCGTACCTCGTCTTCTCTAATTTTTTCTTAATGTAAATTCTATCCTCCTTCTATGTACTTTCCCCTTGACTGTTGATCAATGTATCTATTTATTTTAAATAGTTTTGTAATAGGAATAGTTAGAATTAATTTTGAAAAATTGGAGATCAAGGAGCAATGAGCGCTTGAAGACCCATTTGTAATGGAGCCTATAATTTAAATGTAATAGTTATATTTAAATATTAATTCTTGCACCCCTAGGGTTTGACCTTTTGGTTCACTTGGTGGCTCTAGTGAACCAAACTAGAATAAAAGTCCATAATCAATCCGGGTAGAATATAGTATTCTATATGTGCATGCTTATACTATATATATATATATATGTGTGTGTGTGTGTGTGTGCATGCACGCTAAACAAGATAAGACAAAATTAATAACAAACCCCTCAAAGTTTTTATATTAAGTTGTAACGTTCAATGATATTTGAAATATCGAACGTCGCCTTCTAGCATGGTAAAACAATAGAGTATTAAATATTTAATATGAGTTTGTTGTGCACACACAAGGCAAGTATTAAATATTTAAGATGTTGTTTTATCACATTTAATGCTTATAAATAAACTGAACAATGCTGTTTTGTTGTGCACACACAAGGACAATGTTTTTCTTTTGAATATATGGAAGTGCTAAGTATGACTTAACTTAGATCATTTTAGTTTGGATGTGCACACACTTGACCATTATGATCTAAGAGGCAAAATACAAGGAGTTGCATAGTTAATGTAATTGATAAGAGTTGTCTACCTATTTATTTATATATAGTTTATTGTGCACACACAAGGCTATATACATTTGAAATGTGATCTTTACTCTCACTAGCATATCTTTAATTAGATATTTCCGAACTATATATATTGATGGTAGTATAGTTTGAAGAAAATAGTAGGAGATACCAATTTAAAACAAGACCTAATTTATTTTTGTAATTAATAAAAGAATGTATGCTAAAATGTTGTTAATTACAAATTCATTTACATAATTTTACAATGTCTAAATTACTATCACTGTGAAGCATATTAGATGCTATTTAATTGGACCGTATTAAACAGATTGGTTAAGGAATTTGAGAATAGTTCTCATGGATTAAAAGCTATCTTATGCCCATAATACGCCTATCCCTGCAATGGTTGCAGAAAATGCCTCTGAGGAAGAGATTGTTACTTTTAGAAAGTGACAAGATGATGCATAGTTGGCTCAATGCATCATTCTCGCATCCATTAGTAACGTGCTTCATCGTCAGCATGAAACTATGGATGCTCCTACTATATTCCTGCACATCAAGTAGTTGATGGTGAGGAAAGTAGGACTGATAGATATCAGATATCTAAGGAGCTCTTCCAATCTAGAATGACCGATAACACTACAGTACAGACGAAAGTCCTTAACATAATCAATTTGATTGATCAATTAGGACAACGAGTTTTGTTATAGATGGAGAGTTGAGCCAAGATTTGATCTTGCACTATCTCCTGGACTCCTTTCATAATTGTTGTAAACTTTTCATATGAACAAGCTAGATATCAGCCTCGCTGATTTGATTAACATGATGAAAAATGTTAAGAGTCACTTTCCAACCAAGAAAGACCAAGTCTTACTGGTAGGGGCCAAAGGATCTTCTGAAAAGAAGAACGATTCTAAGAAGGTAAATAGAAAAGGCAAAAATAATGGATAATAAGAACAAAACTGATACAGATAGCAAATAAGTTTGCTTCCACTGCAATAAGCTTGGACACTGGAAAAGAAACTGCGATAAGCATCTTGCAGAGCTAACCAGAAGAAGCTTAGTGAAGCTTCGGTTACAATATAGTTTTGTTCATGAATAAAATATATATTTTTTAAGTCAAGGTTCTACTTGGGTATTGGATACCAGATTTGGTTATCATAAATATAGATTTATGAAGGGACCAAGCAGTAGTAGAAAGATAAACAAAAATAAGTAATCCTATGTGTGGGAAATGAAGCAAAGGTTGCTACATTAGCCATATGAACTTATTGTTTAGCACAACCTACGGGAAAATCTATTGAGTCAATAAGTTGTTATTGTATTCCAATTTTTGTTAGAAACATTATTTCCATTTTGTTGTTGGACAATGAAATCTTTGATATTATATTTAAGAACAATTGTTGTTCTATTTATAATAATAATATTTTGTATAATTGACTTACGCGAAAAATTATTTTGCAAATTGAAAAAACTAGTATAAGAAAAAGAGATGATCATTCAAAGAGTTAAATGTTTGTATTTGATGAAATACAAGTATGAATTGTTTGAAAGGTTCAAAGAATCCAGAAGTGAAACAAATTGGCAAAGTATTATGATTCTTTGATCGGATTAAGGAAGGAATACTTGTGCAATGAGTTTCTAGATCATCTCAAATGGTTTTCTCACAATGGACGCCTCCTGATAAGCAATAATTGATTGATGTATCTGAAAGAAAAATTGTACCTTGTTGGACATGGTACGGTCCATAATGATTTTACCGACATTCCATTATCCCTTTGGGGTCATGCCCTAGAAATGGTTGAATATCTACGAAAAGGTACCTCAAAATCCAGCCCCAAGACTCCATAAAAGTTATGAACATGGAGGATTCCTAATCTTAAGTATGTTAAAATAAGGGGTTGTCCAACTTATGTGAAAAAGGTTTCAAAGGGATAAGATTTGACAAGTAAAGATTTGTGGGACATCCTAAAGTAAGTTTAAGGTATATGTTCTATAATCTTACTTAGCAAAAGGTGTTTGTTGCGAAACACACTGCCATCTAAGATAAATATGTTTATCATTGAAGGGGCTAGTGGGAGGATAATATATTTTGAAGAGTTCAAGAACCACAAAACAGTATAAGTTAAATAAGAGGAACCTGTAGATAGACCTATTGTACCACAACTGAATCCTAAATCTGGAATAGTACCGAAGATACCTAGGAGGTATGGTGTGATGCCCCCAAAATAGGTATACATCACCCATCTTGAGTCGCCAAATACATGGTACAAAATTCAAATACAACTTAATAATACAACTATCGTGTAAAATATGACAAAACATAAACTGAGAGTTTTAATACGAATATTGTCTTCTAGACATTATTCAAACTCAAATGGAGTCCTCATTACATTTATTATCACACTATTTAATAGAATAGTAAGGACTACTAATGCTATCATCTGGACCGTCACTCCGTTCCCCGGCTAGTCCCAGTTATATTCTCATTTCCTGAAGAGAACAATGAAAGCAAAGGGTGAGCTCAACTAGCCCAGTAAGAAATATTATGACTAAGATAATGCAGAATAAATTATCCTTAGCCTTCAACAGTATAACAACTGATGAAATATAATAAACAACAAGTTTTAGATCAACAACTGCAGGAACAAGCAATCTATTAGAAGAGTCAAGTAGAGCATGATATCTACTATCTTCTATGATTTAAAAAGTTTTTTTATCAACTTTATCACTGAGACTCAGCTTAATAAATAAACCACATCATCAAATCATCCCTGCACTACGGGCTAAGGATATTCATGTAGTTATCAATGGTCATTATTATACCGAATAATCCCTGGTCATAATCATACCAACAACTGCCCATCAATGCACTACGGGCCAATGGGGACTTTTACCACATCATTTGTAACATTACGGGTCATTATTATACCGAATGATCCCTGGTCATAATCATATAAATCAACAGTCTATCTATGAACGTAAGCCAAAGATGACTTTCATCACAATATAAGCATGAGGATGACAATGATATAAGAATTCAATTAAAAGAAACAAATGATAAATTTTTAAAGATTTATAATATAATTTATCCAGAATTCAATAATGTTCAAATTGCCAACACGATACTGCTTTATGAAGTAAAATTCAAGAATGATATTGTATCAAAAATGATTTGAACCAAAAATAAATCAACTTTTGTCATGAATAGTACTCCGGATGAATAGTATCCCGTGAATAGTACTTCAGGAATAGTATCTCGGGAATTGTACTTTGTGAATAGTATTTTGTGAATAGTACTTTTATAAATAGTACCGTATAAATGAATAGTACTCATAGACAGTACTTCGGCATGAAAAGCTTAAAATTTAACAAGAATGTTCAAAAATATCCTTGTGAAACGATACTGGATGAAACTCAAATTTCAAGGATATTCTATTAATTTCATGGAGTATAGAAGCCAAAACTTTAACAAAATGAGTATAGAATTCGAAATCTGAAACGAAATAATATTACTTACATACTACAGAGTATGGAAGAAAATATTATTTCAAGCGAATATTGAACAAAAATAACATCCCTTACAACTGTTGAACGAAAATAATATTCCAACGAATATTTAACGAAGATAATATTCGTACGAATATTGAACAAAGATAATATTCTTTATGAATATTAAACGAAAATAATATTCATACGAATACGAAAAATAATATCTCTTCAGAATATGAAATAAATAATACCCCTTACCTCAGAACAAAATTGGATACTGGAATAGTGAAGTAACAGACTTCTCTTCTTCTTTCTCTCTATAGCTTCTCTCTCTATAGCTTCTCTCTCTATAATTGCTCTTGTGCGTCTTAGTGAATTGGTGAGAATGAAGGAAGAATAAGCTTCTATTTACAGGAAAATATAGTTTCGATGATTGCACGTTTTGGGGCTCAAAATATTACAGTATAATACATTTATCTTTTCTTTCATTTTTAATTTAGTCCTGCAAGTATTATCAAACTTTCACCACCTCCCCTAATAGTATATCATGTGAATCAATAGTACAATCATGTGACTCAATAGTTCTATCCATGTGAAAAAAATAATTATAGTATAGTACCTTCATCTAAACCTTCATTTTTAATTTAGTCATGCAAGTATTATCAATCTTGCACCACCTCCCCTAATAGTACATACATGTGAATCAATAGTACACACATGTGAACACATAGTTATAAGCATGTGAATTAATAGCAATTAATTACTCATTTATCCGATTAATTATTCGATTGGTTAATATAACCTCCAGACATCAATTATTATCGGAATAGATGTCGATTTCCACTAACACTAATAATCCCAACACAATGAAAATATCAATTTCATCTTTAATCAACACGAACTTATTCATCATTAATATTATAACTCACAATATTTAACAACCAGATCATTCCCAGGAAAGAGGGGGCTTTCCGATAAAGATTTATCCCTATTGGCGCACAATTAGGTGACCAAACCTCTCCTCGACAGAAGTATCTAGACATCGTCAATATCGCAAATAATAATATGAATAACTTTGTCGTCTCAATTATTGATTTAATAATATTATGCAGATGATACTATGACAATAATTGAATCAATAAGTTGAGAGATATTATGCAGTAATTACTATAGCAATAATTGAGTATAACTAAGTAACTTCTCACGTAAGCGTCAATAATTAATACCGTGTGCTACTATGCAACCACGCGTATTACTGTACTTTTACTATCGGGTAGTTCAACAGTTTAACGATAAAACTTTTACCGTTATTTTTATAAAAAGATAATTCTGTCATTTTCTAACTACAACAATACTTCCGTTGTGGGGTCCACCAATGATTGTGCCGTCGTACGAATATTCCCTGTTAAAATGAATATTCCCCAACCAATCGAATATTTTATAACAACTTGCTTACTTTGCAAAATTTATAAATATTACCCACAACTATAACATTATATCATATCCACACCATAATATTCAAAAATATATTTCGAGAAAAATTAATCTTTATTCATAAAAGTTGGGTCTTACATATGGAATCATCATAGATGATGATGATGAGGTACGCATCATAGAAGATGATGATCTGGTTACATACGATGAGGTAAGAGTTGTAGACACTCAGAGAAATGGATTGAAACAAACTTCTCAAATATAAAACATTCGTTTTGATGAGACAATCAAAAGAGTTTGATTTTATCAAAAATAAGAATGAATTTAGTGTGTACAAAAGGGTCAGTGGGAGCATCGTGACATTCCTAGTATTATATATTGATATACTATGGATAAGGAATGACATGCCAATGCTAGAATCAGTAAAGATAAAGTTGTCAAAACATTCCTCCATGAATGATTTGGGAAGAGTATCATAATTGGGGATGCAAATCTATATAGATAGAATTAAAAGGATGCTCGGCTTAACCCAAGAAACGTATATTTATTTGATGTTAAAGTTGTTTAGCATGACAAACTTCAAGAGTTGTCTCATGTTGATGAGCCATGGAGTGTATCTCTCTTAATAGTCCCCATAGACTCCTGAAAAGAGAGATCGCATGAGTGCCAATCATGTATGCAATGAAATATACGAGACCTGATATTGATCAGTCATATTCTGGAGAAGATCACTATAGGACAGTGGAAAATATGTTAAAGTACTTAACCGGTACTAAGGATGTGATCATATTCATGGTGGGTCTGAATTAAAACTAGAGGGCTTAACACACTCAAGTTTTTTTTAGACTGACCAAGACAACAACAAATCCATTTTAGGGTAAGGTGTTACCTTGAACGGTGTGCAGTGAATTGGAAAGGTTCTAAACAGCAAAGAGTTGCTAATTTAGTGATAAAGACAAAGTATATAGCTGTAAATGAAGCTGCAAGTTGATTGTTTGGATGAAAAATTCATTACAGAACTAGGAATAGTTCCTAAGTCTCATCTTGGATTTAAACATGTGTTGTGGCACTTTCATTTGATTAGAGTAATCATTGAAAGATGAGAAATCACTATAGAGATAGTGGACTCTCAAGAACAACATTACATATTCATTAACTAAAGCTTATCCAACAGCAGGATAATCATCACTTAGAGAAGAAGGGTATGAGATACCATCACGATTGACTTTAGTGCAAGTGGGAGATTGAAAGTAGTATGCAAACAAGCCAATCATGTTTGATGATAAAGCATATACTTTGTAACAATCTTATTTATTTATTAATAAAAAGTATTAATTTGTTAAAGGCTTTTAATTATCTACATGATGTTATTTTATAATATGTGATAAACCCATAGTTTTAAGCAATGCTTTTAGAATGATGATAATCATTCTAATGAGATCTAAATTCTTAGAAAGCTTAAAACTAAAATAGTTCCCAATCGTTGGATTACTAAATTAGGGATTAGTAAATATGGATATATTGGTACATACGTTGCTTGCTCATTGGATGAGGATGATTGATCTCATGATCATTTATGTGGAGACACTAAAGCAAGTATGTAGGTGCTTATTAGAGAATAAGTTCACTGAACGTGGCTCGCTAAGGAATACCTAATGGAGTTTTACTTGCCTGTCAATAGGAATTCCTGTAGTGATAGTAGTACAAGTGATCCTTGGACTTGATATCATCATAGTATCTTGTTTATGATGAGTTATACTTTGACTTATTCCTTAAGACCCTTAGGGTATATCAAAGGATATGTTTGGGTATAATAAGTTATACATGGAGATAATGTATGATCAATAAAGAATCTACCACTTTTAGTAAAAGAAGAGAAATGTCCTATGTGATTCGATAAATGACAACCCAGTAGTCCTTGGCCAAGGCAGAATGAAATTAGAAAGTAGTTTCTAATTTGCATTATTTGGAGTTGTGCATTTAAGGATTGAAATACACATAATTAAATAAAATAAGACTTGATAGTAATTCCATGCCTTATATTTAATTGGGACATTGTATGGTGGAAGGATTGAATTGTACGGTAACTATTTACTCAAAGGTTCTTTTATGATTAATGTTGAAATCTATATTATCTAGAAAATTATTAATCGCTAGGGAGGCTTATCCCTATTGTAGAATAAATATTATTTATTTAAATAAATTAATAGTTTAATTTATTTATTTATTTAAATAAGATTAGAATTGTTCTAATTGATTTATTCATAACTTAGGTTTAATATGGAGAGCCTAAAGGGTCACACCATAAAAAAGGAAGAATAATTATTTAAGAAGTTAATGGTATAATCGTAATAATATATTAAGTGTATTTAATTTAATCTATGGTGATAGAATAAATTAAATAGCTTAATATTTATTATTTAATATTTTGGAAATATTAAATATATAAATTAATAAGAGGAGCCTTATTAATATTATTATAATTATAATTATTTTAATTTCTAAAGAGTTGGAAATTAGTTTAATATAAGTACTCTAATTTATTCCTAATAAGATTAGGAGGCTAATTAATTGAAATTTTTTAATTAATTATTCCTAATAAGATTGGAAGTATAATTAATTAAATTAGTTTAATTAATTAAAATAAAACCCAATTCCTTAATTGTTAAGGAGGGTTGTCCACATCTATAAATAAGAGGAGTCTTATTATGGGTGGAAGTGGTTGACACTTTCACAAAATACGTGAATATGTAATTCCAATAGTTGGGAGAGTACACCCTTTTCTATGAGAGATAGAAAAACTAGGGTTTTGCCAAATACCTATCTTCTTGAATCTTTCTTCTTCCTTGGTGGATCACCTTTAGAGGCCAAACACTTGGGTGGCTAACATTGATCAAAGGAAGGAACCAAATCCGGTGGATTCAAGTTGAACGCGAAAAGATTTGGAGGTGAACTAGTACCTGAGGAAGTTCAAATCTTCAAGGGTATAATTCTTATTCTTCTTCTTTTTGTTTAATTAATAATTATGCATAAAGGATGATCCGAGTATATGATTTGTAAAATTTTAAAAACTCTAATTTTCCTGCTTCCACTTATTTTGTGCAATTTGATTGCGTTCATGAATATTACAAACCTAACATCCATACAAATCCACACAAACTTTGTGATCAAGTAATTCATAAACTAATATAAATCACAATAGATAAACTGAATTGATAGTATTATTAAACTGAAATTAAGGCATGACAATTATTGTTCAACACTAAAGATCCATTACAAGCCTAAAAAGTAATTTAGTTCATAATCAATGAATTAAAAACTGAATAAAGTAAAGAAATCATCATCCCAACTACAAGAACTGAATTTAAAAAGAAGAATAGTAATACACCACCCTTCTTGGCCTTCAATTCTACAATCTTCGTGAAATCACCTTCCTTTCTTTGCTCCTCCAATGATCTTCTCCCAATTAGGGCTCCCAAAAGTGTAATTGAATTCTTAGATTAATTTAGTGTCTTCTAATTGGCATAAGTTATTTTAATAGCTGAACCAAATCCAATCCCAATCCATACCAGAGTCATCCAATCCAATCCTCTTTAGAATTTTAATCAAAATCAAACTCCTTTTTGTACCAAACTAGTTATCAGTCCCAAGAATCCCCATAACTAAGAAATAACTTCTTTGTTACACTCCTATCTTGACCTTATTACATAAAGAAATCATCAGTCCAATTAAAACTCAACTTCACGCATAAGAAACAAAATTTTTCAGCTGACCTATCTGACTGGCGCACCCCACACTAGGTCCTTTCATTCTGCAGCATGCCCCGCGCCATCTCAGCAGTATCTGATCCTCATGCAGCGCGCCTTGCGTCGGTTCCTTTGCAACCATGGTGCACCCCGCACCGGTTGAACAGATTGTGCGAAACTCTTGTAATTTCTTCAAATGTTAACTCTTAAGCATCTTCAACCCATTCCCCTGCAAAAATAACAAAATCTATCAAAAGTAACATGAATAATCTCAAAAACTAACAATATATCAAGCTAAATGAGATCAAATTGTAGGTTAAAAACCTACTCATCAAATTCCCCCAAACATGAAACATTGTTTGTCCTCAAGTAAAAAATGATATGCAATGCAAATGAATCTACTAAATACCTACGAATCCAACAGTTAGACAAAACATAGTCTAATCACACGGCCTGAGAGAAATCAAGCAAACATGATAGTATATCATATCAAGACCAATCAATAACTTTTCAATTAATCATCAAATCTTAAACTGTTATTACTGATATAGTGCGTGTGTGCTCAACAACCATGCTAACTAATATAAAGTCAAATAAAACACATAATATGATTCTTTAAAGGCATCATATAGTGTAAACTCACGAAATCCAAGAACAAGCTAGATCCAACTAAAATCAAACATTTACCACGTTCAAGTGTCCAAACAGGATACTTATGCTATATATATATATATATATATTACTTTCCACGAGGGCTCTTTGCTCTTATTTCCCGTTTTCACTTTTTTTTATATACTCATGGCTATGTAATGTTTAGTCCTATTAGGCTTTTCAGTGCTACCCCTTAGCGAGCTTTCAACCAACGACTCCTAAACCGTTAAGGCTTTAGGACACTAGGTGTCGAGACAATCCTCTCGGGTATACTTACTCAAGTAACAAAGGCCACAGAACTAGACTAACCACGGTGTTTATTCTTACATTTTTTTTACTTTTTTTTAAAAGCCTATATATCCCAAATTTTCCCCCAAACTTAGGTTCTTGTCTAATTTTAGCCATCTCTACCTATTCATGTCTTTCTTTCATTCAAACTAGCATTATCCTTAAGAATTCCATTATGTGTCAATTTAAATTTAAAGTGCTAACCTGATTATATCAGTTTCAAATAGAATAAGATCTAAATCATAACAAGAATTCACATCAAAGCCTTAATAATCAATACTATACTTGTCTACACAATTCCAGTCTCATCGTTGGCCAAAATAGACTCTTACTATCTAACAGCTGGAAACATGCAATCATACAAATGTATAAACTAAATGCAAATGCAAATTAAACATGCAAGTATGAAAAAAAGGTTAACTTATGCATGAATGAATGAATCTAAATGCCATCACCAATAAAATAATTATATTAACAATTTATCAAAAACTAAAAAACTAACATGAATATGTAATCACCAACAAAATTAATCAATCAAGATAAACCCCCCTAAACTTAAAATAAGTAATGTCCCCATTACGACAATATAAAGAAAATAAAAGCACGAGGACTTCCCTGAAAGACGAGTCACTACTCATCGTCATCCGAAGGAGGGTATGCTGGGAGAACAGGAGGAACATGCATGTACACCGGAACGACACTTGGATTGCAGTGAGAAAAAGCTTCAACAAGAGTATTGAAAGCGTTGACATTGTACTAAAGCATCAAATCCTGACGCTGAGCCAACCATAAGAATTCATTCCGTGGAACTTGCGAAGAGGTAGCACGCTCAGGTTGTTCTTCCATTGGATCAGCTGTGACCGGGGGTGAAGGTGGCCGAATCATGATATAACCTTCTCCTCTTGGATGCGATTGTGCCTCATCCCATGCTCTGTACTTTTCAATGGTATCATAGTCGATTATGGCCATTAGTTGTTGAATCGCTTCAGAGGAATGCCATTGCACTCCAGCTTTGGGACACAAATCGGTGATGAGAAATCCATGGAGAAGGCCCCCCATTATACTACCCCATAGCAGTCTATTAATCGATTCTTGAATGCATGCACCCACATCCACATTGTAGAACATAACTGCATTGTTCGCCCGAAAGTGGTGGTGGACAATGCCATACAACATCCGCGCCCGTTCCTTAGTCACATCGTTTTGATGGCGTGAGGGCATTAATCGGGCACATATGAAGGCGTATCATGCTTTGCCATAACGACTTAATGCTGAGTGGGGAAAGCTTATTTTTTTTCATTAGTTCCGACTCGGATAACCTATTGCGTTTCTGGCTTGCATAATTTTACAATCAGTTCATCCAGATCAGGCAAACGATCTTCATAGTGTGCATCTATCGTTGTTTCAAGCTCAAAGTACTCGTTGATGGCATTAGCATGGAATGACATTGGTTTACCCCTTACCATGACTGTGTGACCAACATGCTTAATTGTGTTGGCATAAAACTCCTTTACGATGTTGAGCACCACGGGTAGTGGCTGCTCCACTAGTTGAAACCAGTTGTGTTCCACAATCATTAGTGCCATATCCCCATCTAAATTTGCATCCGGATTCAACCCCTGTTCTAATACCAAAGTCTTCTTATCAATGATTTTTTTGAACCTCGCCTCGACACCCTCACTTACGAATTTGGTACTATCGAATTGGGCCCGAGCACTAGAGGTGGAGGCACGTGGTCATTTGTGAGAAGACATTGTGTTATGGGAAGTTAAAGAGGGTGAGAATTTGGTTAAGACATGCAAATTATTAAACAGTTGGTGAACGTTACCACCAAACCCCCCAAACTTAACTCATTAGGATGAAAAGTTAATCCACAAGCAACTCAAATGCAATTCAACCTTTGGGCAGTAGTATCCCAAAGATTTCCAACCAATATGGTGAATAATAAAGAATACTACAATATAGAGTTAGATTTCACCAATTTAAAAATACCTTATGTGTGAAAATTATTCTCCACCCTTTGAATACGGCTAGAGTGATGCTCAATAGGTGAGAGCAAGCCTTGGTAGTGAATATAAATGTGTGAGAATAAGAGAATTAGGTTGAACAATTTGTGTGGGAATGGATTCTGTATGTTATCCCTTAAAAGGGTTATGAATAAGTGAGAGAAGTTGAGGGAGATGAGAATGTGGGTAGTGGAATAGGTTGATGCAAAGTTGAATTTGCATGTTACAGGAGTTGTGGGTAAGTGGAAGACTTTGGGTTGGGCACGAATTTGGGGAGTAGTTGTGTTATGTGGGGTTAGAATAGGAAAAGGGAACGACAAATAGGTTTTTTTAAAATTGAAGATCCCGGCCGACGCGCCCCACGCTGTGTCCTTACTTATGGTGGCTTGCCCCGCTCTAGTATAGCAGTGATGGACCTTAAGAAAGTGCTCCCCGTGCCATATCACAGTGTAACCTGGTGCACCCCACGCTAGGCAATCAAAAATTGAACTCATCATGGCGCTCCCCACGTTGTGTCTTTATTTATGGTGGTGCGGCCCGCGCCATTGGGGAAGTGTCTGAGTGGTGTCCTTTTTTTCTTGATTCCCTTCAATTACACCACAATTAAGTCATTACTACTATATTTATTGAAACATAACTATCTAGGATATGATATGAACCAAAATTTATAAATAAATGACAGAGAAAAGGTTTAGAGCTTGGGTTACCTCCCAAGTAGCGCTTGTTTTAACATCGTCTGTGACAACCCGAGAATTTAGAAAAATTTTAAAATCATAATTGATTGATTTAAGGTTCAATATTAGGACCTAGACAGAAAATAAGTATATACATTTGATATTTTTGGGAAGGAATTTTGAGCATTTCAAAATTCTATGAAGGATTTTGGTGAATTATTCAGGATTAAGTGTATATGTGTATATATTCTGTGAATATGATATTATATGTGTACAGTATGTGGTTAAGGGTCAAGGGTTGACCAGATAGCCTATATCAGTGGCCAACCCTAATATTATATTAAGAACACCAATGTTCAGTTAGAAAATTCTTACGATTTATAAGAAACCCTGAAACCGGTTCTGGAAACCCTAAGTTCAGTTCCGGGGATTCTGAAACCCTAATTCGGAAATTGAAAACCCTAATTTGGGAATTCAAATGCTAGTATAAGGTTTAACGTTATTAATTATAATCTAATTAGGGAAAACCCAAATGATTTACTTAAAACACTAATAATTAGAAAACCTAATTATTAGAAACCCTAATTGTTCTGTTTGAAACCCTAAGGTACAATTATGGATTTAATTACTAAATTAGCAATTTTAATTAGGAAATGTTAATCCTAATTAGCAAGATTGAACTTATAATTAGGAAATCTTAATATAAATATAGAATCCTAATTATAATTCAGAAATATTAATTTTCTATTTTGGAAACCAAAATTTGGAAATCTTAGAAATTAAATTTCAAAAGTCTAAGGGTTAAACCCTAAACCCTAAGGCTTAGGGAAAATGATAAGTTAGCCATTAAAATTGGAAGCAAAATGACTAGAATGCCCTTTTGTCACATTCTTTAATAGGTGGCTTACAAATCTTGCCATGATCTTGAGTTGGTAAACCACCCAAGCCCTAGCCCTAGCCCTAGCTATGTGTCAAATATCAACCATCAATTGCCAACTAGATACATTGAATCAAATAGATCAAAGATTTAAAGTAAGAAAATTACTTTACGTTACTTCTCTAACTTTTCAAAATGGAGAGTGAAAGAGAGTGTAAAGTTAAGACTATTTCAGTTCATAGCTTTCCAATAACAGGATCCATGATCAGAAATCAAAATCCAAGCAAGAAAGGTATAAAAACCCTAAACCTAGAAATCTTATGATCTGAGGTTATATGTTGTAATTTGTTGGCTAGATATGTGTTATAAGATGTCATTTAGTGATTTGGGTTGTTGGATCATGAATCCATAACATCTAGATGCATGATTTTGAAAGTTTTTAAAATCTGGAAAAAAGTTGAAAACGTGGCCTGGCAACCATATGTCAGAGGCCCTAAATCCTTCTCTGTGTTTGATATTTGTTGTTTTATGTTATAAATGTGTTCTATGTCATGTGGACTATGATCTGAAATTAGAAATAGGGCCAGATCATGAGTAGGTTGAGAGATATGAGCAATCAAACTGCGTTGACCGATCACAGGAATGGGTTTTTGGGCAACCCAGAAACCCAGATCTTGTCTGACAACGTTTTTGCAGGTCTTGATATTACTTGTGATTTATGTTTTAAGCCACGTTGTTGCTTTAAAGTTGTAGTCTGTCATGAGAGCTACACTTTTAAACCTTTAGATCACTTAGATCCATAACAGAATCGAAGATTTGGCCGGTCAAACAACCGTTGACCAACTCGCCGGATGAAGATTTTTGGGAAGCCCAGATCTTCAAGAACCGTTTCCTGACCCCTACTTTGACCAGCCTTGATCTTCTTGGTGTGATGATGATATGATGATATGTTGTTATAGAATTTTTCCCTGACATCCCTACTACAAGGCTGAACTCTTAAATCACATAAATCGAGCCCAGAAAGCTAAGATTTAAAGCTTCAAAATAGATACCTCGACTGTTCTTCAATTTCTGGAAAACCCAGAATTTGAAGAACAGGTCTGACATCAATTTGTAGAGCTTAGATCTCTCTGTTTCGTTATGTTTTGGCCATGAAACTTGATTTGGATTGTAGTATTAGATTAATACTACAATACTAACACTTTAGACAAACCAGAAACTTATCAAGTATGAATTTATGGGTGGTCAAACCACCTACCCTGCAAACTGTTATGAGTTTCTAGGTTTGGCTCAAGAACAGCTGAAGAACACCTATAGCGACAGTTTCGTCGCTATAGGGCCCCTTTAGCGACATTTAATTACTGAAAATTATTATTTTATTTAATAAATAGAGAAAAATGGTTTTTAATTATTAAAAATTAATATTAAAATCCTAAAAATTATTTTAAAGCCTGAAAATTAGTTTAATTATTTAGAGTATATTTCATAAATATTTAATATTTTTGGAATATAAAGGGTATTTAATTTATATAATTATAATATTAAATAAATTAGTTAAAAAGGATTTTATTACTTGAAAAATCATGAAAAATTATATTATGGTGTTAGAAAATATTTTAAGTTACTTTTAATAACTTTTGATATTTTGTGATGAATTTCATTAATAAATTTATATTAATGATGATTAATTTATTTAATAAATATATTAAATAAATTATGAAAAAAAAATTAATGTTTTAAAAATCATATAAAATGATTTAAGTGTTCTAAAAATATTTTAAGTTATAAAATATAACTTTTGATATTTTGTCATGAAAATATTAATATTTTGATATTAATAACAATTATCGAATAATGGATTTAATTGTTTAAAAATCATATAAACATGATTTTAAGGTATTAAAATACTTTGATATATTATAAATATATTATAATATTATGTTATGATTTTTATTAATATTTAGTATTAAATAAATATTAATGATAAAGTAATTATGTGGTATTTATATAATATAAATACGATATAAATGATGGAAAAATCATGATAAATGGTAATAATTATCTGAATATTATTACAAACCTATGAAAATTATTTTGACTGATAATAAAATTATCTAAGATAATTGTTAAGTATTTAGGCAGAGTTTAATTGAACTTAAACTCGAGGATTGTCCGACTAGACCATCGGGATGTTAGAATTTTGTCGAGCTCAAGTCAGACTGAAATAGTTTGACCTAATATTAAGTCTTATGTGTGTTATAGACTGATAGGGTTATGTGTTATGTGTTTAGGTTATTCTATGTATATATATATATATATATATATATATATATATATATACGGAAGCAGATAAATAAGAAATTAAGAAGAACAAGAGTAGCGCATGCAGAACATAACATTCAATTACTAAAATAAAAATACTTTTATTAATTACTTGAGCTATGTACAAACAAAATTTAAATTTAGAGACTTACTTACAAATTAAAACATTTAACTGAAGAAGTAGAGAAGAGAGGTTAAGTAGGCTAATTAGAGGTAGAAACTAAAGATTCATCTGAGAGAGAGAGCTCAAAGTCTTTCAAAGTTTCGAAGTCTGAATTGCCAAATGAGCTCGGTTTCCTTTTATAATCCAAGGAAAGAGAACTATTACAATAACTGGGGTAAAGTAAGAAACATATTACTTAGGTAAAAACATCTTACTTAAGTAAAAGCAGAAGTAAAAGCAAAAGTAAAAGTAAATGATTACGAACTGACTTTTTACTATTGATGAACAAAGGATCTTCTGATCTTTGACTTTTTTACTATTCATGGATGCTTTAGTGACTTTTGACAAAGAGGCCGATAACTTTTGACTCAAAGCCGAGATGCTTTGATTGGAAAAGAAGGGCATCTTTTGACTTTAAAAGGTCTGCGGTGCAAAGCGCGTGTGGATCGGGGCAACTTTTGGTGGAAAAGCAAATTCAATGAATAAATGGTCTTTGCTGAAAGGTCTTCGATTCTTGTGAACATACTGAGGCTTCTTCATGTATGGTTTCGTCAATCCTTTTGTTGAGTGCTTGGGCAATTTTTATTAGTTCTTTACTGGAACAATTTTTAAAATCTAAAATTTTACTAGAACATGCTGAACCAGTGGGACTGACTTTAGACTCTTTTGACTTGGACTTTGACTCCTTTTCTTTACTAGCCTGAGGAAAGTCTGTGACTAGAAGAGGGGAAACTTGAGCAACAGGAAATTCCTGCTGAACCTGACCAATAATTCTGTTAATGTTGAATTTATCCCACCACTTAACATAAAAGAGGAGAGACACTCGAGGGAGTGGATCTGACTGAATACCATTGACTGGAGTAGAGGGAGGTGGAATTCCGTACTGCCATTTAAGAATTCAGGGGATCTTATATTTACTAACAAATAAAAGAGTGAGGGGAACTCCGTCCTTCTTTGGATCTGTTTTACTGTGATTGCTAAAATGATTTAGTTGAACTTTAAGGAGGCCGGGAAGAAGGTCATAAGTAGAACCTAACCTATACCACCAAAGAACAAACCAATAGGGGATTGGGCTCTTGAATTTATGGTCAAATTGAATGAACCATGAATGATTATGTGATTCATTTTGGTGAAGGAGAACCTTGTACCAAGATTCAATATAATCATAATAACAGAAAGAATTATCTTGACTAGAGAGATTCATAAGATCGGAGGGTTTTTTTCCACAATCAGACATTTGAACAAACTATTTAATGTATAAAGAATGATAAAGAACTTTAGTCTTATCATTGTTGGCGTAAATTGGTTTAATGTTTACTGACTCTGTTTCTAGAAGAATATCCTTATAAAATACAAGAGATTTATAAGGAGCCAGGGGCTGGAAATGCCATCCAGGGGTAAAAAACTGGGCAACGAGCTTAATGGGGTCATCTTTAGGTTTCATGTAGGGTTCAATATGAAAAAGGTAATTTTGCCACTTAAGCATATGCTCAGAAGAAGGATGACTAGGAGCTGAATATGAAGCCTTAGTTGGATTACTAAAAGGGTCAATTGGTTCAGGCTTACTAGTTAAAGCTGAACTATATGGCTTGGAAAGTGTTCCAAGGACTATGAATTTGTTTGACTGATAAACTGGGGTGACTGGGTGAGGAATTAAAGTTCCTCTGGGTTGATTACTTGGGCCAGTAGGGCGACCCGGACCCCTTGAGGAAGATGATCCTCTAATGCTCATGACTGAATAGTACCTGTATTGATGAATTCCCGAGTGAGAAAATCAGGAATTGAATTGTTACTACCTTTAATATATTTAATATCAAAATCAAAAATGCTTAATAAAGCTTGCCATCTAGCGAAGGAATGCTTAGAGGCTAGATTTTCAACATCTTTTTCTAATATGTATTTTGCTGACTTGCAATCAATGAGAACTAAAAACTTTTGATTTAATAAATCACTTTGAAACTTATTAATACATAATACTAATGAAAGTATTTCTTTTTTAATAGTACTGTAATTTAACTGTGTAATATTCCATGCACCAGAATAAAAACGAACAATTTGTTCTGGGGATTCTGGTGTTAACTTCTGTTTAAGAATGCCTCCGAATCCAATATCTAAGGCGTCAGTTTCAACAATTTTATACGCTGACTCATTGGAAATACCAAGACAGGGTAATGCCTTGACATATTTTTTAACTTGTTGGACGACAGAGGTATGAATGTCTGTCCAAGGAGGAGGATTATCTTGCAAACCCTGGAAAAGAGGTTTGCAGATCTTCTTGAGATTCTTATAAAACTTGCCAATATAATTAAGCGAGCAAAGAAATCTCTGCAGTTGGGTTTTATTGGTTATCTTATCGGGAAAGTTGTCAGCGAATTGAATAGCTCGTTCAATGGGCTAAACTTGTCCTCTGAAGATATTAAGACCAAGAAACCTTATTCTGACCTGAAACAGGCTGCATTTGGAAGGAGAAAGAACTAGACCATTATCTTTAACTGTCTAGAAGAATGATTTCAAGTGTTTAATGTGTTCATCAATGGTCTTGGAAAAAAGAAGAATATCGTCGATATAGACAACAATAAAATGACTGAAAGGGTTTAATATGTCATTGAGAATATTTTGAAATTCACTGGGAGCATTTTTCAGGCCAAATGCCTGGACGTTCCATTCGTAGTGGTCGAACGGAGTGGTGAATGCTATTTTGTACCTATCATCTGGATGAATGGTAATTTGTCAAAAGCCGGACTTAAGGTCAAATTTACTGAATAATTTGGCATTACTTAATCTATTGATAAAGTCGTCTTTGTTGGGAAGGGGATACCTAATCCACTCGAGAACCTTATTCAATGGCTTGTAATTAATGACTAGACGAGGTACTCCTCTCTCTTTTTCTGCTTTATTGTTAACATAGAAAGCAGGACAAGACCAAGGGGATTTACTGGGTTTAATTAAACCTTTAATAAGAAGATCATTAATCTCCTTCTTACATAACTCCATTTGTTCGTGATTCGTCTGAATAGGCCTGGCCTTAGTAGGAATTAAATGTTCTTTAAATTCCTTAGCGTAAGAGAGCCTGACAGTATGCTTCTTCCGATGCCAAAAGGCATTAGGAGAATCTGAACAAAGGCTTTCTTTTAAATATGTTTTTAATTTCTCTATTTTGACTTGAATTTCGTTGTTTAGAAGCTGTTCTTCATTTTTTTGTATTTAATTTCTTCCTTTAAGAATTTTAAATGGGAGGATTTGCTTTTTAATAAGTTTAATGACTTAGAGATAGACTCTTCTTGAATAAATTTTAAATCTCTTTCTTTTGGTTTAATAAGAAATTTAAATGTTATTTTCTTTCCTAAATGATTACAACTTAAGCCTTCATTACTAGTAGTGAACGGGTAGAGTAAATATATAAATGGTAATCCTAAAATTATCTTGCCAGTAAGGTTACGGATTAAAAGAAATGATGTTTTAAAATACATATTATCCTGACAGATATGAACCTTAGGTAATTTATATTTTATCTCCATTTGACTACCATTAGCTGAATTAAGTTTTTCAGTGGTTTTCTTATAGTATTTGGTTGGGATTAAACCTTCTTGTACACAGTTTAAATCTGCACCTGTATCAACCAAGGCAGGAAGCTGTATAGAGAAGCTTTTATCAACAACTAAGTTAATAGAGACATACCATTTTTGAATGGTAATATCCTTAATTCTTTTAAGTGAAAGACCTTGTACAAATAGATCTGGTTCTTCTTTAGCACTGCATTTATTACGGTTCATCGTGATTTTCATCACTAGACGTGGAATCGTTGATCCAAAGATCGACTTTTGTCATCAAAATCTTTTCTTAAATTATAAACTTCTAATTTTAAATTATTAATCTCCTTTTTGAGTTTATTAACTTCTTGATTTAATTCTGGAAGAGTAACTTCTTTAACTGGAGATTTAAATCTTTCTAAAGTTTTATTAAGACTAAAAATTGGTTTTTCTTTAGCTTTAATAAACTTATCACTATCCTTATTATCTTTGGTTAATAAATCTTTTAACTGTTTTGTGTACTGAGCCTTTAGCCTAGGATCAGTGATTTTACTAATTAGGTCAATTAACAAAGAACTTTCTTCATCTTCTTTGTTAATCACATTAACTCTTTTATTGCAACAATTTTCATTGTAATTATCTGCACAAACAACGACTTCTTCTGTGTCACTACTTGATTCATTACTGCTATCATTTTTATTAGAGGTATAAAGAATATCAGAACCTTCATCATTATTGACATCGTTCTCTATTCTCATTAACTCTAATATATGTTCAGTGTCTTCAGTAGAAATATTTAGTTGGTTTAATTTTTACTTTATCTTACATTCATTTTTATAATGACCTTTCTGCCCACAATTGTGGCAAACAATTTTACTTTTGTCATATTTTTTAGATTTAGATTTTTTTATTAAAATTCTTATTTGCAGGTTTGGGTTTATTATAATAACTATCTTGGTTTTTATCTTTGCGATGACTTCGCTTTTTCTGTGATGTCTATTACTCTTATGAGAATCAATATATTTAATCTGTGCTTTCCTTCTTGAGGAGCAGACGAGGTAAACTCATATTGTTCACATAATGTGCCTAACTCATATTTGGCTTTCTTTTTGTCTTTACTAGCTTGTTTGGCTAATTTAAAGTCATATACATTTTAATCCAATCTTTTGAATATAACCGATTATATTACCGTAAGTGAGATTATCATAATCAATATATCCTAAGTTTTTACTTAATTCTTCATGAACTTTGTGTGTAAACAATGACGGTAAACCATTGACAAATTTTTCTTTCCGTAATGGTTTATTCTTTATCATTCGCATCATAACTCTGGAAGTAAAAACATCTTTGTACCATCTAAAGTCACTTAGAGTGGGACAAGTGAGATTACTTAACTGGTCGTGAATCCTTTCCGTTATATTACTAGGGGTACCAACAAAATGTTTTATTATGGTAAATATTAAAGTATTAACTCCATCAGGCGGACCAACACCAACATCTTCGTCAAAGATGGGTTTGCCGTCTGCATCCAACTGGACAGCATGGATTATAGATAACCTAGTGTCTTCTGTGAGGTGTTTCTCCCACCAAGACCTAAGAATACCTGTGAATCCACTAACTAATAACTCAACAATGTCTGGCTAAGTCAGATTGTTGAATTTAGTTATATAGCTATTTGCTACCACGGACATGTGATTTAATTTATTGAGAATTTATTGTTCACTAAAGTCATCAATGTTCCATTCGTAAATTTTATTAGATGAAACAGAAAATTGCTTATCTAGATTCCTCTCTTCGAATTGTAAATCCGGAGGAGTTGGTCTAGAATACCAATTTCTGGTTATGCTAGAATTTTTAACTGTTAATTTGTTTAACTGATCGTTTAAATCGGTATTGAAACGATGTCGGAATAATCAAATTGATACTCGCTTTCAATATCGGTTTGAAATTTGATCAATAGTAGCAATAGTGCCACTCGAACTGGGTTCATTTTTTAGTTTTTTAAATAACTCATCGATTGAACGAGTAAGTATGTCGTCATTATTAGGTAAGCCTAATTTACTTCTATTTTCTGGTAATTTTAATAGAGGTTGTTCAATTTTTGAATCGGGTTTTTTAATCATATTTTCTTCAAATTTTTCTTCAATACGGTCTAACTGTTTACCTACAGTTGCAAGATACTGATTGCTAAAATTTAATTGTTCAATAATTTTTTTATCATCTTTGTTATTATCTAAAATTTTAAATGGACTAGCAACAATAGATGTATTTTTTACTGAAATTAGGACAATTTCTAAAGGGGGGGGGGGGGTGACTAGAAGAGACTTTGGATTTATCTTCTTTAATCCACTGTGTTTTAGTAATAACATTACACTTACTTTGATATTGC
Source organism: Panax ginseng (assembly GCA_020205605.1). Taxonomy (NCBI): domain Eukaryota; kingdom Viridiplantae; phylum Streptophyta; class Magnoliopsida; order Apiales; family Araliaceae; genus Panax; species Panax ginseng. The sequence continues at coordinate 41,057,517 of CM035133.1, forward strand.
TCATACCAATAGTAAAACGTAATGTTTAATTTTTTGTTAATAATAAATCTTTTCCATCTATTTACAATCTTATCACGCTCTTTTTCTGTGGGGTGATTAGATCTGAATAGATGCCTTTTTTCTTTATTAGATTTGGAATTGAAATCTTGTACAAGATTGTCCCAATCTAATACGAATTCTTTTTTAATAACCCTTAATTGATTATTAATGGGAATATTAAAATCTGACTGAGTCGGAAACTCAGAAGGAGTTGGAGAGGAAGAACCTTCTTCTTCAATATGGTGATTCTGAGTGTAACATGGATGACTCGTCTGAACTTGATTTAAAATTCCTTTCATTTTAATATCTCTAATAGAAGGGTTACTTAGGACTTCAGTATCTCTTCAGGTTTGAACCACTGAAGGGGCTGAAGAGCTAGAGTAATCTTCTATGATGACTGGTCTTCTCGAACGTTCAAAGCCTACTTTGACAGTTCCATCAGAAAATTGCCTAACATTTTCATTGTTCATTATGTTATTAAATACGGGTTGCTGTGGTATTTCACTGGGTAAAGTCCATTGACTAGGTAATGTAATATCCTTCTAGAGGATGGTCCTTGGGATTTGGATATTAGCATCACTAGTTGAACTTTGGATTATAACAGTTTGATCTTTAGGGCTTTTATTCAGAGCATGAACATTTAAGTTAGTTTTCATGGTCTTGTAATAAATCCTATAAATCAAAGCAATAGGCTGAGAGCCTTCAATCATTTGGGTTATTTCTCCTGCTGTTTTAATGTTTAATGTTAAAGCTTTTAATAGATGTTGGTCACTCAGACTTAATGTGAAGTCAGGAAAGCAATTGAAATGGATTGGTCCATTGTGCAAACTTGACTCCATAGCACCAATCATGCTAGGATAGTAATTCAAAAATCTAGCATCTGTAAGATAGAGGTAGATACATGAATTAATTCCTTTAATGTTCAATGGCTTGACTGCAACTTGAACTAAACCTATATGAATAAAATTATAACCCTTTTTTATATGTTTTTAATAACATTTGGGGATAAAAGGCTACAATTTTCATATTCTTTATTAATTACAAAGACTTTTTCAACTGTCTTAACATTGTAATCAGTTTTAAAATTATCTAAAAATGTTAACAGATAAATTTCTTTTGGGGAGACTCTGGGAATGTTCCAGTTGTGTAACACTTGACTGATGTTCTCATAACTATATATATATATATATATATATATATATATAATAGTCTTATATTGTGATGATCTTATTCTAATTTGTATATCGATATTATTTATATATTAGGTCTTCAGTCAAATCTTAATAAATTGCGTAACAGTAATCGACCGAACATGCAAGTTTTCCTTAACTCGATCTCGAGTTGTTTTATTCAAATATACTTATGGTTAATCATTGCTGATTGTCATGTCTAAGAATTGTTAAATTGTACTCTGTACATATTGCATGTATTAATCAGGTATGAAAGGCTGATCACCTTCATTACCATTCGGTCTAGATATAATCGATATGTTCATGTTAAATGTTCTTCAGCTATGGAAGTTTGTTCATGCTAATTCACAACTATATTGTTGAATTATAGCCAACTTATTATTTAAACTCTTTCAATCATGATATATCCTCAAATAAATTTATACTTGCTGGGCAAACATATGCTCACCCTTGTTATATCATGATAAACATTGAAGATTAAGGTGAATACGTCGGATACAAGGAAAGGTTAAAGACAGTTCCAACTTTAAGTTTATGTGTGCAGCTAAACTTGTATAAGTATTGTATATTAATGTTGTTATAAGTCAAATAAGTTATGAATTGTGTATAAGTTAAGGTTACTCGACCTTGGGGAATAGTGTGTAAAGTTTATTGTATAAACAATTTATGTTTATATCTTCCGCAATAGTTGTAGAATGATTATACCAGATCCGTGGTGATTTAGGACCAGGATTTGGAGCTATCACATCATCAGCCCGACGGTGCCTCATGGTTCATGGTGCATCGACAAGTGGGATTGCAATGGCTTCGTTGTCGATGTTTCCACCCCAGTAATGCTTTAACTGCTGACTGTTGACCTTAAATGTCTCGAGTGGATTTTTGTTGTATAGTTCAACGATGCTATATGGGAAAATAGTCTTGATCGTAAATGGCCTCGACCATCAGGATTTGAGCTTTCCAGGAAATAATCTTAGTCTTGATTTAAATAGTAATACAGATTGTCATGGATCGAACTTTCTTTGCATAATCTTTTGATCGTGCCACTTCTTAACCTTTTCATTGTACAATTTTGAGTTCTCATAGGCTTGCAGTCAAAATTTGTCGAGTTCATTCAATTGGAGTAATCTCTTCTCTCGTGCAGTTGTTTGATCAAAGTTAAGTTTTGTAATGGTCCAATACGCCTTGTGTTGAAGTTCCACTGGAAGGTACCACACTTTCCCATAGACCAATTGATACGAAGACATCCCAATTGGCGTCTTGTATGCTGTCCTATAAGCCCATAATGTGTCATCTAACTTTAGAGACCAATTTTTCTTGCTCGGATTCACCACCTTCTCTAAAATTCTCTTCACCTCTCGGTTGGAAACCTTTGCTTGATCTCTAGTTTGGGGATGATAAATAGTGGGAACCCTATAATTAACTCCATACTTCTCCAAAAGAGTTGTAAATAATCTATTACAGAAGTGACTTCCCTCGTCACTTAAGATTGCTCTCGGCGTGCCAAACCTTGTAAAAATATTCTTTTGTAGAAATTTCAGAACTACCTTGGCATCATTGGTAGGGAATGCTACGGCTTCGACCCACTTTGACACGTAATCTACAGCTAATAGAATATACAAGTTGTTCAATGAAGGTGGAAAAGGTCCCATGAAATCCATCCCCCATACATCATAAACCTTGACTTCCATGATGGTGTTGTGCGACATCTCATTCTTTTTTGAGATATTGCCAACCATTTGGCATCTATAACAGTTTTTCACGAACTGGTGAGCATCCTTGAACACAGTAGGCCAATATAATCCTACCTGAAGTATTTTGGCCGCTGCCCGCTCACTCCCATAATGTCCCCCATACGCAGATGAATGACATTCATACAAGATATTCTTCACTTCACTGTATGGCACACATCTACAGATAATTTTATCTGCACACTATCTGAATAGATAGTGTGAGATCCCAAATTTTATGAAATGAAAGTATTCAATTTTCTTATAATTATTATTTTATTTAGTAAATGGTTCAATTGAAAAAGGGTTAAAGTTAAGGATGATATATGAAAATTTTGCAAAGTAAGCAAGTTGATATAAAATATTCGTTGTGTCGGGAAATATTCGATTAGACGGGGAATATTTGTTTTAACAGGGAATATTCGTACGACGGCATAATCATTGGTGGACCCCACAACGAAAGTATTGTCGTAGTTAAACGACAGAAATATCTTTTTATAAAAATAACGGCGAAAGTTTTACCGTTAAACTATTGAACTACCCGATAGTAAAAGTACAGTAATATGCGTGGTTCCATAGTAGCACACGATATTGATTATTGATGCTTACATGAGAAGTCACTCAGTTATACTCAATTATTGCTACAGTAATTGCTACATAATATCTCTCATATTATTGTTTCAATTATTGTCATAGTATCATCTGCATAATATTTTATATTATTAACTCAATAATTGAGATGACAAAGTTATTCATATTATTATTTGTAATATTGATGATGCCTAGAAAGTTTTGTCGAGGAAAGGGGTTTGGTCACCTAATTACGCGCCAATAGGGAGAAATCCTTATCAGAAAGCCCCCTCTTTCCTGGGAACGACCTGGTTGTTAAATATTGTGAGTTATAATATTAATGATGAATAAGTTCGTGTTGATTAAAGATGAAATTGATAGTTCAATTGTGTTGGGATTATTAGTGTTAGTGGAAACCGATATTTATTTCGATAATAATTGATGTCTGGAAGTTATATTGACCAATCAGGTAATTAATCGAATAAATGAGCAATTAATTGCTATTAATTCACATGCTTATAACTATTTATTCACATGTGTGTACTATTGATTTACATGTATGTACTATCAGGGGAGGTGGTGCAAGATTTATAATACTTGCATGACTAAATTAAAAATAGAGGTATAAATGAAGGTACTATACTGTAATTATTTTTTTCACATGTATAGAACTATTGAGTCATATGATTGTACTATTGATTCACATGATGTACTATTAGGGGAGGTAGTGCAAGTTTGATAATACTTGCAGGACTAAATTAAAAATAAAGGAAAAGATGAATGTATTATATTATAATATTTCGAGCCCCAAAATGTGCAATTATCAAAACTATGTTTTCCTATAAATAGAAGCTCATTCTTCCTTCATTTTCACCAATTCACTAAGACTCACAAGAGTAATTATAGATAGAGAAGCTATAGAGAGAAAGAAGAAGAGAAGTCTGCTACTTCACTATTCTAGTATCCAGTCTTCTTCTGAGGTAAGGGGTATTATTTATTTCATATTCTGAAGAGATACTATTTTTCGTATTCGTATGAATATTATTTTCGTTCAATATTCGTAAGGAATATCACTTCGTTCAATATTTGTAGGAATATTATTTTCGTTTAACAGTCGTAAGGGATATTATATTTTTCAGTATTCATAGAAATAATATTTTCTTCCATATTCTGTAGTATGTGAGTAATATTATTCCGTTTCATATTCCTAATTCTACACTCAATCTGTTAAAATATTGCTTCTATACTCCGTGAAATTAGTAGAATATCCTTGATATTTGCGCTTCATCCAGTATCTTTTTACCAAAATACTATTCATGAGTTACTATTTATGGGTTACTATTCACCCAGTTACTATTCACTCAAATATTATTCACTCAGGTATTCGGGGCACTTTTCATGCCAGAGTACTATTCATGAGTTACTATTCATGGGTTACTATTCATCCAGTTACTATTCACTCGAATATTATCCACTCAGGTAATTGGGACACTTTCCATGCCGGGGTACTATTCTCGAAGTACAATTCACAGGGTACTATTCATGGGGTACTATTCACCCGAAAAAATTATTTCTTTTTCGTCCAAATTATTTTTGATACATGAATATTATTCTTAAATTTTACTCCACAAAGCAGTATTATGTTAACAATTTTGATATTTTTAAACTCTAGATAAATTTAAAGTCTTTAATATTTATCCTTTATTTCGTTTGATTAATGCTTATATCATTGTCATCATCATCATGCTTATATGGTGATGAAAGTCAGCTTTAGCTTACGTGCAAAGATGGACTATCTATTATTGGTTTTACAGTTGTATATCTTTAGCTTACGTACAAAGATGGACTGTTGATTATTGGTTTTACAGTTGTATATCTTTAGCTTACGTGCAAAGATGGACTATTGATTATTGGTTTTTACAGTTGTATATCTTTGGCTTACGTGTAAAGACGAACTGTTGATTGATAACTTTGGCCCGTAGTGCAAAGATGGACAGATGTATGACATGATCATGACCACTGGTGATAATAATGAATATCCTTGGCCCGTAGTGCATAGATAATTTGATGATGTGATTTGCAGGATTATGACCATTAGTTAACAGTTGAATGTCTTTGGCCGTAGTGCACTGACAGACAATTGATTGGTATGATCATGACCATTGGTTTCATAGTTGAATATCTTTGGCCCGTAGTGTAAAGGTAGACAATTGATTGGTAAGATCATTATTATTACATTTGAATATCTTTAGCCTTTGGGGTAAGGATATTGAGTAAATGTTTTATTAAGCCTTTGTGGCAAGGAGAAACTGTTGATTTACATGATTATAAATATAAATTATGCATTTAACTATAATCTTTGGTGGTTCAGGTGAAGACAGGTGATGAGAGTTCTTTTTGTCTTGGGTATAACAAAGAACTATTGATGAGTATTACAAGAATGAAATATTAACGATGGAATTTTAATCTAGAGGAGATAGTAGACATTATGTTCTACTTGACTCTTCTAATGGATTGTTTATTCCGCTGCAGTTGTTGATCTAAAACTTATTGTTTATTGTATTCTATCAGTTGTTATACTATTGAAGGCTAAGGATAATTTATTCTGCATTATCTTAGTCATAATATTTCTTACTAGGCTAGTTGAGCTCACCCTTTTGCTTTCATTGTTCTCTTTAGGAAATGAGAACGTAGCCGGGACAAGTTGGGGAACGGAGTGATGGTCCGAGATGGTGTTATAATAGTCCTCACTATTCTATGAAATATTGTGATAATAAATGTATTGAGGACTCCATTTGAGTTTGAATACTGTCTAGAAGACAATATTCCTGTTAAAGTTCTTAACTATATTTTGTCGTATTTTACACGATAGTTGTATAATTAAGTTTGTATTTATATTCTGTACCATGTAATTGGCGACTCAAGATGGGTGATGTATACCTATTTTGGGGGCGTCACATAGTGTGACGCCCCAAAAATAGGTCCACACAACCTATTCTTAGTTGCAAAAGACATGTTATAGAAATCAAATACAAACTTCATTAATACAACTGTCGTGCAAAATACGACAACATATACGCTGTGAGTTTTAATACAAATATTATCTTGTAGACAATATCCAAACTCAAATAAAGTCCTCATTACAAAAATTGATACAATATTTTACAAAATAGTGAGGACTGCTATTATAACCGTCTTGAACCATCACTCCACACCCCGACTAGTCCTAGCTATATTCTCGCTTGTTGAGAAGAACAATGGAACAAAAAGGAAAAGGGTGAGCTCAACTAGCCCAGTAAAGAATATTATAACTAAGATAATGTAGAACAAATTATCCTTAGTCTTCAACAGGGAAAAATCTGATAGAATACAATAGACAACAAGTTTTAGAATCAACAACTGCAATGGAATAAGCAATCCATTAGAAGAGTCAAGTAGATCATAAAGTCTACTATTTTCTATGATTTAAAAGTCCATCATTAATATTTTATCCATGTAACAACAATCCATAAATATTTCACATCAACGAATTACCCATGCACTACGGGCAAAGGATATTCGTTAGTATCACCGGTGGTCATGATCATGCCAAATAACTGTCCATCTATGCACTACGGGGCAAAGAGGACTTTCACCACATCATTTGTCTGTAACATTACAGGTCATGATTATACCAATACACAATTCCTTGTCATAATCATACCAATCAACAATACATCTATGTACTATGGGCCAAAGATGACTTTCAACACAATATAAGCATGAGGATGATGATAATGATATAAAGAATCCATCAAGTGAGATCATAACATGCATTCAATTTCAAGAATAAGATTCATAAAAGAGAACTTGGACAAAGAAAAGAAATTAAATTCTATTGTGAACAGTACTCATGAATAGTGTTGTATGAATAATACCGTATGAATAGTACCCAGATATGAAAAGATAAAAATTTAATAAGAAATTTCAGACCAATATTCCAGTGAAACGATATTAGATGAAGTGCAATACTTAAGAAATTTTTAATCATTTTAGGAATTATAGAAGCAATACTTACCATAGTAAGTTTAAATTTAGGAATATAAGATGAAATAATATCACTTACGTAATATGGAGTATGAAAGAAAATGATATCCCTTACGAGTATGGAAGGAAATAATATCATTTACGAGTATTGAAAGAAAATAACATCATTTACGGAAAAAAATAATAATATCATTTACCTTAATAGGAAAGTAGTTCTGACTAGAATAACGGAGATTATGTTAAGGAAATCTTGCACTGCTATCAACACTCAAAATATCCTTATACTCATAAGAAATACGCTCAATATTATAGAGAGAGAATTTTCTGATTATGGTGTGAGTTTCATTGTTTAACTAAGCAACCTATTTATAGGAAACTAATAGCACATCATTTCTGACAAAATCTTACCTAAGGGTGATTTTGCGGCACACCTAATTTGAACCAAGTTTTTCAAAACCAACTTACTTTCTTCCAACATTTATCACATGTTTTAAAAATTATAATTAAAAAGGAATCCAAATTCAATTTGCTCTCTTCCTCCTTATTTTATTCTTATGCCATAAATTTATTATAATAATATTACCATTTAAATTATAAAAATTATACTATTATATTATCACATTATACTATTATAATGTAATATTATAATAATATATTTGAATAAATATTTTATCAAATAAGATAATTATGTTTTCATAAAAAATATAACAAACTTTCGACAAATGTCTTATTCTAAAATTCCTCCATTTATATCAAAATTGAAGAAATATTTACTTACCATATTCATCAATTATTTACAATTCTTCAATAATTATTTCTAATTAATATTATAGATTCACAATACTGACAACCAAATCATTCCCAGGAAAGAGGGTTATTTTCGATAAGGATTTCTCCTTACTGGCGTGCAATTATATAACCTAACCCCTTTCCTCGATAGAACTTTCTAGACATTATCATTAATGCTATCTAATAATATCATTTCAATAATATGAGTTACTTTGTCGTGATAATTATTGAATCCATAATGCAAAATACTATTCAATTATCAATGTAACAATTATTGCATCAATAATATGAAAGACTAGGCAATTTTACTGTATCAATTATTGAGTGACTTCTTACGTAAAAATCAATAATCAGATATATTATGCAATATTGTGTGCTACTGTGCAACCACGCGTAATATTGTACTTTTATCACTAGGTTTTTCAACAGTTAACGGTAAATGTCTTGCCGTTATTTTTATAAAAGGCTGTTTATGTCGCTTTCTATATCCGACTGTTATTTTGTTATGTGGTCCACCAATGATTGCGTCGTCGTACGCATATTCCCCGATAAAAAGAATATTCTCCGACCAAACGAATATTTTATGGCAACTTGCTTACTTTGCAAAATTTGCACATTTTACCCATAACTAAAGCATAATATCAAATCAACACCTTATTATTCAAAATAATAATTAGAGAAATTAAATCTTTATTGTAATAATCAATTTTTTTTGTAAATAATTTAAATATTTATTGAATTAAATAAATATTTTAAATAATTTATTTATTGGAGAATAATAATTAATTTATGAAATTGTGATGCAAGAATTTAGTAACTAAATTGATTAATGTGAATTAAATTAAAATAATGGCAATTTAGTTATTTGAAGATTTGAATAATGGTAATTTTATGATTTGAAGATTTAATTTAATGAAATAATTAAATTATAAGAATTGTTTAGTATTTAAGAAAATAAGTAAATTAAATAAAGTGATGTTTAAGTCTAATTTAATAATTAAATTAGATATATCATAATTTATTAATCATAACTATAATTATAATAAAAAAAATTATAATTATTATAATTATAAGTGTAAGTTAATTAAATTGGTTACGTGTGTGACAAATAAAAACTATATAATATAAACATTATAAAAATAAATTAGAATGGGGGAATTGGTGTGTAGCCAAACAAGGCCTTGTGGCCTTTGGCTTATTTTTAACTAATGTAAACTCTTTTTTTTTCACCTGACGTACGTGGGGAAAGAGGGAGCCAGTGTATATTACGTGTGCTTTTCCTTAAGGCTAGATAACATTACAGAGTATTAAAGAGGAAGGGCGAATTTCAGAGGATTGTGAGTAATCTTTGTAAATTGATAAGGGTTAGGGGAGGATTCTATCATCTTGCTACTAGGAAATTCAAGGTATAATCCATTCCTAAATTTCCAAGTTTTAGTTTGTAATTTAAAGTTCTCTATAATTGATTTTCTTGAATTGTTATTTCAAATGTTGATTATATGTAGGTATACTCTTGCTAAACTTGTTAGTTATCATCTATAATCTTCTGTTGGTGATTAATTCATGAAAAATTGGATTGTAAGAAGAAAAGTAAATAACAGTGATATGTTTATATAATATGGCTTGTTTAAGTACAAAATTTGATGTCCAATATTTGGTATAATCTGTAAATTGATGTTAGATTATGTTAGTACATCAAGACAAAAACAACATAATTTGAATCATGTCAATTGGTTAAGAAACGAAGTTGTGGCAATCAAATTCGCTAAAAGTGTTAAAAATGAAGAAATTGGAAAAAATGGGGGGTTTGATCCTTAAAAGTTAATTGTAAATAGTGTTATGTTGTTAGAATTGTGAATTTCATGCTTATTGATGATTATTACAAAGTTTTAGTTGTTAAGTTTTGTGAGTTTCTATGGAATTGGGATAAATTTGGTGATCTTTTGGTAATAGAGTTGCAAATTGCGAAATAATGCGTATATGCAGCCAAAATTGCTACGATACCACCGTGTGAAAATAAGCGAGCCTACGCCAGTAGGCCTTCATACGTTTTTACCACCAAGTAGCAATTTACCTTGGTCTGAGCTTGAGGCGTAGCATTTCTTCGTGTCCTAAACCCAGCGAAAGAGTTCGATTATTTGTGGGTTATAATACAAGGACCTAATCTAGTTGGCATGCATGATTGATGAATGGGTAATATACCCATGAATTGTATAAATTTGGGCTTAAATTATTGTTGTTCTCAAGTCTTTTAGAAGATTTTTTACTGTGTTTCGTGGTTACTTTGCAAATTGAGACGGAGTAGGGACAAATCGGGAAATTCTAGCATGCTAATGGCACAATCATAATTATTGTGAAGTGTAACGCCGAGGCACTGAGGCCCCATGTTGCTTGAGTGAGGCGCGTGCATGAGAGAAGTTGACAAGGATTAGGACTTTGTTAAGGGAAAAAGGAGTATTTAAAAAGGGAATTAGCTGGAAATTGTGGGATAACTAACCATCATAGCTGAAGATTAATCAAGATTTTCATCAGAGAATTGTGGAAAAGAATTTCAATTGAAGATTAAAGCTTGGGGGATTTCTTTTAGAGTTTCTTATTATTATTATTATTATTATTAATTGTGTAATTCTTTTGAGATGATTTTTATGGGAGTGTTGGTTTTATTTTTCAGTATGAACTAATTTTTAATTAAGACTACAAATTGAACCTTTTATGTTTATGAATTAATTATTCAATTTAATCCAGTTATTTATGTCAAGGTGAATTGTTTATCATGTTTTGTGTATATTGATTAATTATTTGGCCAATAATTACTATGTTACTCTAGAAGGATTCGGGAGATGAAATCTAGGGTTGGAACTAGACATGATAACATGTATGCTTAATTATTTGCATGAGATGAATAATTAGGGTTGTGAATTGAATAAGAATATCTTTTCACTGCATTTAACAATTTGGAATTGGAACTTAATGGGTTTGATTTAATTATTTTGCATAGGAATATCACATGATTAATTGAATTGAATAAAAGTTATCTGTTCACTTGGGAAAGGGCTTTTAACAACTAGAATTCATGTTAACAATTCAGGTGACGTAATAACTGGAATAATTGGATAATTGGTTTGTAATACATAATTGGAGATATTGTAGTCTTAACCTTTATTTATTTGAATTAATTTCTAAAGTAATCTAGTTTAATTAGTTAATTTAGTTTTCGTAATTAAAAAAATCACAAATTACAGTTGTTTAAATAAAATTAAATTGGTATAGTACTAATAGTTGGAGTTTATTGATTGGAATTCCCTGTGGGTTCGACACTTAATTTTACCAGTATATTACTTGATGGTTGTGTATACTTGCATAAATAATTGATTGTGAAATCATCCAACAATGATAAACAAGTTGAATCATAACATAAGACATTATAACAGATTGTAATATAATGTAATACCAAAATATGGAGATTTTAAATTTATCACTTGAATAAGTTATGTAATGAACAAATGTGATGTTACAAGAGTTAGAGATGAATGATAAAGGTTATGTTAGACTATAGTGAGATTTCAAATTCATAGGGGTGGTTAACCAACATGATTAGACATTAAGTTAAGGTTATAACTTAAATGGTGGGTTAAGCCCATAAAGCTAATATTAATATAACTAATTGTTATTGCGTTTTCAATGGTATGTGTAGGGTAATTGGCGAATATTATTATACTTGTGTATCTTACATACGAGGCAAGTTCCCTAACTTCATTCTCTTTATAATGAAAGCAAGTTTCATAGCTATGTTATCTTTTATGTCAAGAAAACTTTTTATTCCTATTACCGTTGTACAAGTTCCTACATTCTATATTAAATTTGAGCAAGCCTAATCTATCTTGTGTATGATTGTACAAGCTCTTGTAATCTAATTCGTTACATCGAACAAGTTTCACTTTCCTAAGTCTTGTTATTGTTATTCAAAGCATATATTGTTCTAGTACATTGATTCAAATGAGATTATTCTAACTCTTTTGAATATAGTACTTTGCATGTATACCATGTCTACTCAATTGTATATTGTTGTTATTTGATCTTTGATTTAAATAACCTTGTTCAATTCTATATTATTGTATTGAACCTTCAAATAGCAAGCAAACTCTTATTGATTGAACTAATCTATAATTGAATAGTGTTCTAAAATTCTAGAACCACTGATAAGCTAGTTCCAAACTAAACTTTCTTTAGTGCGAATATCCTAAAGTCAAACTGAGATGAACAACCCTAACATAGGGGATAATGTACGTGTAACGTTTAGATGTTTGTGCACAATACATGGTACAAAGGGCTGATCCCCCTAAGTACATAAAGAAGGGTCTATATAGTCTAAATGACTGTTAAGGCTGGGGTAATAATACCTAAATACCGGGGACATAGTTCGTGGTCTTAAGACCCTCAGATATTAAATTCGAGCTTGTTTTCTATTTTTTTTTATTCGTAGAACAAGTTCACCATTATTCAGCATTCATTGTTCATTCTCATGTCAGTGAGCAATTGTTTTCTCACTCTTGCAATTAACGCTGTAACTAAAGTCGAAAAGGTCGATGAGCCATCTTCTAGCAAAGAAAAGGGCAAGATGTCCAAGTATTAAAGATTTATGTGAATTTATTTGAATGAATTATATTATAAGACTTAATTTATTTTGTGATGTATTCCGCAGACTTATGTAATAATTTAAGGTTAGATTACCTGGGATTGTTTAAAGTTGATGTAACCCTTTAATGGGGAAGATTTTTGATTAAGTTATTTAAATTATGTCTTTATCCTTTATTATGGGTAGTTAGATGTAATTGTTTTGGATAGTGAACACCAAATCCTGTGGGAATGAAGTACCTGGATTTGGGGGTGTCACATTTATTTATAAAAAGTTGGGGTCTTACAACCTCCCCTCCTTATGAAATTTTATCCCAAAAATTTACGTACATACCTGGTATGTCGAAAATGTGAGGATACCTTGTTTTCATTTTAGATTTTAACTCCCAGGTCATTTTCTCAATATCATGGTTTCCCCATAAAACTTTGACTTGAGGTATAACCTTTGAGCATAGAATATGTTCCTTCTTATCCAAAATCTTAACAAGTACCTCTTCACACGTTAAATCTTCTGCTATCTTGTCTAGTTCTAATTTAATAATGTGGTTTGGGTCTTCCACATATATACGTAACATAGATATGTGAAAAATGTTATGAACACAAGACATACTTGGCAGTAAAGCGAGTCTATAGGCCATAGTTCCTACTTGATCGAGGATTTCAAATAGAATAATAAATCGAGGGTTGAGATTTCCTCTATTCGTCTATTTTTGCTTCTAGAATAGCACCTTCTTCTTCATATTCATCAGCTCTGAGTTTGTAGCTTGAGAAGATTTAACTATTTCAATTATAGTCGGTTCTACTCGTATATTTGACATCATCACGTGGGTCCCTAGAGTCTTTAACTCTATCTCCATCATTTGTAAGTTATACGAAATGGGTCTTTATGTTTGACAATATTGCACTTGTACTCGCATATGATCTTCTGCTCAACGCGTCAGCTACTACGTTTGCTTTTTTTTTCTTTTAGGATGGTATTGTCAGAACAGGTGCTAAAATGAATTTTCTCTTGAGTTCTTGGAAGCTCTTTTCAAATTCCTCGCTTCATCCGAATTTTGTATCTTTACGAGTCAGATGAATTAATGGAGTGGCGATTTGAGAAAATCCTTCCACAAATATTCAATAATAACCAACTAAGCCATGAAAGCTACATATTTCGATTACTGACTTAGGTTGCTCTCAACTGTGACTCGTATCCCAACCTTGGATAGAACCTCACAATTGCACCTATCAGTTTATCGCCGCACAAATATGGCATCCCTTACGGAGAGTCTGACTTCGGTGCATTCCACAAAGGAAGTCACCAGATAGAGGCTCGGGTACAAACTCTTGTAGTTGGGTTTTTAACTCCTGAAGTTAAATAGGATCCACTCAATATGGGGTTTCGGAAATGGGTTTTGTACCGGGTTCAAGGTCAATAAAAAATTTGATTTCATGCTCTGGGGGTAGGCCAAGAAGTTCTTCACGAAATACGTCAGGAAATTCATTAACAACAAAAATATCATTCAAATCTAACGTATTTTTGTTTAAATCCATGACATGGGCTAAGAAAGCTTTACATCCATTTTTTAATAAATGAATGGCTTTATGGCTTGATATGACAGTGATTGACTTTATTGGTTTGGTTACTTTAATTCGCATAACAGGTTGGTTAGGAATATAAAAACTAACAACCTTAAGAAAATAATCAATTTTAGCATGATGAGTAGTTAACCAGTCGATTCCTAAAATCACATCAAATGCAAGCATTTTAAAAGAGACGAGATTAATAGGTAATGTGAGGGTGCCGATTTGAATCAAACAAGATTTATAAATGGTGGATGTAATGAAGGTTTCTCCTAACGGAGTTTCAAGCGATAATTCAAAGTCTAATTTCTCAGGAGTCAAGTTCAAACGTTGAGCACAAACATGTGAAATAAAAGAACGGGTAGAGCTGGTATCTAATAAGGTATAGACTTTACAAGAGTTTATGATTAACTTACCATTGATAACTTCATTTGGGTTCCTTATTTATTGAGAAGCCACGACAAACGCTCTTCTTTGAACCATCAACTTTGACTTGTTCATGACAACCTTTGGTGTCATCATTACCGTTGGACTTGACTTTGTTGCATGATAAAATCGAGCTAAGTGACCTTTCATTCCACAATTGTAATACACTTTGTGTTGCTGTGTAAAGTTTGGACTGATGTGTCCCTCTTGTCCGCATTTGTAGCATATGACCGATGGTCGTTCTCCTTCCTTAGAAATAGGTGTTGGTGTTGGTACCGATGTCTTTCCATCATTGTTCAATTAGGCATCAGTGAGGGTTTTACTTGCATAGTATATGGCATGGAATATCTTCTCTCAATGTTAACCCAAAACAACCCCTACCACGTAGTCACTAGCATCGCACATTAATTCAAACGGCATCATCCAATCCGGTGCTACAATCACGGGAGCTGTAGTCAATTTTTTCTTCAATTACTAAAATGCTGACTTACATTCCTCATCAAACTTGAAAATTGCATCTTTCTCTAAGAGACTGCATAGTGGTTTTGCAATCTTAGAGAAATCCTTAATGAAACTTCGGTAGAATCCCGCGCGTCCAAGAAAATTGTGGATTCCCTTCACGGATGTCAGCGGTGGAAGATTATCTATTGTGTCCAGCTTTGCCCGGTCAACTTCCAAGCCCTTCGCTGAGACTTTGTGCCTCAAGATAATTCCTTCTTCAACCATAAAGTGGCACTTCTCCTAGTTTAGCACCAAGTTAGTTTCCACACATTGCTTTAAAACCATGACCAGATTTTCAAGAAACTTATCAAAAGTGTTTCCATAAACAGAGAAGTCATCCATAAAGACTTCAACATTCCTCTCCACCATGTCTGAAAAGATGGCCATCATACATCTTCGGAAAGTCGCTGGTGCATTACACAAACCAAAGGACATCCTTTTGAATTCAAAGGTGCCGTATGGGCATGTGAAAGTGGTCTTTTCTTGATCCTCAGGAGCTATGACTATCTGGTTGTACCCTGAATATCCGTCCAGCAAATAGTAGTATCCATGCCCAGCCAACCCGTTTAACACCTGATCGATAAAAGGTAGAGGAAAGTGGTCCTACCGGGTTTCCTTATTTAACTTCCTCTAATCCATACAAACCCTCCATCCGATCACTGTCCTTGTCGGAATCAGTTCATTATTGTCGTTCTTCACTACTATCATTCCACCCTTTTTCGGAACACATTGAACTGGACTTACCCATGTACTGTCTAAAATTGGGTATATTATTCCAGCATCCAACCACTTCAATATTTCCTTCTTTACCACTTCTTTCATGATCAGATTTAACCATCTCTGTTGTTCCACCGTTGGTTTTATGTCCTCTTCCAAGAGAATCTTGTGCATGCAAAAGGAGGGGCTTATCCCCTTGATATCACCAATCATCCATCTTATTGCAAACTTGTATTCTCTAAGCACCCTGAGCAACTTACTTTCCTACAATTCGTTAAGCGCAGATGCAATAATAACAGGAAAAGTATTAGAATTACCCAAATAAGCATACCTGAGGTGTTTAGGAAGAGGTTTAAGCTCAAGAGTGGGTGGCTCCTCCCATGAAGGTATCATCTATACCGAAGCTTTTTCTTCCATGTGTAGTGGCTTGAACAGAACCTTGAACCTGCTAACTCAAGGCAAAGAATTCAGCATATGTAAGTAGTCCATGAACTCTGGATCATCTAAGTCCTCGTCTCCCAATAGAGTATTTTCCAAAGGATCCCTATCCAAACCTTTCACCAAGTCTTCATTCACCAATTTATCGATCACATCCAATCGAAAACACTCTTCCTCATCTATAGGGAACCTCATGGCTTTGAACATGTTAAATTTAACTTCTTGGTCTTATACCCTTATGATTAATTCCCCTTTCTGAACATTGATGAGAGTCCTACCTGTAGCCAAAAATGGCCTTCCTAAGATGATTGGGATATTTTTGTCCTCTTCATAATCCAAAATTATAAAATCTGCCATAAAAATAAAATCATCCACTTTAACTAAGATGTCTTGCATGATCCCTCTTGGATAAGTCACCGATCTATCTGCTAACTAAAGTGATATGTTTGTAGGCTTCAGAGCTGTCAAACCCAACTGAGTATAAACTGATAAAGGCATGAGGTTCACACTCGCCCCAAAATCACACAACCACTTGTTGAAGGCCATGTTACCGATTGTGCAAGGAATAGTAAAACTCCACAGATCCTTCAACTTCGGAGGTAACTTTCTCTATAGAACTGCACTGCATTCCTCCTTCAATGCCATTGTCTCGTAATCCTCTAACTTCTTCTTCCTCGATAGTATACCCTTCAAAAATTTGGCGTAACTCGGTATTTGCTCAAGGGCTTCTACAAAAGGAATGTTGATTTGAAATTTCTTGAAAACTTTCAAAAACTTTGAAATTTGCTTATCCAACTTCTGTTTTTACACCCTCTGCTGAAACGGTGGTGGAGGATACACAACTGACTCAACATCTATCTGATTCTTGTCCACTTGCTTATCCTCACCCTGTTTCTCTTCAACCACTTTGTTTTCACCTTGTTTGACATCTTTCTTTGTTGAATTTTCTACAGTCTGTCTCTCAAGATGCTTTCCACTTCTCAAAGTGATTGTTTGACACTGTTCATGATTCCCCTTCGGATTTTTCTCTGTGTCACTAGGTAAAGACCAATGAGGGCTGTTATTTAACGCTAACGTAAGATGTCCCATTTGATTTTCTAAGTTTTTAATTGCCACTACTTGTGTTTTCATTGTTGCCTCTTGTGTTTTCATTGCTGCCTCATTGCTTGTTATGTACTTTAACAACAACTCTTCTAAATCTAACTTTTTCTCTTGATGCAAAGCTGCTTGTTAATGCTGATTTTGAAATCCAGGGTGATAAGATGGTCGTGGAGCCTACTGATTTTGGTTGTTACTCCACGAAGAGTTCGGATGATTCCTATTCTCCGGATTGTAGGCACTCTGATACTTATTCTGCGGAATTCTATTATAGCTGCCCACAAATTATACCGCTACTAAGTTCATGGCACACTATTCCGTAGGATGTTCTCCCGCACACAATTTGCAAACATAAGCAACCTGCCGAGTTTGTGCACCTGTTAGAGCATCCATCTTTTTTGATAAGGCAGAAATCTGTGCCGCTAATGTTTTTACCCCATCTACCTCTAACACCCTAGCTACCTTAGGTTATCTCATTCTCATCGTGGGCCGCTGGTAGTTGTTAGCCGCCATCATCTCCATCAGATTATAAGCTTCCTCATAACTCTTAGCCATAAAAGCTCCACCAGAAGCTGCATCAATACTTGTTTAAAGATTACCACTCTACCCATTGTAAAAAGTGTTCATCTGCAGCCATTTGGGTAATCCATGATGTGGGTACTTCTTAAGTAGTTCCTTGTACCTCTCCCAAGCTTTGTACAAAGGCTCCCCATGCTACTGTTCAAACATAGTGATCTCGTTCCTCATCTTCGCAGTCTTTGTCGGTGGGAAAACTTGGCCAAAAATTCCTGAGCAAGGTCGTCCCATGATGTAATCGACCCTGGCGGTAGAGAGTGTAACCAACTTCTCGCCTTGTCCCGCAGTGTGAACGGAAATAAGTGAAGTCTGATTGCATTATCTAACACCCCATTGTATCTGAAAGTGTCGCAGATTTCCAGAAAACTAATTAAATGCTCATTTGGATCGTCGTTGGCTAATCCCCTAAACTGCACTGAGTTTTGTATCATTTGTATGGTCTCACGCCTGATCTCAAATTTATTTGCAGCTATCGTAGGCCTAGTTATGCTCGACTGAAGCTCAGTCACTCTGGGAGTAGCATAATCCCTTAGCGCTTTCTGATCTTTTGCAGCCATTGTTTCTTCTTATTTATCCAAATTCTCCATAGTATCCTTAATCCACTTACTGAGCCTTTGAAACCTTTTCTCGATATCGTCCTCGAAAGGAGGCAAGTCTGTCTTCTTAGACCGAATTTGCATAAACTAATTCAAAAAACCTGAAACAAGAAAAAGCAAAAAAAAAAAAGAAAAATTGTTTAATTAAAACTGAACTAATTAAACTGATATTGAAAGAAATAAAATCAAACTAATCCCCGTCAACGACGTGAAAAACTTGTTAGATAAAATCTAATTATGCACAATCATGCAAGTATACGTGGTCAACAAGTAATATAATGATGAGAAAATTATTGTTCCCACAGAGACTAATATGAAAATTAATCTAACAATTACCAGTTTTATATTATTTAACTTTTATTAAACTATTCAATTTAATGATTATAATTAATAAAGACTAATAAATTAAAATTTTAAAGTAAATCAACACAATTTTTTAATTGTAATTTCAAGCAAATAATGGAGAATTATACTTACAATTTCACTTTAAGTCTAACTCTAATTATCACACCTCTTTATAGTTAAACTTACTATCTCAGTTTATTAATCAAGAACACTCAAGTAGAATTAGCCATCTCTCGATGCACTAACACCATATTAACTTAAATTCACAATTTGATAGAGTTAAGTCAAGCACCCTAATTAACTAATTCATTATATCTCTATGTGAACTAAAATCAAATAAAGTTTAAATTTCAAGTTCTTTAAGGATTACATGAGATGTTAGGTATATCTATAACCTAAACATTCATTAAGATTCCATCAAAACACAGAATTCAAGAGCACATGCTATTGTGATTAGGTCTACATTCATACATCATCTCTTAAATCCATACAAATCCACATAAAATTGGTGATCAAGCAATTCATAAATTAATATAAATCATAATAGATAAACTGAATTGATAGTATTATTAAACTGAAATTAAGGCATGACAATTATTGTTCAACACTAAAGATCCATTGCAAGCCTAAAAAGTAATTTAGTTCATAATCAATGAATTAAAAACTTAATAAAGTAAAGAAATCATCATGTCAATTACAAGAACTGAATTTAAAAAGAAGAATAGTAATACACCACCCTTATTGGCCTTCAATTCTGTAATCTTTGTGAAATCACCTTCCTTGCTTTGCTCCTCCAATGATCTTCTCTCAATTAGGGCTCCCAAAATTGTAATTGAATTCTCAGATTAATTCAGTATCTTCTAATTGGCATAAGTTATTTTAATAGTTGAACCAAATCCAATCCCAATCCATACCAGAGTCATCCAATCCAATCCTCTTCAGAATTTTAATCAAAATCAAACTCCTTTTTGTACTGAACTAGTTATCAGTCCCAAGAATCCCCAAAATTAAGAAATAACTTCCTTGTTACACTCCTATCTTGACCTTCTTACATAAAGAAATCATCAGTCTAATTAAAACTCAACTTCATGCATAAGAAACAAAATTCTGCAGCTGACCCATTAGACCGGCCAAGGCTCGCGCGTCGGGTCCTTTCATCTCATAAAGATGCCCCGCTACCGTCTCAAGTGAGATTCTCGATGCTCATGCAAATACGCCATACGCGTCGGTTCCTTTTGCAACCATGAAATACAGACCACACGGTTGAACAAATTATTCAAAACTCTTGTAATTTCTTCAAATGTTGACTCTTAAGCATCTTCAACCCATTCCCCTACACAAATAACAAAATATATCAAAAGTAACATGAATAATCTCAAAAACTAACAATATATCAAGCTAAATGAGATCAAATCGTAGGTTAAAAACCTACTCATCAGAACGTACGGAAGCATTACCTATTCAGACCTTTTGCATCTTCCCCTAGGTTCATTATCCGAAAAAATTTAAGGCTCCCGATTTCAAGAAATATGATGGATTGGGAGATCCCTACACTCACTTAAAAGTGTTTATTAGAGAACTCGAATCCTAGACCAAGAATGAAAAACTGAGAATGCAGTTATTTTAGAAGAGTCTGACTGGAGAAGCCAGAGCATGGTACACCAGATTGGATAACTCCAAAATCCATAGCTGGTAGGAGTTAGCCCATGCTTTCCTCAATCAATACAGCTTTCAAACTCAGATGGCTCCAGATATGTATCAGATTACCAAAGTCAAGAAACAAGTGAATGAGTCATTCAGAGAAAATACCAAAAGATGGAGGCTTCTGGCTGCTCAAGGAATCCCATACATGACAGAGAATGAGATGGTGATGACCTTTATAGATATTTAAGAAGCTCCATTTTATGAGAGAGTCCTAGCAGGTATAGGAAAACCATTCTCAAAAATGATTAAGCACGGAGAAATGGCAGAGATGGGGTTAAAATCTGGGAAGATTCAAGACCTCGCCGGTTTAAAAGTTGTAGCTGAGCATATCCAATCTGGAAGTTATGGGAACAACCCCCGGAGGGTCCATTAGAAGAAATAAGAGGATGTCTCCTTGATACTGCAAGGATAAACTCAAAAAGGCAATCAAAACTTTCCTAGTCAAAGGATAAACTATTCCCCTTTTCAAGCACTACCCTCAAACCCTCCATTGCCAAAGAGTGGAGAAGTCAAACATTCAAGAGTGTTCACACCCTTAGGGGACTCACTGGAAAACATATTCAAACTTCTGACAGCTCAGAAGAAAACTACTCATCTCCTTCCACCAACCAATCCAAGTGGAAAGGGCTTTAATACAAGCAAGAAGTGTGCTTACCATTCTGATGCTCCCAACCACGACACCCAAGATTGTTGGGCCATCAAGCATAAGATCCAAGACTTAATTGACAGTGGGGAGATCGTGGTGACAAAGATTGAGCAACCACATGTTCAAGATAACCCTCTCCCTCAACACAAGGAAGATGATGTTAACATGATCAACAAAGGTAGTGGAGAGAGTTCTAAGTACCTCAAATACGTGGGTGGTTCTCCCCAAACTAGCAAAGATAATTCCGAGGACAAGTGGGATCATTCAGAGTTCCAGTCATGATAGAACGAAAATTGAAGTCTATTGATGAACAGGTCAATTAACTAGCAGAACTGGTGATACGTCAGCACCAAGTCACACGACAGTTTTTCAGTCAGGAACATTCAAGTTTCCTCTCCCTTATCACCAAGAATCCACCACAGACCCAAGAGAATGAAACCTTGGAGGAAAATCTTGCAAGAAAAGAAAGAGACCAAGCCCATCGGGACTTTTCCAACAAAAGGGAGTTCACCCAGTTGGGCCAACCGATGGAAGAAATATTGCAGATGCGGATCAATGAGGGAAAACTCACATCATTGCTACCTCCAGTCAATCCACATTCAAAAAGACTTGATGTTATCGGGGTTTGTCGATACAACTCCAATACTCGTGGTTATAGCACTGAAGGATGCTGGGCACTCTGTCATCTTATCCAAAATATGATTGACAGCAGTGACTTATAAATGGCAGACAATGACACTATATCACTTGAGAGTGGAAATACATTTTCTCTATGATCGCAAAGATGGAGGGAGATCATAGAAGCCATATCCTCTTAGGGAGATCTGGATGAAACACCCCTTAAAATTTAACTAATCAAACTCAAAGGAGTTGAAAACCCTTTGAAGGTGGCTGCATCGAAACCACTAATATTATCATTCAGGCCGCAGTATCCTATCATCGGCCTTAAGAAAGTCCCATGGAACTATGGAAAGGTTGAAGAATCAACATCAAACACAACTGCTATGGTATCCAAGGAAAACCCGCTATATCTCCCTCAACAATTGATGAAGCCAGTCATCAGATCTAAGGGGAAAATGACCAAGGAAAAAATCGAAGAATTCCTCCGCAAGATGGGACATAATGAAGCCAAGGTGGTGCAAATCTTGAAAGAGGCACCTCAATAGATATCTATTTTGGACATGGTATTCTCTTTGAAAGATCATCGAAAGGTCTTAATAAAGATATTAGAAGAAGCCCACTTGCCAAAGACAGTGGATGTTGACAAGTTTCATCATCTAGTAGATCACATTTTCAACAGCAATTTGATATCCTTCACTAATGATGACATAACCCCCGAAGGGACGGGTCATTGCAAGCCACTGCATATAGCAGTGATGTCTTCCGGATATGTGGTCGGAGGTGTGCTAATAGATGGTGGATCATCCCTAAACATCTGCCCATACGCCACATTGGAAGGAATGAAGATCAATCCCAACTGGATTCGAAGCATCCACACAATCATCAGAGCCTTTGATGGGTCTCAACGAGATACTGTAGGAGAGGTTGAATTACCCATAGAAATCGATCCACATATCCTTTCAAGTGCTCAAAATCACTACAGGATATAATTTACTATTGGGAAGACCTTGGATCCATATGGCGGGAGCCGTCCCATCCACTCTTCATCAACAGCTCAAGTATATCATCAACAATAATCTGGTCACTGTCAATGATGAACCAGAATATCTTATCCAAAGTGATATGCCTATAATCAGTTTAAATGAAGAAGTTGAGCCTGTCAGCTTCCAAGCCCTTGAGGTGAGAAACACTCATTATCAACCCATCGGGGCTCCAGCTTTGAAACCCAGAGTTTGAGCCGAGGTAATGTCAGCTAGTCAAGAGATGATATCCTTGGGTTTCCAACCAGGACAAGGGTTAAGAAAGAATCAGCAAGAAATCAAATGCCCAATTCAAATTCCCAGCCAAACAGGGAAGGCCGACTAGGCTATTCCTCTGGGTCAAGTCACAGGAATCCACACAAACACACATCGGTTCCTTCATCTATAATGCTATTGCCTAAACCTACAGATGCAGATTCTGTACGGACTTTAAGGAAAATTCTTGTCTTCGTGGTGGGTATGTTGTTTCTTAAGCCCAGACTAGCTCGTGGGAAAGAAGTCTTAATTCCAGACCCGGACAGTAAGGAAAGGAATCAAAGGCTTAAACAAGACATAAAGAGACAGTTATCGAAGATGTACTTCCTGGTGCATACCGAGGGAATGAAAAGGGATATCTCAGATGACGACTGCTCAGATGTCATGGTAATTATTCAGGAGGAAGAGGATGATAACCGCCCCTTCATCACAGTTGTCCATCTGGACTTGACCCTAGGCAATTGGAGCAGCACTCTTTACATTTGTCAAAAAGGGTAAAAAGGGCAAAAAAATCCCTCTGCCCTGTAGATAGCATTAACTTCTTACTTTTGTTGCACAGTATTATCAGTTCCTTTTGTCATGCAATGCTAACACTTTTTATGATCAAACAATTTCATATATTAAGTGAAAGCATTTTTTTTCAGGACTCTAGAGTTAGATATGTCTAAACTTGCTAATGGAATGCCAATTCCTCACAATGACTGTAACTTTTATGTAAAGTTAAACTCCGACTTGATGGAGATTGAGCAAGAGGACTATGAGGTGCCTGAGGAGATCAAAGAATGGGTCAAAGATAAACCCAAACCAAACCTTGATCAAACCACCTCCTTCAACCTCAGAACCTCAGAAAAACCCAAACAAATCAAGATTGGCATGGACCTTACCCCAAGCCAAAGGAATGACATGGTTGCTTTATTGACCCAATTCCAGGATGTGTATGCATGGTCTCATGAAGACATGATTGGTTTGTTAACTGATATCGTCATTCATTGCCTACCCATTAAAGAGGGATTCAAGCCAATCAAATAGAAGCTTAGGTGATTAAAACCTGAGTGGAGTTTGAAAGTCAAGGAAGAAATTGTGAAACAATTCAAAGCCGGCATCAACATGGTATCAACATACCTGGAGTGGCTATCAAACATAGTTCCCATACCTAAAGTCGGAGGGAAGGTGCGAGTATGCGTAGATTACAGGGATTTGAACAAATCTTATCTCAAAGACAACTTTCCAGTACCGTTTATCCACATACTCATTGACAATACAGCTTAATATGGCATGTACTCCTTTATTGACTGCTTTTCTGGGTACCACCAAATCATAGTTGCTGAAGAGGACCGGGAGAAGACAACATTCATCACACCCTGGGGAACCTTTTGCTACAGATGATTGTTATTCAACCTCATCAATGCCGAAGCTACCTATCAGCGAGTCATGATGTCTCTTTTCCATGATTTAATGCACAATGAGATAGAAGTCTATGTGGACCACATCATTGTCAAATTCTAAAGGGAAGAGGACCACATAAACCATCTCAGAAACTCTTCAACCAGTTACGCAAGTATAACTTGAAACTAAATCTGGCCAAGTGCACCTTCGATGTCAAGTCAGGCAAGTTGCTGGGATTTCTAGTGAGCCACAAAGGCATTGAGGTGGATCCTATAAAAATTCAAGCCATTACTGAGATGCCCGTGCCCTAGACAGAGGGGAAAATATGGGGATTTCTGGGAAGGATCAACTTCATTAGCCGATTCATCTCCCAACTCACAGCAACATGTGAGCCCATCTTTTAAGTTATTAATGAAGAACTCCTCCAAGAAATGGAACGAAGACTGTTAGAAAGCCTTCCTTTCCATCAAAGAGCAATTAGTCAAAGCTCCTGTCTTGGTACCTCCCAGGGATGACGTTCCACTGTTTATATACCTGTCAATCAATGACAATGTCATGGGCTGCATGCTGAAACAAAAAGACGATAGAGGCAAAGAAAGAGCTATTTATTACCTTAGCAAAAGATTCAGCATCAGTGAGCACAAGTATATCTTGATTGAAAAGACTTGATATGCATTAGCATGGGCTTCCATGAGATTACAACATTATCTTCATGGTCACATAACCCATCTCATATCCTGTGTGGATCCTCTTAAATACATATTCAGCAAACCCATGTTAAATTATCGACTGTCCAAATGGCAGTTGATCCTCCAGCAATTCAACATCATCTACGTGGCTCAAAAGTCTATCAAAGGTCAAGGAATTGCAGATCAACTGGCCGCAGCCCCATTAAGAGATTTCAAACCCTTAGAAATATATTTCCCCAATGAAGGGGTAATGACGATTCTGCAACACCATCAAGAGGATACAGTCCAGTCATGGAAGATATATTTTAATGGAGCTGTAAACAGGAAGGTGTCGGAGCAGGATCAATTCTGGTGTCTACTTTGGGAGAACAATATCTCATTCCTATCAAATTACAGTTTGTCAGCACCAACAACATAGTTGAGTATGCAGGCTATATAATGGGGTTGAAGCTAGCCCAATCCATGGGCGTCAAACGGTTAACTGTCTTTGGAGATTCTGAGATGGTAATTAAACAAACCATTGGGATCTATCACGCCAAGGAATTACATTTGTTGCCTTACCATCGACAAATTATCTAGATGGCTTCAGAGTTTGAAGAAATATCCTTCCTCCATATTCTTCGAAGCAGGAATGACTTTGCTGACGCATTAGCAACTTTGGCCTCCTTGATCAACATATTTGAAAGAGGGGCATTCCAAATATCAAATTTGCCAACCAAAAGACCCTAGCCTATGGGAATTACATCGGAGAAGTATCGGATGAACTGCCTCCCATCCAACAACCTTGGTACCATTCCATCAAGGAGTATTTACGAGATGGATCTACGCCCACTAGGGCGAGTTAAGCTGAAAGAAAGCGGATCTGTAGAATGGCCATGAAATTCTATCTGACCGGAGATGCACTCTACAAAAGAGATGTGGGACTAGGCCTTCTAAGATGCCTAGATAAAGACCAAGCCTAGAGACTCATGGATGAAATTCATGGTGGAGTATGCGGTCCACACATGAGCGGTCCTCTACTTGTCAAGAAGATCTTAAGAATAGGGCATTACTGGCTCTCTCTCTCTCTCTCTCAAAGATGACTGTGATGATCACGTCAGGAGATGTTATCAATGCCAAATTCATGGAAATGCTATCCACACTCCTTCCGAGAGAACCCCATAATATGAGTTCACCCTGGCCCTTCCCAATGTGGACAATAGACGTGATCGGGCTAATCGAGCCCAAAGCTAGCAATGGTCATCGGTTTATATTTACCATGATTGACTACTTCACCAAATGGGTAGAGGCAGCCTCTTTCCCCAGAGTTACTAAAAAGGTGATCATTGGTTTCATCAGAAATAATGCAACAAATTTCGGAGGTGACTGTATCAGACAATGCCAAAAACCTCAACAACCAAATGATGGAGGAATTATGTAACAAATTCCACATCAAGCATCTCAACTCCGTCATCTATCGTCCAAAGATGAATGGTGTTGTTGAAGCGGCTAATAAGAATATCAAAAAGATTATGCAAAAGATGTCCGCCAATCACAAAGGATGGCCTGACTTGTTGCCTCTGACTCTACTAGCCTATAGAACGTCAATGCGCACGTCCACTAGGGCAACCCTCTACTCATTAACCTATGGCATGGAAGCAGTGCTCCCCATAGAGGTAGAAATGGAATCCCTAAGAGTGTTGATAGATGCTCAGATGGAAGAAGACCAATGGTTACAAGATCAGTACCACCAATTGTCTTTGATAGATGAAAGGTGGGCCACAACCATTTTTAATGGTCAATTATATCAACCGAGGATCGCTCGATCCTACAACAAGAAAGTCTGACTACGGCAGTTCAAAGGAAATGACTTGGTCTTGAAGAAAGTCCTTGACAACCAAGATCAATCTAAAGGAAAATTCGCTCCAAATTGGGAAGGCCCATTTATTGTCAAGGAGGTATTGATAGGAAGAGCCCTCAGATTGGAAGAAATGGATGGTGAAGAATTTCCCCAACTCATCAACTCAAACACTGTAAAAAGGAATTATGTCTGAAGTTACCTATAAACCAGCATCCTGGTTCTGGATCATCAATCCATCAGTCAACTCAAGTTTTTTAAACCTTTCTAACCACATCAATTTTCGTCCCTCCGGGGATGAACTACGCAGACTTGATCTCCCCCATACACGGGAGTACGTAGGTAGCCATTTATGGTCCGGTCTAACCTTCATAAAACAAACAAAAGAAAAACCCCTTTCACCATATATAACTTTCAACCTTTTCAAGCTAGGTTGGAACTACGCAGACCTGATCTCCCCCATACACGAGAATCTGTAAGAAACCTTTTATGGAGCAGTCTAACTAACTACAAAAATAAAAAAAATCCACACACTTCAACTTTATCAACCTTTCGAACCTTTTCACAATAGGTTCAAACTACGCAAATCTGATCTCCCCTCATCAATGGGAGTACGTAGGCAGCCATTCATGGTCCAGTCTCACCCCTGCAGAAACATAAAACCCTGTCAACGGTAATTGGATCATCCTTCAACCTTTCAAACCAAACCATAAGAGATGGAACTACCTAATTTCCCCTATACACGGGAATACATCGACGACCATCTATGGGGTGGTTAAACCACACTTCATCGACTTAGACCACAGGAATGGAACTACCTGGTCTCCCCGCATAAATGGGAGAAAAAACTCAGCGACCATCTATACTGTGGTTGAATCCTCAAAGAGAAATACCAACCCATAAGAGATGGAACTACCTGGTCTCCCCCATACACGGGAGTACTAGCGACCATCTGTGGTATGTTCAACTTCAAAGAGGAAAGCCAAAATCCTCTACAAAACCACATTCAGAAACCAAGCCCAAGATACCAAAGAGCTGGGGAACACAAAGATCGATGATCCATTCTGAATGATCTTGAGACATCTCAATGTCCATCCATCAAGGGGGAGTTCAGAATACATCGAGATCGTAAGTCCTGGAGAAAAGACAATTATCAAGCAAGTAACAAGGCATATATAAAAGGGAAGTGAATCAAAACATATTTTCTTGCCATATAATACTGTTTGATATATACAATATGTCATGTACATGACAAAAATGGCTAACCTAGTCTATGCAAGAAAATCAAAGCTAATCTACAAACCCGTGGATAAGCGAGCCACCAAGTCCAACATGGCATCCCTCGTAGTAGATGGAGGTAAATCTATGAGCTCCTGCCCCAGGGTGTCCACACGATCCAGGAGATCTACGGCCATCTGCATGGTACTACCATGCTCATCAATGAATGCACACATCTCTGCAACAATGTCAACAGTATGAGATCTAAGTGTAGTACTATCTGTAGTGGCAACATCTCGGGTAGCTAGAACCTCATCCCGCTCAACAATAGCTGCATCCCTAGATGATTGAGCCTCATCCTGCTCAACAACAGTGGTATCCCTGTGAGCTAGAGCATTATCTCTCTCAACCAGAGCGGCATCTCTATCAGAAAGAGCTGTCAATAATAAGGCCCTAGCCTGATCCCTCTCAAACATCATCAGATGTAACCTCTGCTCTAAATACTCTATAGAATGTGGAGCCACAACAGTGGGAATACTAGGGGAATCAACTAGAGCTACTGATGAACCAGTAAACAACCCATCCTTGATGGGAGAATTAGGGTACTCTATAGGCTCCCCATCATCAGAATCAATACCTGGCTCTAAGGATACAACCCTAGCCGATGAAATCTCTGCCTCTAACCATGCAAAATACTCTGAAGAATGACCTGGATGGAAAATCAAAAAGTTAGTCCTCTCTCAACGCGTCCAACTGTCATAAATCCTAGAAAAATCCTCTGATGACAGAAGTCGAGATGACAATCGCTGACCCACTGCCCCGTCAAAGGGATGAATATCCTGAAACTGGTCAAACTGTGCCATAATAGCTAGTGGATGATATGTGATCACCCCCCTCAAACCAGCTAGGGGAAGATAATCCATACTGACTGTATAAGTGATAAAGCTATAGGGAGAGCTAAGCCCTGAACATGGCAAAATATCAAACGGGTCCTCAATCCCTGACAAGAAAGCCAACCAAGATGATGTGTCTGTACACTCAGCCGGCTAAAAGGAATATGACATGGCTATCTCATGGGAAAAATAATACTCATGGCGTCTGAAAGTGTCAATCGATCTCAAGTGTCATAAACCACAAGTGCAACAAGTCCACGTTGCCTATGAAAACCCCCACTGAATGGGTATGGAAAAATGTGGCCGACCTCAAGGTCTCTGCCAAAATCATCGGTAAGATGGTATGACCCTCCTGGAGAGCACGGACTACCATAATCACACCGATATCCAGGTGGTCCATGTACAGATAGGCCACTATACACATCAAGAATATGTCTACACGAGCGATATGCCAATCACCCTCAGAAATGGTGAAGTCCCCAGAGTATCGTAGATAGCTATCCAACGACCCAAATCTGTCAGTCAAGAAACTCATGGACACCACATGCCCCAAGGTAATCTCACCCTGGGAAAATCTGTGCCTCAAGCCTATCAAGGTCATAAACTATTGGCTCGTATCACCAACACCCATCCGAGCGCAAGGCCGATCCAATGGCAAATCTATAAGATGCTCATACTCCTCCAATATAGGAGTCAACTCATGGGTATCAAATCTAAACACATGTCTATATGGTATCCAATGCTCAAGCATTCCCTCTATAAATCCAGGTGGAACCTGAAATGTCAGGAGGGTCATAGAGTGCCTCAACAGCTGATTAACTGTCACTCGATCTAGGGAAGACAAATTGTAATACCATGATCTCAAAGAAGATGCCACCAACATAGGTGGGGGATGCTTAATCCAATTAACAGTGGATGAAGACATCTGTAGAGCCGTATCATAAGACCATTCAAGGGTCAATGCTAAACTCATATCTGGACATGCATATGTATGACATAATGCATGCATAATAAATGATAGATGACAATATGATGTAGGGAATAGAAAGCATTATACATACATTCCTAAGTACATCTTCATTTAAATACATCATCTTTGTATACAACTGAAAAATACAGGAAAATGGGGCACAACCGTCCAACATCTAATAGAGGCCTATCAAAAGAAATAGTGAGAAATGCATCAGAAGAAGTCAATGATGTCCACATCATCCAATCTATTCATCTGATATAACTCCTCCTGAGTCACTAAATCTCTGCCATAAGGGATATCAGGCTGATACAATAGAGGATCTGCACTGGCAAAACCATCTGAATATGGGCCACCTGAAGGGCCAGCCCCAGAATTGGAAGGATCAAAAGTATCCGCCTCTGATGGATTTCTGCCCAAATGTCGGATAAAATATGTGCCCGGTCCAACTGTTGGGTCAAACTATCAATATGCGTAAAAAAAGTTGGCTCCCGGATGCAAGCAATCCAATTTATCATCATGACTGAGCTAGGAACCATATCCCCCATAAACTATATGGCGCGGGTCTGAGCTCCAATGGTGTGAGGGAACCACCAGCAGTAAAAAGCCTCCTAAGTGAAAGTTCCCTCTAACAAAGTAAAGCCATACATGCCCATCAATGGGATCTTAGTGATCGGTTGTGAAAAAGGCCAATGACGCCTGGAAGGAGAAAAGATCAGAATGTGTATTTCTCTTATAGTGCTCCTAATAGCACGCTCTCTCAAATAGAGCTCCCAACCTCCGTTAGTAAGGAGAGGAATCCGATGGGTGGACAATACATACTCAATACCAGTCAGAAAACCACCCTCGAAGCCAACTGTCAAGTGGTCCTCAGAGTAAGGAACCCATGTAATGACCTATACAGTCAACAACTCCAACTATAGACGCAAATGGGTGAAACCTTCAGCTATAGGAACCTCCACCAAAGTGGAGTAATGCCATCATCGTCCCCATGGATAGGTATCTAAACCTAGCATGCTGACAAGACGAAGACATGGGAGCCTTTCGTAGGCCCAAAACTGCGAATACAAGACCAAATATTTGTGGTCAATCAAACTGGTAACCCAAATAAAGGGAAATCAAAACAGAAAATGCTCACTAGCAAGAATGGGTAGAACCCTAACCAAGCCTCTGTCATGCCCTCTGAGCGTAGGCGCATCCCCTTGAAGAAGTAGGCAAAGGTGTAGGAGCCTCAATCAAACTCTTCGATATGGTCCACCTCTCGAGTGGCGCTAACTAAAGCGAATGACACCGTCAAAGAGTTATCAGACAGGAAATAACCCCTGAGGATGATCAGAAACAATCGCTGAATGATGAGATTTCTAACCCTCTGATCATCGGGAAATAGCTCAGTCAAAGCCCCACTCATGGCATCTACACTCAAAAGACCAGAATGGACTATCCGACCCTTGAGCGTCGTAGCCGGGACTCCTAATAAGGATCTGATGGTAGTCAGAAAAATGTCAGCCACTAAAGGCACTGGCGCCCCAGAAAACTCCATCCTAGTGATGAATTTCCAATCCATCGGTGTGATCATCATCACCTCACAATCCAACAAATGGAGAGATTGGGTCTAGGGAAACCAGCGCTCAGACAAAGCCCTAAGATAACCCCAAGGACAACGGCGGGGGAGGATGGAAAAGAAAGACTCAAATCCCCAGGCATGAACAATCTGTCGGTACTCTGGATGAAGAGTCGGGTACAGAGAATGTATGTTAAACCAGTTCCCTCTGGGCTGCATAAATCCAGGAACCTACATCACAGTGAAAATAAAAATCAGAACCCTTGGCCCCATAAATAGGAAAAGGAGGATCAACACGGCTATTACCTCGTTCGTATGAAGATAGATCGAGGGGTGATGACTCAAATCATCTAGAAGCTCTAAAATCATCACATTTATAGCTGGAAGCTCCCTACAGGGAATGGAAGAAGTAGGAGCAGGATCCGTAACGAGTAAGTCCTCCTCCTCGTCTTCAACATCCAGTCTGTTAACCCGGATAGAACGAATCACTGACTTAGTCAATCGATGAGGTTGTCAGGCTGGGCGAGGCTGAGGAACATCTGAAGCTCTCCTCCTCACACTGGAAAAGGTCCTACGAGAGCTACTCGGCTGGTCCAGATCCATATATATGGACAAAAGTCTCCAAATCACCTCAGAAAGGGTGTGGTAAATTCTAACCTTGAGCTCATTAAATGCAGTTCATAGCTATATGCATGCATGCATTACTTTAACATACATCTGTAGTAGAGTTAAAAATGCATGATCATTCAATGCTTAGACTTGTGAAAAAAATTTGTCGAAGTCTCCTTTGTAAAAAGGACTATCCACATACACGTAGGCATGACTAGGTGGCCATTCAGTAGCACACAAACTAAAAGTAATAAACATCTTATATGCATGAAAAAACATCAAAGTCATATCCATAAGGGTAACCTAATTACCAAGATTACTTTGCTTCAAAACCTTTGTTTATTTATCCTCAAATAGGATGAAAAAATAGCAGAAAAGGGTGTCAATTGGCTGTTTCAAAAGTCAATTCTTTTCACATTATTACATTCAACATGGTAAAATATTAACATTTACTGCGTAGAATAATTATTTTTTTTTCAAGTCATATGAGCATGCATATTCACTACTATGTGTTTTGAAGCATTCTGTATGATATCTCACTTTTCAACGGTTAAAACTGGAAAAGAAAACATGTAAACATTACCAGGATAATGTAGAACGATTGTACGGTGATGAATTTTGTAAAAAATAACCTAAACTTAGTAGATTTAAAGAGGAAATCTCGGATTCTCTGTGTGGCTTCAACTTGAAAATAACTTGTGAAAAGGATGGGAGGTTAGATATAACCCACAGGTGGTTGCAGGTCAACTCACGGTAGCCACGGGTCTACCTACAACTACCTTAGGTGGTCCTCAACCCCTTTGGCTCGATAAAATTTGAGTTGCAAAGGAGGTTCCAAAAGCTAAAAAGTCAAATCAGAAAAAAGATACTACGCGATTAATCAGAAAAGCCTAAAATCCTGATTTTAGAGACCAAACTGCAGGTCTACATATCAATCATTGGTATTCGCCCAAATATAGAGTTCAAAAAGTTGATGATAAAAGCTATTGAAAGCGGACCTTGTCAACGCATCGCGAAGGTCCGATGCCATCAACCTGGGGTTGTAATTGCAATCAAAAGCATATATCTCATTAGAAATACATCCCCAGCGGAGATTTCGTACATCCTAAGCTGTTGAAAGTTATTTCAATGAGGATCAGGCAGCCCTAATTTTACAAGCCATTGGCGATAACTGCAACGAAGCATCGGAAGTGATTTGGTGATGCAAGCCGTTGAAAGCTCCTTCAACGAGGGTCAGGCAACCCTAACATTGTAAATCATTGGCGATAACTCCAGTGAAGTGTCAGAGAAACCTGATGATACAAACCACGGAAAACCATCCTCATCGGGGAGGACAGATGATGAAATTTGTTAGACAGATCCCCAGTAATCGAAATGCAATCCTCAAGAGTCACTCACAAAAGATAAGAACATCTTAGGGATCCTGAAAACATCTCTGCGACTTGTTAACAAATCAAGCTCAGATGACATTGATGGACGTTTCAAACCACTGATGATAACCCCAGCGTTGCATCAGAGGATTTGTTGACTTATGTCATACTCCATCCTAAATGTTTTGATGATGACCATATTATTCCTCTAATCATACTCTATGAAATTTCAGGAAAAGAAATGGCATTAAAGGAACATCAAGGAGGAAAATATAAGACTTGAAGTATTTAAAGGATGAAACGGCATTTTGAGTCCTAGGAAATATATGTAAGATCGTAGCATTAATTATGTGACGCCCCCAAAATAGGTATACATCACCTATTCTGAGTCGCCATATACATGGTACAGAATACAAATACAACTTAATAATACGGATGTCGTGTAAAATACGACAAAACATAAATTGAGAGTTTTAATAAGAATATTGTCATCTAGACAATATCCACACTCAAAGGAGTCCTCATTACATTTATTGTCACACTATTTAATGTAATAGTGAGGACTACTCATACTATCATCCGGATCATCACTCCGCTCCCGCACTAGTCCCTTTATGTTCTCATTTCACAAGAGAAGAGTGAAAGAAAGGGGTGAGCTCAACTAGCCCAGTAAGAAATATTATGACTAAGATAATGTAGAATAAATTATCATTAGTCTTCAATAATGTTAAACTGATAAAATATAACAAACATCAAGTTTAACTACAGCGGAACAAGCAATCCATTAAAAGAGTCAAGTAGAGAATAAAATATACTATCTTTTATGATTTAAAATGTTTTTCATCACTTTTATCGCTGAGACTCAGCTCAATAAATAATCCACATCATCCCTGCACTACGGCCAAGGATATTCATTAGTATCACAACCACAAATTATCCATGCACTACGGGCCAAGGATATTCGTGTATTCATCAATGGTCATGATCATGCCAACAACTGTCCATCAATGCACTATGGGCCAATGAGGACTTTTACCACATTATTTGTAACATTACGGTCATGATTATACCGATTAATCCCTGGTCATAATCATACCAAGTCCATCTATGCACTACAGGCCACAGATGACTTTCAACATAATATAAACATGAGGATGATGACAATGATATAAGAATTCAATAAAACAAGTTCAAGAATTAATTTATCCAGGAACTAATAACGTCCAAATTGTCAACATGACACTTCTTTGTAGAGTAAAATTCAAGAATGCTCAGAAAAATATTTCCATGAAAAGATACTGGATGAAGCTCAAATATCAAGGATATTCCACTAATTTCATGGAGTATAGAAGTCAAAACTTTAACCAACTGAGTATAATAAAGAATGGAATAACAAAAGAAATCACCGGGCATGTGATGAGCCATTTGCATGCATGTGTTATTCCAATGTAATAATAAATAACGGAACTGTGTCAAAGTAAATTGCAAGCCGATGGATATTCCAAATGTAATAATAAAGAATGGAATAACAATGAAATCACCATGCATGCGATAGATCGCATGCATAAAAGTTATTCCAATGTAATAATAAATAATGGAACCAGTCATGCATAATACGCATGCATGACGATATTCCAAATGAATAATAAAGAATGGAATAACGTAAGAATTTCACCATGTATGTGGTACTTAGATATACTGAGTTATTCCAATGAATAATAAGGAATGGGATAATGTAAGAATTTCACCATGTATATGCGGTACTTGCATATACAAAAGTTATTCCACGTAATAATAAAGAATGGAATAATGTAAGTTCTCTTCATGCATATGAAAGAAATAATACCCCTTACGAGTACAACAAATAATATCCCTTACCTTATAAAGAAGAGTACTCTGACGGGTAGGGCGGTGATATACTTGAAGAAAACTTGCACTCACGCTCAAAGCTTCTTAAAACTCTAAAGAAATACGCCAAGATTATAGAAGAGAATTCTCCAATTTTCGGTGTGATTTCAATTCTAACTAAGCATCCTATTTATAGGAAAATAGAAAGGATACTATGCAATAAAATAATATATATATATATATATATTATTTAAAATCTAATAAAACAATTAACTTTATAAAAGTATTCTGCTTTATATAAAAAAGATTTTACTATGCAAATACTATACATAATAAAATATATTATATTCTAATTATTGTCTAATAAAACAAATAACTTTATAAAAGTATTTTGTTTTATATAAAAAGATTTTACTATACAAAACACTATGCGAGCACTATGCAAATACTATGCATAATAAAATATATTATATTCTAATTATTGTCTAATAAAACAAATAACTTTATAAAGTATTCTGCTTTTATATAAAAGATTTTACTATGCAAAATACTATGCATAATAAAATATATTATATTCTAATTATTGTCTAATAAAATAAATAACTTTATAAAAGTATTCATTTTATATAAAAAGCATTTTTGTTTTATTACATTAATAATACTAATAAAACAAAATTTATATATATATATATAATATATATATATATAATATATAAACTTTCTTGACTTCATAAAAAGATACCTCAATATATTTAACAACATTTATCATCATTATTATAATTCACAATATTAATCGACCAGGTCATTCCCAGGAAAGAGGGGGCTTTCCAATAAGGATTTTTTCCTATTGGCGCGCAATTAGGTGACCAAACCTCTCCTTCGCAGAACTTTAAGACATCGTTAATATTACAAATAATAATATTAATAACTTCGTCGTCTCAATTATTGATTTAATAATATATAAAATATCGACAATAATTGAATCAAATAACGTGAGATATTATGTAGCAATTATTTGTAGCAATAATTGAACAAAATCGAAAGTGACTTCTCACGTAAGCATCAATAATCAATACTGTGTGCTACTATGCAACCATGCGACATCGTGTTTTTTACTACCGAGTAGTTCAACAGCTTTTAACGGTAAAACTTCCGCCGTTATTTTTATAAAAATATTTTTGTCATTTTCTCAATCCGACAATAATTCCGTTGTGGGGTCCACCAATGATTGTACCATCGTACGAATATTCTCCGACAAAAAGAATATTCCCCGACCAATTGAATATTATATAACAACTTGCATACTTTGCAAAATTTATAATTATTACCCACAACTATAACATTATATCAAATCCACACCATAATTTTGAAAAAAAATATTTCGAGATATTTAAATCTTTATTCATAAAATTTGGGGTCTCACAAATTACTTGTCAATACAAGGCTTTAGGGCATATGCATCATATATATGCATCACATATTTACGTATAAGAATCTTGATCGTATTCTCCTAATAAAAAAAATTAGTCCGAAGTAATATATGCTAAATTTTGTTACCATATTTGTTAGACAGATTCACTAAGATCTTGGAATAAATGTTTAAAAATAATTTCCTTAACTCATGCTTCATAATCTAAGGAATCTATTTCTGGTAAATCAAATATTGTATCCTTGTGACAACCCCAAAATAGGTATAGATCACCCATATTGAGTCTCCAGATATCATACTTATAAAAATTAAATACAAACTTCATTTATACAACTGTTGAACTGTCATGCAGAATACGACCACAGTTAAATTGTGAGTTTTAATACAAATGTATATAACTCTCATGGTGCCTCGACCACAACCTTATAATGGTACTTTACATAAAAAGTGCAAATCAAAAAGCTGCTTTTAGAAATTAAAAGCTTTGGGAAGTGCTCAAGGAAACCTTCGTACATGGGAGGCCATGCGTCTAGGTTGTTATAGATATCATATGTCCACAAAATTATCCTTGGTTGACCCAATAGTCCCCAAAGAAAAATAAGAAGATTGCTATCATCTTCTTTCCAATGGTGAGTCTTCTCTTTACATATAATTATCTCCGTTGTCTCCAAGTGAGAATTATATTTCAAATAAACTCCAAGATTATATAGGTAGTGCTCGTAGATATACTCAGCAAGTGGATGTGCATAACCCTGTCTTATGATAACACGAGGTTGTATGTCATTAGACATCTTGTATGATAGTGGCAAAACACCCTTCCAAAGTTGGGTTCACCTCACCCTATTCGGTTCACCAAAATTAAATATCAAATGACGTATACAATACGACACACTTTCTAAAGTTCTCAATAAAATTATTTCCATATTATTTAGGGAGAACCTCAACAACTATAGACCACCGTTCTATTCTCCTGTTAACCCCGCTCGACCCAGCTACACTCTTAATACCTGAAAGGAATTGTGAAGCAAAAGGGTGAGCACAAACAGCCTAGTAAAGAATATCATGACTAAAGATAATTAAATTATCAATAGAATTCGTCAATAATAAATCAGAGATTTAGAACATATGGTAGATGATAAAAATTTTCAACCATAGTTGCAGCAGAACGAGCAATCCATTAAAAGAGTCAAATAGACCATCAGGTCTATTATCTTCTCCATGTTAAAAGTCCACCAATAATGTTTTATCCCTGTAACATCAATCAACAATTTCTATCCACAATCATATGAATAACTCATAATCATAATTGTGATTCTAAATTCCTCTTTGCACCCAGGACGAAGATAATTTTCATCGCCTATCTTCACCTTAGAATAAAGCTGGATACTGGAATAGAGAGGTAGCAGACTTCTCTTCTTCTTTCTCTCTATAATTTCTCTCTATAATAATTTCTCTATAGCTTTAATGAATTGGTGAGAAATGAAGGAAGAATGAGCTTCTATTTATAGGAAAATATAGTTTCGATAATTGCACGTTTTGGGGCTCGAAATAATACAGTATAATACCTTCAACTTTTCTTTCATTTTTAATTTAGTCCTGCAAGTATTATCAAACTTGCACCACCTCCCCTAATAGTAATAATGTGAATTAATAGTACAATCATGTGACTCAATAGGTATAATCATGTGAAAATACGAATTATAGTATAGTACCTCCATCTATACTGTATTTCATCACCCATCTTGATTCGCCATCTATAGTACCTCCATCTATACTGTAATTCATCAACCATCTTTGATACCAAATATGACGCCCCCAAAATAGGTATACATCACCCATCTTGAGTCGCCAGATATCATACTTACAAAAATTAAATACAAACTTCATTTATACAACTGTTGAACTGTCATGCAAAATACGACCACAGTTAAATTATGAGTTTTAATACAAATGTATATAACTCTCACGGTGTCTCGACCACAACCTTACAATGGTACTTTACATAAAAGTACGATCAAAAACTGTTTTAGAAATTAAAATCTTTGGGAAGTGCTCAAGGAAACCTTCGTACATGGGAGGCCATGCGTCTAGGTTGTGATAGATATCATATGTCCACAGAATTATCCTTGGTTGACCCAATAGTCCCCAAAGAAAAATAAGAAGATTGCTATCATCTTCTTTCCAATGGTGAGTCTTCTCTTGACATATAATTATCTTCGTTGTCTCCAAGTGAGAATTATATTTCAAATAAACTCCAAGATTATATAGGTAGTGCTCTTCGTAGATATACTCAAAGAGTGGATGTGCATAACCCCTCATCTTATGATAACACGAGGTTGTATGTCATTAGACATCTTGTATGATAGTGGCAAAACACCCTTCCAAAGTTGGGTTCACCTCACCCTATTCGGTTCACCAAAATTAAATATCAAATGACGTATACAATACGACACACTTATCTAAAGTTCTCAATAAAATTATTTCCATACTATTTAAGGAGAACCTCAACAACTATAGACCACCGTTCTATTCTCCTGATAAATATGACGCCCCCATCTATACCACCATTTTTAACTTAGTCATGCAAGTATTATCAATCTTGCACCAACTCCCCTAATAGTATAAGAATGTGAATCAATAGTACACACATGTGAACAAATAGTTATAATCATGTGAATTAATAGCAATTAATTGCTCATTTACCCGATTAATTACCTAGTTGGTCAATATAACTTCCAGACATCAATTACTATCGAAATAAATGTCAATTTCCACTAACACTAATAATCCCAACATAATGGAAATATTTTTCTCAACAATTTCATTTTTGAAATTTCAAAGTTTGACTTTTTTTGAAAAAGTCAACTATTGACTTTTTTCAAAAAAAGTCAACTGCTGACTTTTTTCAAAAAAGTCAACTGCTGACTTTTTTGACCAAAAAGTCAACCCGGACAAATTTTGTGTTTATAGTCTATTTCTACTAATTTCATCGTTCCGAACTCAAATATCACGTCATGTCTCCAAATTCAACTCTGAACTCAAATTCTATTTTTAATAACATTCATCATTAATATTATAAATCACAATATTTAACAACCAGGTCGTTCCTAGGAAAGAGGGGGCTTTCCGATAAGGATTTCTCCTTATTGGCGCACAATTAGGTGACTAAACCTCTCCTTGACAGAACTTCTAGACATTGTCAATATTGCAAATAATTATATGAATAACTTTGTCGTCTCAATTATTGATTTAATAATATAACATATTATGCGGATGATCTTGTGACAATAATTGAATCAATAATATGAGAGATATGATGCAAGATTCATCAGAGCAATAATTGAGTATAACCGAGTGACTTCTCACGTAAGCATCAATAATCAATACCGTAGTGCTACTATGCAACCACGCCAGACATTCTTTTTTACTTTTACTACTGAGTAGTTCAACAGTTTTAATGGTAACACTTTTGTCATTATTTTTATAAAAAGCTAATTCTCATCCTTTTCTTAGTACGACAATACTTTCGTTGTGGGGTCCACCAATGATTGTGCCGTCTACGGATATTCCCCGACAAAAAGAATATTCTCCGACCAAACGAATATTTTATAACAACTTGCATACTTTGAAAAATTTTCACATATCACCCTTAACTTTAACCTTTTATCAATTTAACCATTTACTAAATAGAATAATTATAAGAAAATTGAATACTTTCATTTCATAAAATTCAGGGTCTCACAATCTCCCCTCCTTATGAAATTTCGCCCTCGAAATTTATGTAACTAGTAGTTCGAAGAGATGAGAATACCTTGCTTTCTTTTCGGATTGTACCTTCCCAGTTATTTCCTCTGTATCATGATTTTCCCATTGCTCATCTCCTATAGTTCAGATATCATTCTAGAATATACCTTCAAAACAAAGGTTAATTGACATATCACAATTTGTCAACTTATCAAGTAAACAATTTCAGCTTAGGTAAGTCACACACTAGCGAAGTATATTACTCGTCTCTCCCCTCCTAGATCTAGACTCATATCTCCGCCAGCGACCATATCCCTAAGCTTTGATACCAAATATGACGCCCCCAAAATAGGTATACATCACCCATCTTGAGTCGCCATATATCATACTTATAAAAATCAAATAAAAACTTTATTTATACAACTGTTGAACTGTCGTGCAGAATACAACCACAGTTAAATTATGAGTTTTAATACAAATGTATATAACTCTCATGGTGTCTCGACCACAACCTTACAATGGTACTTTACATAAAAGTACGATCAAAAACTGTTTTAGAAATTAAAATCTTTGGGAAGTGCTCAAGGAAACCTTCGTACATGGGAGGCTATGTGTCTAGGTTGTGATAGATATCATATGTCCACAGAATTATCCTTGGTTGACCCAATAGTCCCCAAAGAAAAATAAGAAGATTGCTATCATCTTCTTTTCAATGGTGAGTCTTCTTTTGACATATAATTATCTCCGTTGTCTCCAAGTGAGAATTATATTTCAAATAAACTCTAAGATTATATAGGTAGTGCTCGTAGATATACTCAACAAGTGGATGTGCATAACCTTGTCATATGATAACACGAGGTTATATGTCATTAGACATCTTGTATGATAGTGGCAAAACACCCTTCCAAAGTTGGGTTCACCTCACCCTATTTGGTTCACCAAAATTAAATATCAAATGACGTATACAATACAACACACTTATCTAAAGTTCTCAATAAAATTATTTCCATACTATTTAGGGAGAACCTCAACAACTATAGACCACCGCTTCTATTCTCCTCATTACCCAACTTCGACCCAAATACACACTCTTAATACCTGAAAGGAATTGTGAAGCAAAAGGGTAAGCATAAATAGCCTAGTAAAGAATATCATGACTAAAGATAATTAAATTATCAATAGAATTCGTCAATAATAAATCAGAGATTTAGAACATATGGTAGATGATAAAACTTTTCAACCATAGTTACAGCGGAATGAGCAATCCATTAAAAGAGTCAAATAGACCATCAGGTCTATTATCTTCTCCATGTTAAAAGTCCACCAATAATGTTTTATCCTTGTAACATCAATCAACAATTTCTGTCCACAATCATATGAATAACTCATAATCATAATTGTGATTCTAAATTCCTCTTCGCACCCAGGACGAAGATAATTTTCATCGCCTATCATCACCTTAGAATAAAGTTGGATACTGGAATAGAGAGGTAGCAGACTTCTCTTCTTTTTTCTCTCTATAATTTCTCTCTATAATAATTTCTCTATAGCTTTAGTGAATTGGTGAGAAATGAAGGAAGAATGAGCTTCTATCTATAGGAAAATATAGTTTCGATAATTGCACGTTTTGGGGCTCGAAATATTACAGTATAATACCTTCAACTTTTCTTTCATTTTTAATTTAGTCCTGCAAGTATTATCAAACTTGCACCACCTCCCCTCATAGTAAATAATGTGAATTAATAGTACAATCATGTGACTCAATAGGTATAATCATGTGAAAATACGAATTACAGTATAGTACCTCCATCTATACTTCCATTTTTAACTTAGTCATGCAAGTATTATCAATTTTGCACCAACTTCCCTAATAGTACAAGAATGTGAATCAATAGTACAAATATGTGAACAAATAGTTATAATCATGTGAATTAATAGCAATTAATTGCTCATTTACCCGATTAATTACCTAGTTGGTAAATATAACTTCCAGACATTAATTACTATCGAAATAAATGTTGATTTTCACTAACACTAATAATCCCAACACAATGGAAATATTTTTCTAAACAATTTTATTTTTGAAATTTCAAAGTTTGACTTTTTTCGAAAAAGTCAACTGTTGACTTTTTTGACCAAAAAGTCAACCCCGACAAATTTTGTGTTTATAGTATATTTCTACTAATTTCATCGTTCCGAACTCAAATATCACGTCCGCGTCTCCAAATTCAACTCCGAGCTCAAATTTGATTTTTAATAACATTCATCATTAATATTATAACTCACAATATTTAATAACCAGGTCGTTCCCAGGAAAGAGGGGGCTTTCCGATAAGGATTTCTCCTTATTAGCGCGCAATTAGGTGACCAAACCTCTCCTTGACAGAACTTCTAGACATTGTCAATATTGCAAATAATTATATGAATAACTTTGCCATGTCAATTATTGATTTAATAATATAACATATTATACAGATGATACTGTGACAATAATTGAATCAATAATATGAGAGGTATGATGCAACAATTAATGTAGCAATAATTGACTAGAACTGAGTGACTTCTCACGTAAGCATCAATAATCAATACCGTGTGCTACTATGCAACCACGCCAGACATCGAACTTTACTACCGAGTAGTTCAACGGTTTTAACGGTAAAACTTTCATTTATTATTTTTATAAAAGATAATTCTGTCATTTTCTTACTATGACAATACTTCCGTTGTGGGGTCCACCAATGATTGTGCCGTCCTACGGATATTCCCCGACAAAAATAATATTCCCCGACCAAACGAATATTTTATAACAACTTGCATACTTTGAAAAAATTTCACATATCACCCTTAACTTTAACCTTTTTATCAATTTAACCATTTACTAAATAGAATAATTATAAGAAAA
Source organism: Panax ginseng (assembly GCA_020205605.1). Classification (NCBI taxonomy): domain Eukaryota; kingdom Viridiplantae; phylum Streptophyta; class Magnoliopsida; order Apiales; family Araliaceae; genus Panax; species Panax ginseng. The sequence goes on from CM035133.1 coordinate 41,101,478, forward strand.
TTGAATACTTTCATTTCATAAAATTCGGGGTCTCACAATCCTAATGTCAACAGTTGATTAAATCATACATCATATAATTTTTTAATTTAAGGAAAGTGATTAGACTGTCTCTAAAACCATTATATGTTAACTCATTATGGAAATAATCTCAGTGGTTGTGATGGTGTTTGAAGACTGCAGAATATGGTAAGAAATATGCTTGTAATTAAGCTACTACTGATATATCATGATATCATGGGAAGCTATAAGAGATATGTCATTCACCACGTGATAAACACTCAATATGGCCTAAAAAATTTATCAATCACACTGATGTAGCATATAATTGGAAAGAGTCTTGGTCATTGGTACATAATCTGGATGTTATTCTAAAATGCATGATTTATGCAAATGCTTCAAACGATCATATTACAGATTAGGTTCCATGCAACAGTAATGTACTCAGATTACCTATAAAAGAAATGGACTTATTGATAAGAAATACAAGAAATATATACTGCTTTTGATAATACATAGATAATAGTAGACGTGTGTTTCATCGTTATCTTCTTCCCACTGCTAATTGTCATTCTATTCAGGAAGTTTCTGAGGTTCATTTTCGAGGTGATCTTATAGAAAATAATCTGGTAATATCTTTCTTGCACATCATTGCATACTAGAGCCTTGCATTGTTAAGTGATAAATTGCTTTGATCAATAGACCTCTATTTGAATTTTTAATTTCTCGTACAAATTAATATCATCTATTTTTGAATTATAGTTTGGTTTGGATTACTGTATTGTTACAATCAAGTTCGAAGGAAGCATAGGTGCTTGAGCATGAATAGGTGTACATGGAGAAAAGGTGCTCAAGTGGTTGAAACTTGTATTTTAATCGAAGTTGTTTAATAAAAGTGAGTCTCCAATACTAGTTGGTATTGGATGTGGATTAGGCTACAATTATAGAGGGTAGTAGTTGAACCACGTAAAAATTCTTGTGTTCATGTGATTGTTTATTGTGTTAAATTATCTCATCATTCGACTAACTATCCAGCAGGCTGCATATATTCAATATCTATAAATGTACAAAACTAAATTAGCAAATTTTTTTCACATAATCATATTCTGAAAAAGGCTAAGAGGGTGTTTGATAAAAATTGAATGAATCTGAATCTTAATCTAAATGAGTTGAATCTGAATGAAAAAAACTGTTTGATAATTGACATGTCTGAAACATCTGAATGACAAAACTTTATTATTTTACCCCTCTAAAAAAATTCAAAATTGTTGTAAATTTATTTAATATTACTTAATATAATAATTACTATTTTTTTAATTTTTGAATTTTGTTTATTTTTTTTACTTCATTCAGCTGCTCATTCAGCCATTCAGCTAAACAAAATCTGACTTAGCCATTCTGTGACGCCCCCAAAATAGGTCCATTCCATCCAACCCATTTTGAGTCGCCAAATACATGGTACAGAAATAACTACAACTTTATTATTACAACATATAAACTGTGAGTTTAAATACAGATATTTCCATCTAGACAATATCCACACGCAAATAAATCCCCATCATAATTATTAATACATTATTTTACAAAAAGGATGAGAACTACTAAACAACTCTCTCTAGAACCTTCATTCCATACCCCGACTAGTACTCGCTACATTCTCGCCTCCTGAGAATAAAAATGGAACAAAAAGGAAAAGGGTGAGCTCAAGTAGCCCGAGAAGAATATTATGACTAAGATAATATACAACAAATTATCGTTAGTCTTCAGCGAGGAAAAAACCTAATAGAATACAATAGACAACCAGCTTTTAAATCAATACTCATGAATGAAAATATTAATTCATAGAAGAGTTACGTAGAGGATGAAATCTACTAATATCTATGAATTTAACGAAATCCATCATCAATATTTTTATCCTCAGTAACATCAATCAATATATATCGGAATCATATATTCATCCTTGCACTACATGTGCCAAGGACATTCACCATTGGTCATGTTCATCTAAACACTGCTCATCTTTTGCACTACGGGCCAAAGATATTCATCGAAATCATTCATCTTTGCACTACAGCCAAAGATATTCATCGAAAATCAATCATCTTTGCACTACGTGCCAAAGATATTCAATAATATCATCATATAAGACCGAGGATGATGAATTTTATTTTTTTTTAAAGAAACGAATTCAATGAAACAAAATGACAAGGATTAAGGATTAAGGATTCGTACTTTGTTTTATCCACGTCCAAAAAATACCTCAAAAATAATCATAGTGGTGTAAAATTCAAGAATGATCAAAACATGGATACAATCAAAGCTAGTATCCATAGTAGATATTTTGGACAAAAGAAGAAATTTCATTTTTCTATGAATAGTGTCAGTATTCGTGAATAAAGTGTCAGATATCGTAAATAAAGCCAGATCGTGAATAATAACTCAACACCAAAAGATAGAAATTTCACAAAAAAATCTCCACGCTTCGTGAATAGTACTCGTGAATAGTAACTCGTGAATAGTAACCCCGACATGAAAAAAATTCCAAATTTGATAAAAATTTTCAACCAATATTTCGGCATAATGATATTGAAGAAATAATATCATTTTCGAATAAAATAACATCCCTTACCTCGAAAAATAGTTAATTGAAACACCGGATATAGGCTATGACTTGAACTTGCACCGTATAGCAATACTCAAAGTATACTCAAAAACTCACAAGAATACGCTTCGATAATATAGAGAGAGAAAACTTCAGCTTTAAAGTGTGATTTTTAATTCTAACCTAAAGCACCTATTTATAGGAAAATGCTTAGAACACCAAAGCGTAAAAATTTAATAAATTAATATTATTAATTTTCCAAATCATCATACGCTCCACCAAATTGAAATCGACCACTAACACATGTCTCCTAAGTGCCAAAAACGTTTTTCATGCAAAAGTGGTTTAAAACTCCAAAAAAAATAGTAACTAATTAATCTGGAACTTTAATAATTCATAATAAATAGTACTTTTGTCGGAAAAATTCAAACTCGCAAACTCCATAGGAAATTCCATTATCTACAACTTTGCGGAAGGAAGTTTTTCCAAATTTCAAACAAAATTGACCAAAAAATCCACAAACCAAGCGATTTTACGTGCTATAATCAAATTTCGGTCAAGAAAGGGGGTCCACCGACATGTTTAACATGTTTTAAACATTTATAACAAAAATACTCTTTCTCCTCATATACTCATATATCCCACATTCATTATAAAAATATCAACATTATTATATTATTAAAATATAATAATATATTTAAATGAATTATTTTATCGAAAAAGATAAAATATTAATTTTCAACAATTGTCACATTAAAATTTTCTCCATCTAAATCTACATAAAATCAATATTTTCCTCATCATATAAATCAATAATTAATTATTCACAAATAATATTACGAATCACAAGATCTTGTGATCAGTAGCTCTCAGAAAGAGGGGGCTTTCCAATAAGGATCTCTCACTCTTTGCAAGCATGAATTAGGTGACCAAAACTCTCCTTATGTAACTTTTTAGACATTGCCAATAATGTTATCGAATAATATTATTCGGATAATATGAATTATTGCTCTCATATAATGAAAATAATGTGTAATGACAATTTATTGAAACAACGATAATATAAAATATCAACGCAAACAATTATTGAATCAATAAAATAAAATATCGAATAAGAATTACCGTAACAATTATTGAGTAGTGCCTTCTTACGTAAGAATCAATAATTGGTGCAATACCGTGTGCTCTTTGTGCAACAACGCCAGTATTCATGTGTTTTAACCAACCGGTATTCCAACAAGATAATTGTGAACATCTACGCCAGTTATTTATAAACAACTTATATTTGCCATTTTCTTCATCCAATCGCTTTCAGTTATGGGGCCACAAAAAGATCAAGCTGTCAGACGTATATTCTCCGACAAGCATTTAATATATTCCACGACCAAACGAATATTCTCCGACAATAATGAATATTTTATAACCACTTGCTTATTTGAAATATTTACGTATTTTACCCATAACTATCCACATTAATCAAATCAACCCTTACTATTTCAAAATAATAAATAGAGGAAAATAAATTTCATTTATTAATAATTTGGGGTCTTACAACCTCCCCTCCTTATGAAATTTCGTCCTCGAAATTGACGTACGTACCTGGTGTTTCGAAAAGATGAGAATACCTCGCTTTCATTTCTGTTTCCAACTCCCAGGTCATTTCCTCAATAGCATGGTTTCTCCACAAAACTTTAACTTGTGGTATAACCTCGGTACATAGGACATGTTCTTTCTTATCCAAGATCTTGATAGGTACCTCTTCAATGCGTTAAGTCTTCTTTATCTCGTCTCGGTTCTAACTCAATGACGTGGTTCGGGTCGTCCACATATTTACGTAACATCGATCGTGAAAAAACGTTATGAACACGCGTCGTCATACTTGGTAAAACGAGTCTATAGGCCACGCTTTCTATTCGATCGAGAATTTCAAATGGATTAATAAATCGAAGGTTTGAGCTTTCCTCACCTCACCGATTCTCGCTTTTGAAATAACAACTTCTTGCACCTCCTTCTTCAAATTCATCGACTCCGGTGTGTAGCTTGAAATGCTTTTTAACTTTATCGATTAAAGTCGATTATACTCAGTATATCATCACGTGGGTACCTAGAGTTTTCATCTCCATCTCTATTATTTGTAAATTATACTGAAATGAGTCTTTGACAATATCGTACTCGTGATTTGTATAAGATCTTCTACTCAACACGCCGGCTACCACGTTAAACTTTTCCAGGATGGCATGGTCGAAACATGTGCTAAAATGAGTCTCCTCTTGAGTTCTTCGAAGCTCTTCCCACATTCCTTGCTCCATTCGAATTTTGCATCTCTACGAGTCACCAGCGTTAATGGAATAGCGATTCAAGAATATCCTTCAACGAATCTCCGATAATAACCAACTAAGCCTGAAAGCTACGTATTTCGATTCTGACTTAGGTTGTTCTCAATCTGTGACTCATATCCCAACCTTGGATAAGACGTTACAATGACACCTATCGGTTTACTATCGCACGAATATGGTGTCCCCTATGGAGAGTCTGGCTTTGGTGCATTCCACAAAGGAAGTCACCAGATAAAGGCTCAGGTACCAAATTCTATAGTTGAATTTTTAACTCACGAAGTTCAAAAGGAGCCATTCGATATGAGATTTTAGAAATGAGTTTTGTACTGGGTTCAAAGTCGATACAAAATTTAATATCGAACTTTGGGAGTAAGCCAAGAAATTCTTCAGAAATACGTCGGGAAAATCAATAACAACAGAATATTATTCAAATCGACGTGTCTTTATTCAAATCCATAACATGGACTAAGAAAACTTAACATCCGTAATAAACGAATGACTTCATGGCTTGATATGAAAATGTTTGACTACAATGGTTTGATTGCTTGAATTGAATAACAAAGTTGCTTAGGAATATGAAAACTAACAACCTTACGAAAAGTAATCAATTTCTATGATGATGAGTAGTTAACCTTAAAATCACATCAAAAGCAAATATCTTTATAGAAATAAGGTTAACAGGTAATGTGATAGTGCCAACTTGAATCAAGCAAGATTTTTAAACAACGGATGTAATGAAAGTTTCTCCTAACGGAGTCTCCATAAATAGGTCAAAGTCTAATTTCTCCGTAATCAAGTTCAAACATTGAGCGCAAGCAAGAGAGATAAAAGAGTGGGTAGAACCGGTATCTAGTAAGGTATAAACTTCGTAAGAATTTATAATTAACTAACCCGTGCTAACTTCGTTAGGGTTCCTCGCATTTTGACCGGTCACGACAAACGCTCTTCCAGGAACCGTTGACTTTGAATTTTCTGGGACATCCTTTTGAGTCACCATTCCATACCGGATCGGTTTCGATACTGCGTCTAATCTCGAGTGATATGTCCTTCATTTCCACATTTATAGCATACCTTAAACTGTTGTGGGCGGGTTTTGGGTGATATATCCTCTTTTTTACGCATTTATAACATACTGACCGGTGGTCTTTCTCCTCCCTTAGAACCGCCACTCTTTGGGTGACGTCTTCGCATGGTCGTTGTTGAATCTCTTCTTTTTAAAATCTCCTCCCAGGCTTCGCTTCTTCTATTTTCATGGCCACGATTACCACCAGAGTGGTTACCGCCTTTGTCCGTATTCTTCTTTCTTCACCGTTATCGTTATTCGATGACATTATCTTTGGTATGATCCTCGGTTATGGTCCCTCGGTTGAGCGTTACTCGTTATCTCGCTCTAACAACCGAGCCCACGCTGACAACATCTCAATAGAGAGAAAATTTATGAGAAATGAGATAATGACGTATCTGGGGTTTCAAACCTCTCGAAAACATCCAAGCGTAATCGTTCCTCATTCTCCACCAAATGAGGTGCAAACTCGGATAACTCCGCGAACTTCGCCTCGTACTGGGACACAGTCATGTTATTCTGCTTCAGTCTAATAAACTCCACTTCCTTCATATGACAAATACTTTCAGGGAAGTACTTGTCATTGAACTGTTTCTAAAACGTCTCCCATGACATCTTTGAAAGTGCATCTGAATGGAGTGCGCTTCACGATTTCCACCAAGAATCATGCCTCGTTCTAACATAAAAGTAGCGAATGGAACTTTCTGTTCCTCCGTGCATCCCAAGACATCGAATATCTTGGTAATTTATTTGACCCATATCTCCGCCTTAATCGGATCTGGCTTTCCCCAGAATTCTGGCGGTCCCAACTCTTTGAACTGCTTGGCTGTGACCACCCGTGAATTGCTATCATTTCCTCCTATATTTTGAACACGAGTCTCCCTCGTCTGATTTTGCATGAACTGCAAAAAGCTTCTAAACATCCCCTCGTTCATCATCTGCTCAGTGGTGTTGTTCACAGGAGGTACATTGCCACGACTGTGCGACGTTCTCCTCGTTGGTAAGTACATGCATCTCCACGGTCTCATTTACTCCATCATTAATATTCTCGATCGACATTCTCAAATCTCATCATAAAATAAGGGTTAATTAAGGAAATCAATATATCACATAATATCCCTATATACTAACCAACTAACAAATAAGCTTAGGTAGGACACACTAGCGAAGGATTTACCCGTCTCTCCCCTCCTAGTTCTATTCCCCGATCTCCGCCAGAGATCATATCCCTAAGCTCTGATACCAACTGTGACGCCCCCAAAATAGGTCCATTCCATCCAACCCATTTTGAGTCGCCAAATACATGGTACAGAAATAACTATAACTTTATTATTACAACATATAAACTGTGAGTTTAAATACAGATATTTCCATCTAGACAATATCCACACGCAAATAAATCCCCATCATAATTATTGATACATTATTTTACAAAAATGGTGAGGACTACTAAACAACTCTCTCTAGAACCTTCATTCCATACCCCGACTAGTACTCGCTACATTCTCGCCTCCTGAGAAGAAAAATGGAACAAAAAGGAAAAGGGTGAGCTCAACTAGCCCAGTAAAGAATATTATGACTAAGATAATATACAACAAATTATCGTTAGTCTTCAACAGGAAAAACCTAATAGAATACAATAGACAACCGGTTTTAAATCAATACTCATGATGAAAATATTAATTCATAGAAGAGTTACGTAGAGGATGAAATCTACTAATATCTATGAATTTAACGATCCATCATCAATATTTTATCCTGTAACATCAATCAATATATATCTCGAATCATATATTCATCCTTGCACTACAAGCGAAGGACATTCACACGATTGGTCATGTTCATCTAAACACTGCTCATCTTTGCACTACTGGGCCAAAGATATTCATCGAAATCATTCATCTTTTGCACTACGGGCCAAAGATATTCATCGAAATCAATCATCTTTGCACTACAGTGCCAAAGATATTCAATAATATCATCATTTGAGGCTGAGGATGATGAATTTTTTTTTTTTTAAAGAAACGAATCCAGTGAAACAAAATGACAAGGATTAAGGATTAAGGATTCGTACTTTGTTTTATCCACGTCTAAAAATACCTCAAAAATAATCATAGTGGTGTAAAATTCAAGAATGATCAAAACATGGATACAATCAAAGCTAGTATCCATAATAGATATTTTGGACAAAAAGAAGAAATTTCATTTTTCGGTGAATAATGCCGTATTCGTGAATAGTGTCGTATACGTGAATAGTGTCGTATACGTGAATAGTAACTCCAACACCAAAAGATAGAAATTTCACAAAAAACATCTTCACTTCGTGAATAGTACTCGTGAATAGTAATTCGTGAATAGTAACTCGTGAATAGTAACTCATGAATAGTAACCCCGACATGAAAAAAATTCCAAATTTGATAAAAAATTTCAACCAATATTTCGGCATAATGATATTGAAGAAATAATATCATTTTCGAATAAAATAACATCCCTTACCTCGAAAGACAGTTAGTTGAAACACCGGATATAGGCTATGACTTGAACTTGCACCGTATAGCAATACTCAAAGTATACTCAAAATACTCACAAGAATACGCTCGATAATATAGAGAGAGAAAAAACTTCAGTTTCTGGTGTGATTTTCAATTCTAACCTAAGCACCCTATTTATAGGAAAATGCTTAGAACACCAAAGCAGAAAATTTAATAAATTAATATTATTAATTTTCCAAATCATCATACGCACTCCACCAGCTGAAATCAGCCACTAACACATGTCTCCTAAGTGCCAAAAACGTTTTTCATGCAAAAGTGGTTTAAAACTCCAAAAAAATAGTAACCAATTAATCTGGAACTTTAATAATTCATAATAAATAGTCCCTTTGTCAGAAAAATTCAAAACTCGCAACTTTCCATAGGAAATTCCATTATCTACAACTTTGCAGAAGGAAGTTTTTCCAAATTTCAAACAAAAATTGACCGAAATCCACAAACGGGCGATTTTACAGGCTATAATCAAATTTCAGTCAAGAAAGGGGGTCCACCGACATGTTTAACATGTTTTAAACATTTATAACAAAAATACACTTTCTCCTCGTATACTCATATATCCCACATTCATTGTAAAAATATCAACATTATTATATTATTAAAATATAATAATATATTTAAATGAATTATTTTATCAGAAAAAGATAAAATATTAATTTTCAACAATTGTCACATTAAAAATTTTCTCCATCTATATCTACATAAAATCAATATTTTCCTCATCATATAAATCAATAATTAATTATTCACAAATAATATTACGTAATCACAAGATCTTGGCAATCGGTAGTTCTCAGAAGAGGGGCTTTCCAATAAGGATCTCTCCTTACTGGCGCGCAATTAGGTGACCAAAACTCTCCTTAGACAGAAATTTTTAGACATTGCCAATAATGTTATCGAATAATATTATTCAGATAATATGAATTATTACTCTGATAATGGAAAATAATGTGTAATGACAATTTATTGAAACAACAGTAATATAAAAATATCAACGCAAAGAATTATTGAATCAATAAAATAAAATCTTTGAGCAATAATTACCGTAACAATTATTGAGTAGTGCCTTCTTTACGTAAGAATCAATAATTGGTGCAATACTGTAGTATTCTTCTTCTTGTGCAACAACGCCAGATTCTCGTGTTTTAACCACCGGGTATTCCAACAATATTAACGGTAACATCTACGCCGTTATTTATAAACAACTTATATTTGCCGTTTTCTTCATCCAATCGCTTTCCGTTATGGGGCCACAAAAGACTGTGCCGTCGTACGTATATTCCCCGACAGTACGAATATTCCACGACCAAACGAATATTCTCCGACAATAATGAATATTTTATAACCACTTGCTTATTTGAAATATTTACGTATTTTACCCATAACTATCCACATTAATCAAATCAACCCTTACTATTTCAAAATAATAAATAGAGGAAAATAAATTTCATTTATTAATAATTTGGGGTCTTACAACCTCCCCTCCTTATGAAATTTCGTCCTCGAAATTGACGTGCGATACTGTGTTTCAAAAGATGAGAATACCTCGCTTTCATTTCTGTTTCCAACTCCCAGGTCATTTCCTCAATAGCATGGTTTCTCCACAAAACTTTAACTTGTGGTATATCCTCGGTACATAGGACATGTTCTTTCTTATCCAAGATCTTGATAGGTACCTCTTAAGTGCGTTAAGTCTTCTGGCTATCTCGTCTGCGGTTCTAACTTCAATGACGTGGTTCGGTCGTCCACATATTTACGTAACATCGATCGTGAAAAACGCGTTATGAACACGTCATACTTGGTAAAACGAGTCTATAGGCCACGGTTTCTATTCGATCGAGAATTTCAAATGGATTAATAAATCGAAGGTTTGAGCTTTCCTCACCTCACCGATTCTCGCTTTTGAAATAACAACTTCTTGCACCTCCTTCTTCAAATTCATCGACTCGGTGTGTGGCTTGAATGCTTTAACTTTATCGATTAAAGTCGATTATACTCAGTATATCATCACGTGGGTACCTAGAGTTTTCATCTCCATCTCTATTATTTGTAAATTATCTGAAATGAGTCTTTGACAATATCGTACTCGTGACTTGTATCGATCTTCTACTCAACACGTCGGCTACCACGTTAAACTTTTCGAGGATGGCATGGTCGAAACATGTGCTAAAATGAGTCTCCTCTTGAGTTCTTCGAAGCTCTTCCCACATTCCTTGCTCCATTCGAATTTTGCATCTCTACGAGTCAGCTGCGTTAATGGAATAGCGATTCAAGAATATCCTTCAACGAATCTCCGATAATAACCAACTAAGCCTGAAAGCTACGTATTTCGATTCTGACTTAGGTTGTTCTCAATCTGTGACTCATATCCCAACCTTGGATAAAGACGTTACAATGACACCTATCGCTTTACTATCGCACGAATATATGGTGTCCCCTACGGAGAGTCTCGGCTTTGGTGCATTCCACAAAGGAAGTCACCGGATAAAGGCTCAGTACCAAATTCTATAGTTGAATTTTAACTCCTCGAATTTCAATAGGAGCCATTCGATATGAGATTTTAGAAATGAGTTTTGTACCGGGTTCAAAGTCGATACAAAATTTAATATCGAACTTTGGGAGTAAGCGAAGAAATTCTTGAAATACGTCGGGAAAAATCAATAACAACAGAATATTATTCAAATCGTCGCGTGTCTTTATTCAAATCCATAACATGGACTAAGAAAACTTAACATCCGTAATAAACGAATGACTTCATGGCTTGATATGAAAATGTTTGACTACAATGGTTTGATTGCTTGAATTCGAATAACAGGTTGCTTAGGAATATGAAAACTAACAACCTTACGAAAGTAATCAATTTCGGCATGATGAGTAGTTATCCTTAAAATCACATCAAAAGCAAATATCTCTATAGAAATAAGGTTAACAGGTAATGTGATAGTGCCAACTTGAATCAAGCAAGATTTTTAAACAACGGATGTAATGAAAGTTTCTCCTAACGGAGTCTCCATAAATAGGTCAAAGTCTAATTTCTCCGTAATCAAGTTCAAACATTGAGCGCAAGCAAGAGAGATAAAGAGTGGGTAAGCCAGGTATCTAGTAAGGTATAAACTTCGTAAGAATTTATAATTAACTAACCCGTGCTAACTTTGTTAGGGTTCCTCGCATTTTGACCGGTCACGACAAACGCTCTTCCAGGAACTGTTTACTTTGAATTTTCTGGGACATCCTTTTGAGTCACCATTCCCGCTGGACTGGGTTTCGATACCGTACAATCTCGAGTGATATGTCCTTCATTTCCACATTTATAGCATACCTTAAACTGTTGTGGGCAGTTTGGGCTGATATGTCCCTCTTTTCCGCATTTATAACATACGACCGGTGGTCTTTCTCCTCCCTTAGAACCAGTTGCTACTGGCGCTGACGTCTTCACATGGTCGTTGTTGAATCTCTTCTTTTTAAAATCTCCTCCCGACTCGCTTCTTCTATTTTTATGGCCACGATTACCACCAGAGTGGTTACCGCCTTTGTCCGTATTCTTCTTTCTTCGCTGGTTATCGTTATTCGACGATGGTATTATCTTTGGTATGATCCTCGGTTATGGTCCCTCGGTTGAACGTACTCGTTATCTCGCTCTAACAATCGAGCCACATTGACAACATCTCTGAATAGAGAGAAAATTTATGAGAAATGAGATAATGACGTATACCGGGTTTCAAACCTCTCAGAAACATCCGCGTCATACGTTCCTCATTCTCCACCAAATGAGGTGCAAACCTGGATAACTCCGCGAACTTCGCCTCGTACTGGGACACAGTCATGTTATTCTGCTTCAGTCTAATAAACTCCACTTCCTTCATATGACAAATACTTTCAGGGAAGTACTTGTCATTGAACTGTTTCTAAAACGTCTCCCATGACATGCTGAGTGCATCTGAATGGGTACGCTTCACAGATTTCCACCAGTAATCTGCCTCGTTACGGAACATAAAAGTAGCGAATGGAACTTTCTGTTCCTCCGTGCATCCCAAGACATCGAATATCTTGGTAATTTATTTGACCCATATCTCCGCCTTAATCGGATCTGGCTTTCCCAGCACTCAAGCGGTCCCAACTCTTTAATCGCTTGGTTGTGACCACCCGTGAATTGCTATCATTTCCTCCTATATTTTGAACACGAGTCTCCTCGTCTCGATTTTGCATGAATCGCAAAAAGCTTCTAAACATCCCCTCGTTCATCATCTCGCTTTCGGTGGTGTTGTTCACGGAGGTACATTGCCCGACTGTTGCACGTTCTCCTCGTTGGTAAGAATACATGCATCTCCACGGTCTCATTTACTCCATTTGTTAATATTCTCAATCGACATTCTCAAATCTTTGTCATAAAACAAGGGTTAATTAAGGAAATCAATATATCACATAATATCCCTATATACTAACCAACTAACAAATAAGCTTAGGTAGGACACACTAAGCGAAGGATTTACCCTTCTCTCCCTCCTAGTTCTATTCCCCGATCTCATGGAGAGATCATATCCTAAGCTCACGATACCAATCATGGCGCCCCAAAATAGGTCCATTCCATCCAACCCATTTTGAGTCGCCAAATACATGGTACAGAAATAACTACAACTTTATTATTACAACATATAAACTGTGAGTTTAAATACAGATATTTCCATCTAGACAATATCCACACGCAAATAAATCCCCATCATAATTATTGATACATTATTTTACAAAAATGGTGAGGACTACTAAACAACTCTCTCTAAAACCTTCATTCCATACCCCGACTAGTACTCGCTACATTCTCGCCTCCTGAGAATAAAAATGGAACAAAAAGGAAAAGGGTGAGCTCAACTAGCCTAGTAAAGAATATTATGACTAAGATAATATACAACAAATTATCGTTAGTCTTCAACAGGGAAAAATCTAATAGAATACAATAGACAACCAGTTTTAAATCAATACTCGCAGCGGAAAATATTAATTCATAGAAGAGTTACGTAGAGGATGAAATCTACTAATATCTATGAATTTAACGATTCATCATCAATATTTTTATCCTCAGATCATCAATCAATATATATCCGGAATCATATATTCATCATTGCACTACTGAGGCAAGGACATTCACCGAGTTGGTCATGTTCATCTAAACACTGTTCATCTTTTTACTACGGGCCAAAGATATTCATCGAAAATCATTCATCTTTGCACTACAAAAGCCAAAGATATTCATCGAAATCAATCATCTATGCACTACAAAATAAAGATATTCAATAATATCATCATTTAAGACTGAGGATGATGAATTTTTTTTTTTTTTTAAAGAAACGAATCCAGTGAAACAAAATGACAAGGATTAAGGATTAAGGATTCGTACTTTGTTTTATCCACGTCCAAAATACCTCAAAAATAATCATAGTGGTGTAAAATTCAAGAATGATCAAAACATGGATACAATCAAAGCTAGTATCCATAGTAGATATTTTGATTAAAAAGAAGAAATTTCATTTTTAATATGAATAGTCAGATATCGTGAATAGTGTCGTATACGTGAATAGTAACTCTAACACCAAAAGATAGAAATTTCACAAAAAACATCTTCACGCTTCGTGAATAGTACTCGTGAATAGTAACTCGTGAATAGTAACTCATGAATAGTAACCCCGACATGAAAAAATTCCAAATTTGATAAAAATTTTCAACCAATATTTCGGCATAATGATATTGAAGAAATAATATCATTTTCGAATAAAATAACATCCCTTACCTCGAAAGACAGCTAGTTAAAACACCTGGATATAAAGCTATGACTTGAACTTGCACAGTATAGCAATACTACTCAAGTATACTCAAAATACTCACAAGAATACGCTCGATAATATAGAGAGAGAAAAAAAACTTCAGTTTACGGTGTGATTTTCAATTCTAACCTAAGCACCTATTTATAGGAAAATGCTTAGAACACCAAAGCGCGAAAATTTAATAAATTAATATTATTAATTTTCCAAATCATCATCACGCACTCCACCAAATTGAAATCACCCACTAACACATGTCTCCTAAGTGCCAAAAACGTTTTTCATGCAAAAGTGGTTTAAAACTCCAAAAAATAGTAACCAATTAATCTGAACTTTAATAATTCATAATAAATAGTCCTTTTATCGAGAAAAATTGAAACTCGCAACTTTCCATAGGAAATTCCATTATCTACAACTTTGCAGAAGGAAGTTTTTCCAAATTTCAAACAAAAAGTGACCGAAATCCACAAACGGGCGATTTTACAGGCTATAATCAAATTTCAGTCAAGAAAGGGGGTCCACCGACATGTTTAACATGTTTTAAACATTTATAACAAAAATACTCTTTATCCTCGTATACTCATATATCCCACATTCATTGTAAAAATATCAACATTATTATATTATTAAAATATAATAATATATTTAAATGAATTATTTTATCAGAAAAAGATAAAATATTAATTTTCAACAATTGTCACATTAAAAATTTTCTCCATCTATATCTACATAAAATCAATATTTTCCTTATCATATAAATCAATAATTAATTATTCACAAATAATATTACGAGAATCACAAGATCTTGGCAATCGGTAGTTCTGTGAAAGAGGGGCTTTCCAATCAGGCCATTGCCAATAATGTTATCCAATAATATTATTCAGATAATATGAATTATTGCTCCGATAATGGAAAATAATGTGTAATGACAATTTATTGAAACAACAGTAATATAAAATATCAACGCAAAGCAATTATTGAATCAATAAAATAAAATATTGAATAATTCTTACCGTAACAATTATTGAGTAGTGCCTTCTTACGTAAGAATCAATAATTGGTGCAATACCGGTAATATTTACTGCAAAACAAAGCGTATTCATCGTGTTTTAACCACCGGTATTCCAACAAAGATAATTGCGGTAACATCTACTGTAGTTATTTATAAACAACTTATATTTATCGTTTTCTTCATCAATCGCTTTCCGTTATGGGCCCACAAAAGATCAAGGGCGTCTTACTTATATTCCCAAACAAAGATCGAATATTCCACGACCAAACGAATATTCTCCGACAATAATGAATATTTTATAACCACTTGCTTATTTGAAATATTTGCGTATTTTTTCCATAACTATCCACATTAATCAAATCAACCCTTACTATTTCAAAATAATAAATAGAGGAAAATAAATTTCATTTATTAATAATTTGGGGTCTTACACATTCAGCTCATCCATCTTACCGATACAGCCATTCAGACCAAAACAAACACATTGACCGATTCAGCCATTCAGATTCAGCTCCATTCAGCTCTAAACAAACACCCCCTAAGTTTCTAAATTAAGCATTTTGGAAAGTTTTACATGAACTCAACATTTTGTCTTAACATTTTAATCCTTAAGGATTTAGAATCCAGCCTCCTGAATTGAATATCCAAAAGAATTTTTATTTGGTTAAAAGTTTGACATTGTTTGTTCCGACACTTATTAAACCCCCCCCCCCCCCCTTCTAAGTGTGCCTACTTAAATTTCAGGATTCCTGTCATGAAAGCTTTAGAAACTACCGGTCGAGTAGACATCAAAGCGGTTTAACAAAGCCATCATTAACAAATCCAGTCCCCAACAGAAGCGGCGAGAGCAAGCAGTTATCACATTCTGTTGGAAATCATTTCAACAAACGACATTCAGAATAACATGACAGCATGCTACATTACATTTGTATCATGTTTAGCTTGTCTTATTTCAAGTGTCTGGTAGTCTTTAACCTATCTATGTCATTGCATCGCATAAATATGATAAAGAGGGGCATCTGTAGACACTCAAAACTTTGCATTCATGTTACTAACCCTGCAGGAGGGCAGCGTCTTCCAGAGATAACCCTGGAAGGCAAATCAGTTTCCAACCTTGGAGAAAACCCTGGGAGGTCCAGTTTTCAATCTCGAAGATAACCCCGAGAGATTCATTTTCATCCCCGGAGATAACCCCGTGAGATCCAGTTCTAACCTTGGAGAAAACCCTGAGGGATCCGGTTCAAGTTTTGGAGATAACCACGGAAGAGTCAGTTCCAACCCCAGAGATAACCCCAGGAGATATAGTTCAACCCCAGAGATAACCCCAGGAGGTCGACCCAACCTCAAAGATAACTCTGAGGACATTCAGAATCAACAGCAGCCCAATCTCGGAGATAACCCGGAGAAATGACTGCTACAACTGCGCCAAAGCGGGAGATAACCCCGGTGGGGGAAAAATCATCATTTTACCACCTTAACATCACATCAACATCATCTCAACATAATTCAACTCAGACTGCATATCAAGATGTCCCACAAGAACCATAGCTCAAATCCCGAGTGACAACTACATAAGACAGAACAACGGATAGAGCTTGAAGACTTGGAGATATTGTCATGGACCCATCTTCCCAGCTTCTTACAAACTTTAATCACATGTCATTGTGTATCTCTCAACAACGGCATTCCAAAAAGGTATACCACTCCTTTATCGGATGCCCAAATTGAAAGTTATGAAGGTTCAAGCAGAATGACACATGCAGAGTACACGTGCTTGAGACGATAGGACCCGCTTGGCAGAGGCGTGCACGCAGTGAGACCCATGACCATCTAGTCTTTAAATATGAGCTCTTGGAAGCTCATTTACAAAAAAAAAGAAATGAGAGAAAACTCTATCTATTTCGGCCTATAACCCCTGCTAGAGTGCTCTAAACTGAGTGATTCTACTTTCTAAACACTTGTAAGCTCGTGTTTTGTAACATATTGAAGTTTAACCAATGGAAACCGAGTTATCAGGCATCAAAAGCTATTTGAAGTCTTCTTGGCATCCCACTATAAGATTTTTCAGATTTTTAAGCTTTCTACTACTTTTATATCTACATATATACTAACGTTGAGAGTCTCTTCGAGTGGGTACACCAGGATCGTTGAGCCGTGGCTTTTTATTGCTTATATATATATATATATATTTACCGCTTTTATATAAATATCTGCTTTAACTGCTTTCGTAATGTAGATTTAATCTTTCAGCTTGTGGACTAGATTTGCCTAAATCTGGCTATTTCTAACTTTGACCGGTTCAAAAGTTACTAAACTAGAACCGTTGAAGCTAGAGTGGTTTAGATTTACACAAATATAGTTCTTTTTATAGCTTTTGTACATATTACTCTTCCATTTGAGCCTAGGAATCATGTGATAAAAGATTCAGCCTCTGAATCTAGATTCGGTTCCCACGATGGACATTTCTCAGCTGCAGCCAGTGTAAGACCCCAACTTATTATAAATGAAATTGAATTTCCTCTATTATTTTGAAATAGTAAGGGTTGATTTGATTAATGTGGTTAGTTATGGGTAAAATGTGCAAATATCTTAAATAAGCAAGTGGTTATAAAATATTCATTGTTGTCAGGGAATATTCGTTTGGTCGTGGAATATTCTTACCGTCGTGAATATTCGTGCGATTTACTTGACCTTATTGTGTGGGTCCCATAACGAAAAGTGATTGGATGAAGAAAACGACAAGTATAAGTTTTTATAAATAATGGCGTAGTTACCGTTAACACTGTTGGAATACTCGGTGGTTAAAAAAATAGTAATATGCGGTGTTGCACAGTAGCACACGGTATTGAACCAATTATTGATTCTTACGTAAGAAGGCACTACTCAATAATTGTTACAGTAATTACTGTTTCATATTTTATTTTATTGATTCAATAATTTCTATGTTGATATTTTATATTATTGTTGTTCAATAATTGTCACTGCACAATACTTCCCATTATCATATCAATAATTTATATTATTTGAATAATATTATTAGATAGTATTATTGGCAATGTCTAGAAAGTTCTGTTGAGGAAAGGGATTAGGTCATCTAATTGCACGCCAGTAAGGAGAAATCCTTATCGGAAAGCTCCCTCTTTCTTGGGAACGGCATGGTTGTCATTATTGTGATTTTATAATATTATTTGTGAATAATTAATTAATAATTAATATGATAAGGAAAATATTTATTTATGTGGATATAAATGGATGAATTTTTAGAAAGATGACAATTGTTGAAAATTGATATTTTATCTTTTCTGATTAAATAATTCATTTAAATATATTGTTATATTTCAATAATATAATAATGGTGATATTTTTACAATGAATATGTGATATATGAATAAATGAGGAGGAAGAGTATTTTTGTTACAATAAATGCTAAAAATATGTTAAACATGTTGGTGGGCCCCATTTTTGACTGAAATTTGATTATAGCCTGTAAATCGTCCGTATGTTGATTTCGGTCAATTTCTGTTTGGAATTTGGAAAAACTTAAAGCTACAAAGTTGTAGAGAATTAAATTTTCTATTGAACGGACACAAGATTTGAATTTTTCTGATAAAAGGGATATTTATTATAAATTATTGAAGTTCCGGAATAATTGATTTTTAATGTTTTAAATATTTTTTTAAAGAAAAACATTTTTTGCAATTGGGTGGGACCCACATGAGTGGTAAACATGCTGAATTCAAATTTTCTAAGGTGGGCGTGAAAAGTTTTAAATATATTAATATTTTATTAAATTTTCTACTTTGGTGTTCTAAGCATTTTTCTATAAATAGGGTGGTTAGGTTAGAATTGAAAATCACACCAGAAACTGAAGTTTTCTCTCTATATTATCGAGTGTATTTTTGTGAGTATTTTGATACTTTGAGTGTTGCTATACAAGTTCCCTTCAGCACTATATCTGGTATTCCAGTCAAAAGTATTTGTCCTTTTGAGGTAAGGGATGTTATTTTTTAAAAAAATGATATTATTTCTTTCAATATCATTTTGTCGGAATATTGGTAGATTTTTCTTATGAAATTCTTGCCTTTTGTGTCGGGGTTACTATTCAAGTATACGGAACTATTCACGAATATGGCACTATTCACCGAAAAATGAAATTTTCTCTTCTTTGTCCCAGATATCTATTTTTGTTACTATCTTTGATTGTATCCATGTTTTGATATTCATTCTTGAATTTTACTCCACCATAGTATATTATGAGGTGTTTTTGAATATGGATAAACCGAAGTACGAATCCCTAATATTTGTTCTTTTGTCTCACTGGATTCATTTTCTTTAAAATATTTTTCATCATCCTCAGTCCTAAATGATAATATAACTGAATATCTTTGGCCTGTAGTGCAAAGATGAATGATTTTCGGATGAACATCTTTAGCCCGTAGTGCAAAGATGAACATGTGTTGAGATGAGCATAACCAACTGATGAATATCTTTGGCCTATAGTGCAAAGATGAATATTTGATTCAAAATGTATATTGATTGATATTACAGGGATAAAAAAAAATTGATGATGGACTTTAAAATCATAGAAGATAGTAGATTTCATTCTCTACTTAACTCTTCTAATTGAATTGTTATTTCCGCTGCGAATATTGATTTAAAGCTTGTTGTCTATTATATTCTATCAGATTTTTCCCCGTTGAGGACTAACGATAATTTGTTCTATATTATCTTAGTCATAATATTCTTTACTGGGCTAGTTGAGCTCACCCTTTTCCTTTTTGTTCTATTTTTCTTCTCAAGAGGCGAGAATGTGGCGAGTACTAGTCGGGGTATGGAATGATGGTTCTAGAAAGTTATTTTAGTGGTCCTCACTATTTTTGTAAAATAATGTATCAATAATTATAAATGAGGACTTATTTGAGTGTGGATATTGTCTAGAAGGCAATATTTGTATTTAAACTCACAGTTTATATGTTGTCGTATTTTGCACGACAATTGTATTAATAAAGATGTAGTTGTTTTTGTACCATGTATTTGGCGACTCAGAATGGGTGACGTATACCTATTTTGGGGGCATCACAGCCAGCTTGTAAATTATCTACGGTGTTTAGATATCCTTAGATGGCTCTCATTTCCACAAGAAGTTTGGCACTGCTCTGTATCTTATTTTCTCGAAGATGCCTCGCATCTCGAAAATAAAAGAAATCAAGTCGAACACATAATAAAATGGAAGTATCAAATGCCTCAATTATTATTGAGAATAAGGGTTTGAAAACCTATTTTCCAAAACTTCACTGCTATATCTTGTTAAAATTGAACTTTTATACATAAGTCAAACCTTTTGCATATAGGTACAAACGAGGCATAACACTACTTCCAGATATTTTGTGATAATACAAGCACCAATGACATTTCCAAAAATCCAGTTCTACACTCATGTATAAAACAAATAGAATTTTGACATCATTTTCTTAGGGACAATGTATCCAAGGGCCTAATCAAATTAATATTTATCCCCACTGAGCACCAATTAACAGACATATATACAAAACCTCTAGGGGAAGAAAGATTATGTACTCTAAGAAGAGAACTCGAAATGTGTCTGATATAGATATGGTCTACATGCTTTAAGGAAATTAGACATATAATTTAGATATTATGGCATGACTTGCTGCCATAAATAAGCTAAATAAATATGTTCAGATTTCCCCTACCAAACACGGCTCCACGACTTCCTATATCTTGGTAACATGCACACACGTTAAATCAGAGTTTACTTTACTCTTTCGACATCTTCACTTCTCCCTCATCACTCCAACCGTCTCTGTACTCATCCTTGCTCTCAAACTCTCTCTGTGGAAATGTGAACCAGACTCGCTAAGCGTCTACGTGATGAATCCGACGATGAGTTACCTCCACCATCTCCATCCTCTCAACCTCAGGCTTGCTCCTCCCAAAAAATGAAACGAAAATAACCGTCGATCACCACTATCTCCGGCGACTCCTCCCCTGCAGAATAGGAAGAAAGTTTACCATCTCCTCCACGTGTTGGTACTTCTACTAGGACCAGACATCGAAGAATCAAAGAATCGACACCAGGATCTCCACCAATGTCGGTAATCCCTTTATCTTTCTCTTTGCCTGACGTTCCAGAGAACTTCTTTAGAGGTCAGAATTTTTAACTTCGCTTTAAATCTTCAATCTGTCAAAAATCATTTGCTTATGAGAAATCAATTGACATTTTTTACTATCAAAACTCCCCTCTTCAACATCTTCTAGAGTCTTGTAGTCTATCCTCCTTAAGTGCTCCTCCCTCTATGGCTTATCCGAAGTTGGTTCAACAATTCTATACCAACTTCGAATATAATGGTGACTGCTACACTTCTTTTATCAAAGGAAAATCATTGTGTTTTACTACTATGGATTTAGGAAGCATTCTGTCAATTCTTTTTACGGGTGATTGTCCATTTACCCTTAAAGGACCAATTTACTCTCCTCTGTCCCCTCTTGACAAACTTTAAACAATAATGGCTGACCCCACTCTGACTTCAGTCATTCTTCCCAAAACCATTGATGTGTCCCCTATTGTAATAGTCCTTCACAAACTGATGAGGTATAACCTTTTACCCCGTATTGGTGGTGGGGCTGAATTCACATACCAGGACTTAGTCTTAGTTGCTCTGATAATAAAAGAGAAACCATTTAATTTCTCTCTTATGATGCTCAAACATATGGTTAACTGCATAAAACATTCCAAAAAATGTTTGCATTATAGTTGCTTTCTCATAAAATTGTTCACTTACTTCCAAATCCCCCTAGACAATGAAGGTTGAATCATAATTACTGGTTCAATTAATTCAGTAAATCTCAAAAGTTCCTATATCACACTGGTAGATGGTAAGTTCATGTGCATTGCACCAGATGTTGCCTCAGCTCCTCTAGCACCTAATTCCATTCCCCCTACTCCACAACCTCCTTCCCCTGAAATTCTAACTCTTCTCCAAACACTTCTGCCAAATCAAACCACACTTCATGTTGATGTCAAAGACATTCAACTCCATCTTTCTGTCTTAGAAAAGGGAAAACTCCCCATAAGTCGAGCTGAACTACACATTGTCTTTCACACTATGGAGGATGAATTCATCGATCTTCAGGCATGATTCGAACTGCATACCCGGACTATGGTAGAAGCTCCGTAGAGAAAAATGAATTGTAATGCATGCCAATTAAGCACTGAACTAAAATTCATCTGCAACCACATTGGGTCACTAAGTTGATTCACCAAGAGGCGCATGAATGATTTAAGTGAAGAGTTACATGCCGAACAAGTCAATTCTCGCATCCCCAGTGGGCCACAATTGTTGGATGGTTTGAATACCAAGGGGATTTCCTGGACCTGCCTTTACCTCCTCCTACCTTCATCGTACACCCTCCACGATTCGTAGACACACTGTCCTTAGCAGAAATTGAACATTGTAGGCTCCATCGCCCATATTTCACTTATAGAGCAGCCAACCTGTTCAAATTGATGAAGAAGATGCCTAAGTTCGTGCTCCATCTTTTCCCTTTTGCTCTCTTGGTCTTCTTTTTAATAGATGCCAAAGGGGGAGATGAATTTTGCCTGCCTTTTACCTATCATTAAAGAATAATAATTTCATGCATGATTATAGACTTTAGTTTAAGATTGGTTAAGACTATGTTTTTAAGTGATTGTTGTTGGGATAACTTTATGGTTAATGGTTTAATAGTTTAATGATGTTACAAATGCTTAAGGTACATTATGGATTATCTTAACAGTTTATTGCAGGTTCAGTAACACTGCACATATGCAGAAATTATGAATCAAATATTTGATTCTATAATTGTCAATGTTGAGATATGCATGAATTTAGGGGGAGTCATAATTATTTTGTTGTCATCATCAAAAAGGGAGAGAATGTTGACTTATGTCATACTCCATCCTAAATGTTTTGATGATGACCATATTATTCCTCTAATCATGCTCTATGAAATTTTAGGAAAAGAAATGGCATAAAGGAACATCGAAGAGGAAAATATAAGACTTGAAGTCTTTGAAGGATGAAACGGGATTTTGAGTCTTAGGAAATATATGTAAGATCTTAGCATTAATTACTTTTCAATACAAGGCTTTAGGACATATGCATCACATATTTACGTATAAGAATCTTGATCATATTCTCCTAATAAACACATTAGTCCGCAGTCAACAGTTGATTAAATCATGCATCATATAATTGCTTAATTTAAGGAAAGTGATTAGACTCTCTCTAAAACCATTATATGTTAACTCGTTATAGAAATAATCTTAGTGGTTGTGATGGTGTTTGAAGATTGCAGAATATGGTAAGAAATATGTTTGTAATTAAACTCTTGATATATATATATATATATATATATATATATATATATATATATATATATATATATATAGTGAATCCACATATCTTCTTAGTACGAGATATAATTTAGGAGATATGTTGTCACCACGTGATAAGCACTCAATCTGGCCTAAACTTTTTATCAATCACACTAATGTGGCATATAACTGGAAAGAGTCTTTGTAACAATCCATGATTTTATTTATAATTTAAAATATTTATTAAATTAAATAAATATTTTATTGATGTGGTTGTTATTAATAGATATTTGTGAATTAAATTTATTAGATAATAATCTAATTTAATTTAATAATTAGAGAGTTGTTTTAATAATTTAATTTAATAGTTAGAGAATTGTTAAAGATTTCATGAAATGCTATATTATTGTTTTAATTTAATAATTTAAAATGGTATGTTAAATTATTAAATAAAATTATAATGAGATTATAATTTTGTGACATTTGGATTAAGTGGGAAATTTATTTAGTATGTGTAATTAGTTTATTTAACTAAGGTTGGATGTAGAAATCCAAAGAAATAATATGGGATTATAAACTATAGTATAAATTATTTATTAAAATAAATTAAAGTAGTTTTAAATGGATTTACCCAAAAAAGGCTTAAAGATATTAAGTCTTTATTTTAAAAGTGTTTTTGCCAAACAAAGCCTTATGGCTTTTGAATTTTGAATTTAATAATATAAATAAAATAAATAAAAATATAAATTAAATATATTTTATAACTGATATGTAATTATTATAATAATAAGTATACAACAGTTTCATACGTTGGGTGCGTCTCTTTTATTTTTACGCAAAAGGTCTGGTATTAGCACAAGAAGAAAGAAAGAAGAAGAATACAGAGAGAAATTGAGAGAGTTTGAGAGAAGATTTCTGTGTTTCCGAGCAATTCTTTGTGGTCAGCAAGGATTAACAAGTAATTGAAGGTATTTTCCATAACCTTAATATTATATATATGTATGTTCTACGTTATGTATTTCAAGTCTCTATGAATCCAATTTTTCTTGAATTGTTGTTATATAAACTGAATTATTGCATTTGTGAGTAATTGTGATGTTAGAATTTTCATTTAGACAAGAATTAGTGGTGCTAATCATGTTAAAAAGAAATAAAATTGTTTACAGTACATGTTTTTAAATATGGCTTGTAAAAGTACCAAATTTGGTGGTTAATTTGTAAACTAATCTGTAAATTGAGTATTGAATATGTCAATTCGGTAAGAATTAAAAAAAAACATAGTTTTAATGAGTTAAATTGGTGTGGAATTGTGATCACAATGATAATTTTTGTGAAGGATGTCAAAAATGAAGTTTTTGGTATAAAACACAGAATTTAAAGAATTTAAATTGGTTGTAGTGTTGTTTAATTATTCTAAGTTGGTGAATATGTGAGGAACCATGTGTATATGAGTTCTATTTTAATTGGATATGTTAAATTTACTATTTTGTGGGTGAAATTCGTGTTAGTTGGGTTAACAAAGTGCTAAAAAAGCAATTGCGTAGTTTATCTCATGTGCACCAAATAGCGATATCTTTGAATGTCAAGGCGAGAAATTGTGCAATTGCTACTGAATCCCAGAGCTTATGTATGACGCAAATTGTGCCATATACCTGCTACGAAGCGATGATGCACGTAATTTATATAGACCTTGAAGACCTATTATAACTTAGTATAATGATATGTTAATGTGACAAACATGCAATGAAGAGGTTAAAATAGAATTATGTCACGTGATTAGTAATTCTAAAATTATAAAAAGATTAGTAAGTTATGAAAGCGATATGTTATGATTTAAGGTACACAATGAATAGTGAATAAGTGTTGTGAAGTTAACACTTTTGATTTCTAAAATGCATATGGTAAAGTAAAACTTGTACTAAAGTAACAAGTTTAACAAAAAGTGAGTGTTATTTTGGAAAGTGGATGTTAGTATATCTAATAAATGTAAGACCCCAACTTATTATAAATGAAATTAAATTTTCTCTATTTATTATTTTGAAATAGTAAGGGGTGATTTGATTAATGTGGTTAGTTATGGGTAAAATGCGCAAATATCTTAAATAAGCAAGTGGTTATAAAATATTCATTGTTGTCGGGGAATATTCGTTTGGTCGTGGAATATTCTTACTGTCGGGAAATATTTGTACGACGGCGCGGCCTTGTGTGAGCCCCATAACGGAAAGCGATTGGATGAAGAAAACGACAAGTATAAGTTTTTATAAATAACGTCGTAGTTGTTACCGTTAACACCGTTGGAATACTCGGTGGTTAAAAATACGCGGTGTTGCACAGTAGCACACGGTATTGCACAAATTATTGATTCTTACGTACGAAGGCACTACTCAATAATTGTTACAGTAATTATTGTTTCATATTTTATTTTATTGATTCAATAATTACTATGTTGATATTTTATATTATTGTTATTCAATAATTGTCACTACACAATATTTTCCATTATCAGATCAATAATTTATATTATTTGAATAATATTATTAGATAGCATTATTGGTAATGTCTAGAAAGTTCTATCGAGGAAAGGGGTTAGGTCATCTAATTGCGCGCTAGTAAGGAGAAATCCTTATCGGAATGCCCCATCTT